>CAMZMU010000074.1:59572706-60075621 GCA_947311845.1 Poa pratensis | reverse complement strand
ACGAAGATGGTGATGGAGATGGTGCTGGTCTTGACGATTGGTGTTGATGGAGACTCCGGAGGGGGATGGAGGAGCCTTCCGGAGGTACCGGCGACGTTTCCCCCCTCCGATCTTCTCCGGCGGCAGCCTTCTGTCTCCTGTTTCGTGTATTCTATGTTTCTCCGCCCCCTCCTCGCGAAACTCCTCGGGGGACTATTTTTATAGTCGGTTTTAGGTCAAAACGAAGCCACGGAGACAAAAACGGACGGCATCGGAGCCACGAGGGGGAAAAAAGGTGGGCCCACGTGGCCAGGTAAGGGGGCGCGTGGGACCCTTATCTTCTAGCCTAGGGGCTTCTGGTCTTCAATTTGAGCACATTGCGTTCGTCTCGAAAATTCTGAACCGTGCTCTTTGGCCTTGCCCTTTTTGGAGTCCCGAAGCTCCCGGAAAGTCTGAAACACTAAAAAAGACGTTTTCTGGAAAACAAAGTTAATTCCAAATAAATGGGGAAACTGTGAATTATCCCCTAAAATCATTATAAAACATAAATATAACCCATATATGATGCAAATAAGTTGGAATATCAGGTAATAAAATGTAAAATTCATGTATGCATTTTACATGCATCAGTGATCCCCGTGCAAATTTGTTTTGAGAATTTGGACACACTCATCGCATACGTCGGAATGCTTTGGGCAACCGCCTTGAGGAGAGCTTCTTTACCACCCAGACTTAAAAAAAATTCCTTCCACCCATTCACCAGTTTTGCAATTCTATCAATTATATGCCGAAACAATCTGTACGATCCATGCCAATCATAGCCGGTAATCCCAAATATTGTCGGACAAAGATTCTGTTAAAATATTCAGAATTTGGCAGACACTAACCTTGTCATCGACTTTTGTATTCGGGCTGAAATAAATCAAGGATTTGGCTTCACTAATCATCTGTCCCGAAGCCGCACAATAATCATCAAGAACTTTCTTTAGAGTGTTTGCATTTGCTGCATCAGCTTGCATCAATATAAGGGAGTCATCCGCAAACAAGTGATTTGTAATGGTAGGGCCATTACGACAGACTTGGATTCCATTAAGGGTACCTTGTTCTTCTTCGTATTTGAGTAATGCGGAAAGGCCTTCGGTACAAAGAAGGAAAAGATAAGGGGACAAGGGGTCTCCTTGTCTTAGGCCCTTTGATGGTGAAAATGTCTCCGACTCAATTGAATTTATGCGTACCTTATACTCCACTGAACAAACACAGGACATAACTAGGTCCACCCATTGGGCGGCAAAGACCAGCCGAAATTAACCTTAAAAAACTGAAAAGGGGAATTCACCTAAAAACGATGGCAAAAAGAAAAAATCGGTTGTTCTTACAGAAAGTTGCTTTTATACTATTATTTAGATTGATACAACCAATAAAAGAGCCAAACAACATCTACATCAAGATTCAAAGAGACAATTCAACATAGAAAAATACTCACATACGAGGTGCCAAATAATAGTCCCCAAGCTGCATGAAGACCTAAGTACGTATGTGTGCATTTGACTGCTTCTAGCGCGAGTCAATGAATAATGTGTCCTCCAACCCTCTTCGTGGTTGTTTGGATAGACAGAGTCAGCGATGAGTTTTACCAAACAGCGTTTTAGGATGATTTTTCGTAATATTGTTTTACTCGTAATTCTGTTAGGAACGAGTCGATGGAAAACCATGTTTGGCTCCTCTCCGTTCTTTTCACCCAAAATTGCTGAGCGACTGCGTTGCTCCGAGCGCCATCGAACTCGTAGTGTGCTCAACGACAGCCGGCCCAACACGCGTAGCAGTCATCCCTAGTTCCCTACCAATGTCGTGAAGCCCCTAGCAGCCGTACCAGCCGGACGTCGCCGGATCATGCGCAACGTGAATAGGTGCTCCTTCATCAGTTCATCGTCACCATGGCGCCGCCGCTCAGGACGGACGTCGCCGGTTTGTGGAGTCCGCGGAGAAGCTCCCGCAACTCGCCGTGGTGGATGTGCTAGTCGCCGGCGAGCCGTGCGGCGCTGAAAAGTTTGGAGAAGCGGTCGTATCGCGGGGATAGAGCGATGCGGTATCTTTCCCGTCGGGATGTTGAAAGTCGCTGACTGCCATGGCTAGCTTGGGCCCGGGCGGAATGGTACCAGCTCCCAGCGAGGCAGCGACGACCTCCACCTGCAGGACCCAGAGGATTCCAGTAAAGGCTGCCCGTCTTGTGAAAAACGACTATTACTCGTTTTTTCTGGAAACGCGATTAGGGAAAACTTGAACGGGGCTTGGGCGGCGACTACAAGGCGGCCTGGTTTCGATCTCGATGTGACCACGCCGTCTGCTCGTACAGCCCCGTCGAGCTCTAACTTACCGAGCTCGACCGACTCCCGGACGACACCGACCGGCACGGCGGCACCTGTGCGGCTGTGCGTCGTCACACGACCGTGCCGCGGGCTTTCCTGGCTTTGTGGAAACTCGGTTTTTCTTATTCGCGTTTTAGCAGCTAAACCCAAACAAGGTTTTGGTTTTTTTTTTTTTTTGAGATTAAACAAAGGTTTTGGTTAGTTACACGGTTGTCCTGGATGACGGAAAACTAGTTCTGCCAATGCTGCCTATCCAAACAGGGCCTTCCTGTTCCAGCTCAACCTGAAGTTCACCCTCGTGGTTTCATAGACTAAACAATATACATGTAGAAACGTCAAAAAAAATAAGAGACATCTTATCGATAGACCTTTTATGTAGGGGTAACATCCTACATCGCCTTTCTTACAACCGAAATTATTTCCTACTAGATCATGTAGGCGCACGTCGCGACACCCGTCCATTAGTTTTGTAGATTGTTAGGTATTTATGAAAAAAAAATCTGGCACACAAAGTGCACAATTATTCTAAAATAAGCAACAAAGTTGATATATTAGAAGAGGCATGATTTAGATTTTTGAGTTTGGAATGTCCATGCATTTGAATCGACTACTTGATGAACAAGTCAACAAAGTGCACAATTATTCTAAAATAACTACACGAGTAATGAACTTATACATTGAAACATGCGCATTATGCCATTACAATTTACAAGTCCATATGTACTTGATTTGCCACTCGCCTTCTACTTCATTCCATTCTACCAAGAAATTATTTGTAATAATACACCCCTTATCTTCTCCCGAGTTGTTTAGAAGACGCTTTTCGTTCTATGATCGATCCCTCATAGCGATTTGCTATACTCATCTTAGTCTATGGTCGCAAGACTTCTGATGTCCACGATGTTGAAAACATGAGATAGATGTGTAGGAATATGTATTTCTCATCCCAAGAAAAAACATTACATTTTTCAAGAAAAGAAAAACATGACTTTCTCTTCCAAATAACGGTCATCGTTTTCTTTTCCTTGGAGGGATTTTCTTTTGAGAACCCTTGGGAGGGAAAGTGAGTTTTTAAATTTATAGTTAGTGTTTTCTTTGGAATAAAACATGACATATGTATAATATCATTACCTCTATATATAATGGAGGAATATTTTCTCGCTCTCTCCTGCATCAGGCACTGTTCATGCTACAATTATGAACAGTGCCCGAGCGATCCGGGCCGTCCAATCTCGATCCGACGGACCACGGCATATCGGCGTCAACTTTGCAAAAAAGCCCCTCACTATTCCAGACCTTGCCCCGCAGTCCTACGCTTTCCGCTGTGATGGATCAATTTGCAATTAGAAACAACAGCTGGGTCCTTCTTGCAAAACTGCCACACATGCCCCCTCCCTCTTCCTCTCTCCCGCGCATTCCCGACGCCGCCGCTGCGCCGACGCGCCGCGCCGCCGCGCTGCTCCTTCCCCGTTAGATCGAAGGCCACGGGCGGCTCCGCCGTCGTCGCCTCCCCCTCCTCGTTGAGCGACGCGTGCCGGGACGCCACATCGGCGCTGGAATCGTCGCCAACGCGTCCGCAGCCCTCCGCCACGATTGCTCGCCGCCGGCAACGCTATGGCGACCAAGAAGTGGCGGCGCCGCCGTTTCCGGGGTGCACCGCAGCGAAGCGCGCCCCGCGCGGCCAGGCCCGCGTCCCAGATGGTGGTGGTTCGACGCCGGCGAGCTTGCCGTCGCCGCCGTGTCCTCAATTTTCAAAAAAGATAAAAACCTGACGTGTGGGACCCTCTGCCAGTTTTCAAACAATTACATAAAATACTGAAAATTGACAAGTTCATATCTTCCAAACCATAATTCAGAAAAAACAAATAATATACCAAAATTTTCAGAAAAACAAGATCTTTACAGCTAACACATTTCCATGCAACATTGTACAACTAGAATTCCTGTTTAATTAAAAGAACTACAATATGAGGTATAAAATTTGTGGAAATAACATCTCACCTCCATTTTACCCCACCTTTGTATTTGTTTTTCTTCTGTTTTTTGCTTTTCTTTGTTTTGAACTAAAACAACATTGGAATAATCTTCATCATGAAAAATAATAATTGCACGACATTTTAATTTACAAAACAACTGTAATTTCCTTTTTCCAATCTTTGTATTTGTTTTCTTTCGGTTATTTCTTTTCTTTTGCTTTGCAGTAAAACAACATTGCCATAAGGACTTTGCTTTGCACTAAAACAACGTCGCAACAATGATCACCATGAACAAAAATAATTGCACGACATTTTAACCTACAAAACAACTGTAATTTCCTTTTTTTCAATCTTTGTATTTGTTCCCTTGCTTTTCTTTCACTTTGTAACAACACAACATTATCATAACGATCACAAAGAAGAAGAATGAATGCAAGGCATTTCTCTACACAAAGCAATTATAAATTCCCTTTTTCCAATTTCAGTTTCCTGTAACAGATTTGTAAAAAAACATTGAAAATCATGTTCAACCAGTAAAACGATTGGTCTGTCTTCGCATTAACTCAATAGGTCGTAGTATTTATTATGCAAACATAAATGCATTATACAAACAGCGCCACCATTTATATTCACAAAATATATTTCGTAACCAAAACAAAAAAACAAATTATATTCGCAAAAAAAACAACAAGGGCGCGGCGTGCTGACGCGCCAAAATTCAACTGGTTTAGTTTATGGTTAGATGAGGTCGTTTACTTAGCAGAAGATTTTTTTTTGAAATCAGGAACCAATATATAAGCTAGCAAGCCGACTCATTAAAAACCTTCCAGTCCCCTTAGGTACCCTGATAAGGAAAAGAGTGCGTCAAAAAACTTGCTGCCCTAAGCATCAATAGTTACATCGTTTACCATGTAGTTTACGAGAAAGCTAGGGGGCTCATCGACCCAATTATAAGAAGAATTATGTGTAAAACAAAAACTAGCAATCTCATGCGCCACCTGATTTGCTTCCCTCGGGCAATGCTTAAACTCCACATTTCCGATTGAGGCCACCATGTCGATACAATCGGCAAAGACTGCGGATTGATCATTCCACCATCTGGCTTCCCCAGTACAAGCTTCTATTGTTTCCATTGAATCGGACTCCGCTATGATTCTGTTGAAACCCAGAGCATTAGCTAGAGCTAAACCTTCACGCATGGCTATCGCCTCTGCCATTCTGGCCGAAGGAACATGTTACAAGAGTACACATGAAGCAGCAACGAAGGAACCTTCATAATCACGCAAGAGCAAGACAGCACCAACAGACCCTGCACATCTCTCCGCAAAGAAAGCTGCATCCACATTTAATTTAATGTATCGAGGTTCAGGTTTCATCCATCTCACAGCATTTGCTGCTGAATTGATTTTTTGATTGGCTCTAGCTGAATTAGCAGTGATGCCCAGAATCGATAACACGCATTTGTGCAGTGGTGGCACAACTTCATTGTGAGTTCGCCGACGTCGTATCCACCAAAGATACCAACAGGCTACCGACACAGTCTCTTTTAACCCCACGCTAATAACTTCTGGCACTGTATTATTGGGCTCTCGAAGGATAAATTCTAAAACAGCTGAACCGGACCTATCAGTCAACAAAGCCTCCTCGATTAGTTCCCATATCCCAAGTCTTCTCCAAAGATCAGAAGTTGTTGGACAAAGAAACAGTAGATGCCTGATGTCCTCCGCATCCTCATGACATATTGGGCACTCTCCACTAGTTCGTACGGAGTATATGTCTATCTATCAATATACTCTTCAAAGGCAATATTCCGTGAAGAGCTGTCCAAATGAATATCTTAATTTTACTAGGAATCTTCAGCTTCCATACAATTTTCCAAACATGATTGTTCACCGATGATCCTGGCAACGCAAGCTGACTAGCCGATGATGGTCCAAACTGGTGCCTCCATTGACAGTGATATCCTGATCTGACGGTATAATGACCATGCTCTGTAAGGCCCCAAGCAATGAAGTCATCGAATCCATCATGGTGAAGAGGGATCCGAAGTATCCGGCCGACATCTACAGGAAGAAATAATTCATTA
Source organism: Poa pratensis (assembly GCA_947311845.1). Taxonomy (NCBI): domain Eukaryota; kingdom Viridiplantae; phylum Streptophyta; class Magnoliopsida; order Poales; family Poaceae; genus Poa; species Poa pratensis. The sequence continues at coordinate 60,069,214 of CAMZMU010000074.1, read as the reverse complement.
AGCCGGGTTACCCTCCATGAACCTGTCACAGGATCAATTAATTCATGCACTTTCGTGTACACCGCATCTCCCCGTGGAGAGATAATTTTTCTGTTCGAGCTGGTAGGCACCCATGGGTCACTCCAGATATCAATGCTCTCGCCGTTACCAACTCGCCATACATAGCCTCCTTTAAAAGTTGCTAAGCCTGCAAGGATACTTTGCCATGTAAAGGAAGACCCTGATTTTGGTCCAGCCTTCAATATATCTCCTTGCGGATAGTACTTAGCTCGAAGAACTTGCGCACACAAAGACTGTGGATCATTGATTAATCTCCAAACTTGCTTAGCGAGCATGGCAAGGTTAAAAGAGTGAAAGTCTCTAAAGCTCATACCCCCTTCACATTTCGGATAGCAAATTTTCACCAGGCAAACCAATGCATCTTGTTACTGTTATCATCATCACCCCACCAAAATTTGGATATAGCATCCATCATACTTTTACATACTCCTTTTAGAATTTGGAACACTGACATCGCATAAACATGGATAGCTTGAGCCACTGCCTTCAACAAAATTTCTTTACCACCAACAGAAAGTTGTTTCTCTTTCCAACCATTGATCCGTTGGATAATTCTTTCAATGAAGTGCAAGAAGCAATCACTTCTATCCGCCCCCACTAATGCCGGTTGGCGTAAATATTTATCTGAGAGTGCTTCGGTATTAATATGAAGAGTCTCACAAATTTCTGCTCTTAAGATAACATGTGTATTAGGAGAGAAAAAGATACTCGATTTTGCCACACTCACCAATTGCCCCGAATTTGCACAATAGGAATCAAGTGCATGCTGCAATGAAGTTGCATTAGTCATATCCGCCTTCATGAGGATAAGGGAATCATCAGCAAATAGGAGATGTGAAATTGACGGTACATTTCTGCACACCCTAACCCCATCGATGCCACCAACTTCTTCTCCGTGCAACAATAAACTTGATAAACCTTCAGCACACAAAAGGAACAAATAAGGAGAGAGGGTCTCCCTGGAGAAGCCCTCGAGTAGGAGTAAACATATCTGTATCTTCAGAATTAAATCTCACTTGATATCAGACTGAGCTCACACATGCCATCATAATAGAAATCCACCTTTCATCAAAGCCCAATTTCGTCATCATATTCTCCAAAAACACCCATTCCACATGATCATACGGCTTATGCATATCCAATTTGACCGCACAAGTCCCATTTGTACCTCCTCTTTTATTCTTAATTGCATGAATGCACTCATAAGCAACCAAGACATTATCAGTAATAAGACGTCCCGGTACAAAAGCACTCTGCATTAGGGATATAATATCCGGTAGGATTTGTTTTAATCCCAAAGCAAGCATCTTCGAATAGTCTTTGTAACGTTATCTACTTAGCAGAAGAATGGTTATCTTTGTTTTTAGTGGATGAAGAATGGTTATCAGGCCATGCATTTTCTTCGGCCTGCCAAACAGCCCGTCGCAATGTTTGCGGCCCAAACCCCTAGAGAAAGCCCACAAACCAACGTGGCGCATTCGAACGCTCCCATTGGCCAGGCCACGGCACCACGCCGCGTGGGTCCCACCATCCCACCTCGCACGAACTTTCCCCTCCTTCCTCGCGAAGCAAGCAACCCCGCTATATATAACCGGCGATCGGAGAGACCGAGACAAAAAAGATCTCACCATCCATCACCTCCACCCATGGACGCCGACCTCGACCTGGACGCCCTCCTCGCCTCCTTCGCCGGCGAGTCCGACCTCCTCGCCCCGTCCCCGTTCCCGCCTCCGCACCCCGATGCGGAGGCGGGGTCGCCGGAGTCGGTGACCTCCCGGGCCAGCCCCGCCGGCGGGGAGGTGCTGTCGGAGATCGAGAGGTTTCTGATGGAGGAGGAGGCGGCCGAGGTGGAGGGGATCAGCGTCGACGAGTTCTTCGACGCGCTGTTCGACGCCGGGGAGGGCGGCGAGGCTGGGGGCAGCACGGATGGGGACTCCGCCTCCGGGAGGGAGGAAGAGGAGGCGGAGGTGGTGACGCCCGAGTCGGAGGTGTGACGCCCGAGGTGGAGGTGGCGACTCCCGAGACGGATGTGGATGCGGAGAAGGTGGATGGCGACGATCCTGTCAGCAAGAAGAAGAGGAGGTATGCCAATTTTGTTACTCATCATCTGAAATTGGGGATTTTCTGTCATCTTGTTTATCTTACGATTTTGCATCACTTGAATAGTGTATGTAAGGATGGTACTCAATATCCGATTGAATAATGTATCTAAGAGAGCCATTCTCATACTCCACCTGCAAAACTGCACTGTAACAAACTCGTCAGCTTGCACACATGTTTAGGTCAATGTTACTTATTCGAAGAAATTTGCACTACACTGAGGTCACAAAATATAGAACTGCATCACTTGTAAGTTGTCATGTGGGGTCTAAGCGTTGGGTTACAGTTGCATACCTCTTGGTTAAACTGGATGCTATTTTTTCTTGCTTAAACAGTCGTCTGGATTGTAATAGTTAATAAATCCTTAAGCAGACTGGAATATCCCTTATTCTTGTTTGTTTTCTCAGTTACAAGTGTAGTTGGGCCGTTTAGACTCATACGAGTTCCATTTGGTGTGAATTTATCAGGCAAATGAGGAATAGGGATTCTGCCATGAAGTCGAGGAGAGGAAGAAGTCATATGTGAAGGATTTGGAGACGAAGAACAAGTATCTCGATGCTGAGTGTCGCCGCCTCAGCTACGCACTCCAGTGCTGCGTAGCTGAGAACATGGCACTACGGCAGAGCATGTTGAAGGATAGGCCCGTTGGTGCTCACACAGCCTCGCAGGAGTCTGCCGTACTCACGGGTAAGATGTTGCATCGATATATATACTTCACCATATGTGGAACAAACAAATTATCTCTTGCTACTTAGTTTTGATTGCTTCACCACGTTGACAAAAAATCACCGTGTTATGTTGCCTTTTTACTCATGCTACCTGAATTTGTGGATATGAATTGTTCAAGCGAATAGGTTATGAAACCCTCGAGCACTCTGCAAATCTAGTTACCATGGTGATAAGCACCTGCTTCGATTGCATTCTCTTACTCTGGGCTTGACTTCTCACCATTTACTGCTAGAAGTTTGAACTGCATTAAGGATTACTACAATCTTGCACCATGGTTTGAATCATTATGCCTGTGCTAAATGAAATCATTTCCTGTTTGCAGAAACCCCCGTTGGTTTCCCTGCTTTGGCTGGTGAGCATCGTGTGCCAATTCCTCATGCCCGGACTACCCAATCGAAGCCCGGTGGCTCCAAGGAGCGCCGGAAAAGAACTCGTGATGGTAGCCGGAAAACTAAGCAGTGATAAACCAGAGACCTTGGAGCTTCTACTTCATGGAAGGCGCTGCAGGGTACGAGGGCGAGGATCAAGCTAGATACCTTGCCGTCGAATGCAGCAGCAGCTTGCTAGGCTAGCGTGGCCTTCTTTGCAAGTTCCCCAGTATGTAGTGTAGCTAGCAATGCCTATTATGTGTGAATTCTCTTGCTGCCATGCCACCGTGGCTTTATCCATGGATCATCTTTTTGCTCTTTTTTATCCCTCTTGTTCTATGATCTTATCTAGTTCTGCAATATGTTTATGTTTCTTAATGTCTCAGCATAAGTTTGAGCACTTTGGGTTTATGCAGTCATGTGATGACTGAGGCCAGTTGGTCTGTTTAATTGAAGTGCCGGACACTGGAAGTAAATTCGGAGGGAAATCTAGTGAGTTCATGTGCGAACTCACAAGTGATAGTCACAAACTAAGTGTAGTTGCCAACAGAGTGACAGACGTTGGCGAGTGTGATGGTAATAGCACATTTCGTTCATTCGTACATGTAGCCCAACTTCACTGCATATAAGTGCTCCTTTGGTCCTTCGGATTTTCAAAAGATTTATATAGGATTGAAATACTATTGATATCTCATAGTAAGATTTTTTGGAAAGTGAACTTCATAGAATAATTGTGGTGTGAGTGGATTTTTTTTTGCTGTACACGTTTGCCTTTTTTTTTCGAGAATAACGGGGGGGGGGGGGGGGGGGGGGGGGATAAAACCCCCACCGCTTGTTTCATTCGCCGAAGTAGCCTGGCGGGCCATGTTCTTACAAACGATGGAGAGATTACAGAGGTACAAGGGAAGGGAATACAAGAAATACATGAAAAACGAAACTAGAGAAGAACAACAAGAGCCACCATGAGAGGCACCAGAGTGAGGGTGCAGTCGTGATCACAATGCCAAGACTTAGCAACTGCCTAACACACCGCACCGGCGATGATGGTGGTGGTACTCCTCAGTTGTGCCTGGTTTCGAGTAGCCTTTTTTCTTTGCATCATTCTTATGAATCAAATGTGTGAATAGTACCATCAATGACTGTTTCCTCTATATCAAAGGAGCCCTTATTGTGATTGGCATAAGAAGCTTAATTTATATCATTTGCATACTAATCGGCTCCAACACCATTAATTCCATATGGATTATATCACTTATTTTTATGGAAAACTAGAAAAATAAGAAGAGATGTCACAGAATATAGATTGCAAGGACAACTAGTTGCACAAAATCATCATTTGTTCTAATCATGCTCGGTGTCCTTTATTACCCGGAAGACGTCCTTTCATACCTGGACGGCTTGGCTACTCGGAGTTTTCTGTAAGGATTTAAATCCCATGAAGTAAACAACCATCCCAGGAATCCAAATCTTCAAAACCCCCCCCCCCCCCCCCCCCCCCAGTGAAAATCGTCTGAACAATTCATTTGTTTCTATTTTTCAATTTGGAGTTTGTCATTTCATATGGACCTGGTTGAAAATTTGTGTGCAAACCAAATACTACCTTCGCTTCCATAAAAGATGGCGTGCAAATTAGTCAAACTATGTGAAGCTTGACGAAGCTGCTAAAAAACCTATCACCTCTATAATGCCAAGTCAATTTTATTCGATACACCATTTTTCCATACTATATCTATAAAATGTTATGATGGCTGCTAGTTTTGTGTAACGTGATCAAGCTTCACATTACCATGGCTCAACTCAGGTTGCTACACAACGAGGCTCTCTAAAGCCGCAGATGCAAAGAGCAAAATCGACACCGGTCAAACGCACCCTCGCATATCTCGACCCGATCATAGAAGACCCATTATTGTGTTGATCGAATCCGAGTTGTCGACGGATGAACAATCGCCACATGGTTTCATTGTGTCTTCGACGTCTTCTTCACTGAGTTCAGATCGTCTCGTTGTTGTGTTGTGCAGCTAGACGCATACTTCTCCTTCTCTACCATAGAGAGCCATGTAATGCTATACCTTGATCCTTAATGTCAACTAGTTGACATGTACGTGCAACGCACGTTATCATATTAAAGGACAATTTACCAGGTCTATCTGAATTACTTATTTAAGGATTAGTTTTTTGATTCCTTGTTTGATCTGTAACCTAAACATCAAGTTTCCCGTAATTTCGGTTTTTCTGAGTGTAAATTGTACTTTTCACTAACGCTTGAAGCTTTGTTTTTCATGTATTCAGCAGATTGTGCCTACTGTCAAGTACAAGCATCAGTATTAAAGTTTGAAACTCCAAAGTTTGAAAGATCAAATAGAAGATTCACTGTCCTAACTTGAAACAAATAAGCCACAGGTAGTCGATTACATTACTAAAATGACTAAACATGTATCACTCTGCCATTCAAGTCAATGCTCCGATTAAAGCATGATGTGCTAATAGGGATGTTTTTCGATTTGAATCAGTATACCACATGAAGAATACAAATATAGAACAAAATCCCAAGTGAGTTGTAAAGTACACTCCGTATGAGTAAGGCTATCCCGCATGAGGTCTGGGATTAGAACATTTGGGCCTAAGGACATTGAAATTATCAAGCCTATCTATGGTAGTTATGAGTCATTTAAATTGGGTAGGACTATAAGTTGTACAAAAAAGAATCGCCAATACACTGAATATAACATGCGACCAACACCAATATCTGAGCATATGTTAAAGCACCAACCAGTATATGACAAGTGAAGACATACTACAGCTCAATTGGAGTGTGGATTACACTGAAACTGCAGCACCAATCAAACCCTGAAACTGCATCCCATTCCCAATTCACACATACCGCAGAATGTTTCTATACTGAACCCAAAGACTGAAACTGTACCCCAAAACCTAACCCTGAAACTGCAACCCAAATTACACATTGCCGCGCCTAGCCTGCTACTATACTGAACCGAAGCATTGAAACTGCAATCCAAATAAAACCTTAGAGCTCAAACAGTAGGGTTTGTCTTACACAATGTGCACAGTTGGTCCTCACGACCTCACCTCGATATCGCCCGCGAGGGCAAAGGCGTGCGCGAAGAAATCGGCGACGGAGAGCCTCGTCCAACCTCCTCAACCGCATCTGCAGCAAACTCCTCGGCCGAACGCTCCTGTAGAATTAGCCTGGCCTCCGAGGGCGTTGCTACTGTAATAAAATTATTTTTCGTTCAAATACAGTTATCTTTACAGGGAAGTTGTGCGAACCTGAAGAAATGGGGCTCTCCATGGTCGAATTGGAGGGAAATTGTGGAGTTTTCGTGCGTCCGTCCGGAGCAGCCGAGCAGGAGACTTGTAGGCCGCCAGGCCGGCGAGGGTGTCGTCGTTTTCCCGGAGTTGAGGGTGGCCTCATTTTCCAGCGTTGAGGGTGGCCTCGTTTTCCCGTCGTGGAGGGCCTCGAGCGGTTTCCCGTGCTGGACGGACCTCGAGTGGGTCATTGACGGTGAGAGGATAGGACCAAGGACTTGCGGGAGGACTGCTGCGGCAAGAGGGTTATGGTGGCGATGGGGATTCGTCTGATTCGTATCAGACGGAGAAGAACCCGACCTCCAGCTTGGCGGAGGTCGGCATTGTTGAGGCCGACGCCGTAGAAAACGGCCTGTGACGCCCGCTGCAACTTTGGATCCATGATCAGCGCGCCACAATTGTTGAGTTTGGGCTCGTCGGAGACGGAGTGAACGGCGGCGACGCGGGCGCGCTTCGTGAGGTCACGACCAGCTGCGAGGATTGGGCGCTGAACGGCGGCGAAGCGGAGTTTGAGCTCTGGGAGACGGGTGAACGGCGGCGACGCAGACGAGCTTTCGAGGCGGCGGCCAGCTGCGGGGATTGGTCGGCATCGGCATGTTCCCCTGGCAACTCGAGGAGACAGAGACGAAGGGGAAAAGATGAAACGGGAGCGGGACAAGGAAAAACGGAAAAATGTTTCACGGTGGATCGTGTTGAGGTGCTCAACATTCTTGAAGCGACCTGAATCGTTGGTCAGAGATCGTAGGGCATAAATTTAATGTAGGAGAAATCTACATGCAGGCACCGCACCGTTCGCTCGGCGGGCGGCGGGTGCCTCACGATGCGTGCACGGGAACGCATGCTCACAAACATCCCCTCGTTCTTATCCTTTTTTTGCGTAGCCCCTCGTTCTTATCCACTCACGCGCTCACACTCTCACGCTCGTCTTTCTAAAAATTCCCCACAGGAGAGCATCACTCCCGTCGCCGACACGCACGAGGAGGAGGCGCAGCGGATAGGAGGCCTCATCGGGCCACCGCCGACGAGCGCGAGCAGGAGGCGCAATGGATAGGAGGCCTCGTCGGGCCACCACCGACAAGCGCGAGCAGGAGGCGCGACGCGGGGAGGGCTCCGCCTGTGCGCCGCCGCCGAGTGCGAGGAGTAGGCGCTACGCGGGGAGGGCTCCGCCAGTCTTCCGCCGACTAGCGCGAGGAAGAGGCTTCCCGCGTCTGTCCCTAGCGAGCTGACGCCGCCGTCGACCATGCAGCATGGAGGTGCCACCGAGTTCGCAGCGGGGCATGGCTGCCATCGAGCTCGAGGAGGAGGTTGTCACTGTTGTCTTGAGCGCAAGGAGGTGCTGATGGCAAGAACACGGAGGCATAGTTGCGATGAGGAGGACGCCATGAGCGAGACTCAAAGGTGGCAAGCACGGAGGCGTAGATGCAGGAGGTCGCGGGGGTGCGCCTGCTGTGCTCTCGACGCTGGGCTAACTGGCGAGCCTCACCAGCTACTTCACTGTCTTCCTCTCATGCTCCAGGTTCAACCCCCACCATTCGCCTCTCATCTATATACTTGTTATTGCGTCTCAGCGGACGGGATCAGCAAGATAAACCTAGTATCAAGTTTCTCTAACTGGAAATTCCTTGTTGCTGCTATACCTTTTTTGGTTGTTCGATTAGATACTTGGATTGCTAGCGGTGTGAATATTCTGATAGCTGGGTGAGAAAATGCTGGTAGTTGCTCTGTTCAAATCTAGTAGTTATTCGTGTGAATAAATTGGTTTGATGTATGACCTCTTAGTTTGGCATAGCAAAAAAAAACTTGTTATAGTGTCTATTAAATCCGATAATTATGTCTAAATAATCAGGTAATCTGATAATTATTTTGTTGAAACATAATAGTTATCGGTGAACGAATTGCTTTGATGTATAACCTGATTGCCCATAGCAAAATTCTGATAACCGTGTCAAAATAACCTGGTAGTTCTGTCTAAACAATCTAATAATTATTTTGTTAAAGCCTGGTAGATTTATTCGTGAATGTTGTTACGGGTTTATCAATTTTTGGAGATTACACAATGATGATTTACTACTGACAGGTCCTGCTGTCTGATCTTGCAGCTGACTACCAAAACGAGGCTCAAGTTGGCGATGCGCTTGCGGAGGCATTCGAAACTGGACTTATTAAGAGAGAGGATCTTTTGTTCACAACAAAGGTTAGTCGATGCCAAGCCATGAGTGAGATTTCGAAGTGGCACGTAGGAGGGAGCAGACATGGTGGCGCCGACACAATTGTGGCAGGAAGCATAGCGGTGTTGGCGCTAGATGTGGGTGTACACATGGCGGCGCTAGCGCATATGTGGGAGTGCCACATCTCAGCTCATGCCACACCACCTCCACCGCCGTCCGATGAGGTCACGGGGGTGTGAGCTCGTTGTGCTGCCTCGCTTCTCGCACTGTGGGGCTAACCGACGCCATGCCCCAAGCCTCGCTTCTTCTCATCTTCCAGGTTCAACCCCCACCTTCCACCTCTCACATATGTAACATGTTCTCGCGTCTCGGTGGATGGGATCAGCGAGATAAACCTATGATTGAGTCTCGTGTCCCTGGAATCACTTGATGTTGCTATACTATTTTTGGTTGTTCGATTAGATACATAGATTGCTAGCGGTGTAAATATTCCGATAGTTAGGTGGGGAAAACCTGGTGATTGTTTTGTTTAAACTTGATAGTTATTCATGAACAAATTGGTTTGATGTATAACCTGATAGTTATTCGTTAACAAAATTTACTCATTTTGTGGGGTAGATGCGGCATTTCTGCAATAAATTTGAAGTGTTAATTGATTATTTTTGTACGATACGTATATATGATTTATGTTTCCTCAATTGTATATATGGTTAATGTGATTCTGTTTTTGTCCCAACCAGGGTTAGTGCGATGGTTCGGAGGAAGGGTAGCAAGAATATAACTGCTGGTGATTCCAATAGGAAGGGCACAAAGAAGCAGTGTTTCTGAGTTGTTTGCCTAGTTCTTTTTTTATATGTGCAATACTACTGTAAATGTCAAGGGGGAATGTCTCTGGTGTAGTTGTAGAATGGATTAGAATGTAGTAACATTTTGTGACATAACAGATAAATATCTAGTAACTATTATGAATTAACCTGCTAGCTACCTCAAAAGAATATAGCAACTTACTGGGAATAACCTGGTAATCGGCAGTAAGCTCACATATAACCAATAGTAGAATAACCTGATAATTACAAGCAATTAAAATGGTAGCTAGGATTTAATAACCTGATAACTAACACAAATTTCTTTGACAATTAACTAGCATGATTTTAACCTGATAACTGGAATGAATGAACCTGGTAGCTAGATTGAATTAACTTGTAGTTAGCAATTGAATTGACCTGGTGGCTAGCTTTGAATTAACTTGTATGATTTTAACATGATAGGTAGCATAATTATGTAACATGCTTTTTAAGAAGATAGTTATGATTTAACTTAGCAGCGACTAATATTTTAAATAAAAATCACTATTTGGAATCTTTCTTAACATGGGCATTTTAATCTACTAGGTGATAACTTTGTCGAAAAATAGCATGCCAAGTAGAAAGTGGGGAAATGTCTTAATAGTTTGTAAGAGTATTGGTATCCAGATGAAAATTAGAGGGTAACTAGCTTGAATAACCTGATAGGTACAATATAAAACATGGCAACCATCTGCCAGATATCATGAATTAAGATCATTTTTTGCTAAAGTCTACATAAAACAAGCTGATAACCATAGGAAAACAATATGGCAGCCATGATGCATTAAACTGGTAACTATGAGTACAATTCTTGATTTACCTTGGTTATTTGAGATGGCATCACTGAAATGGTTAGGTTCGATTCATCAGGGGGTAATGTTCATCGTTGTCTATATTGTACGTGCAAATGTTTTGCGATGTGGAGTTTGTTTAGTGCTACTAATTTGCAATTTGTTTTGTTTTTGCAACAGTGGTGAATCAAGTACTATGATGTGCAAGTTATGGTCACTAAAGAATCCATGAAGCTATGGTGTGCAAGTTATGGTCATCTAGATGACTGTTCTATATATATAACTCTTTTCTTACCGTATTGTGAGATTCATGTAAGGTTCCTATTGGAACTAGATGGTATTCTTGTGTGTGGAGAACAAGATGTGCTAGTTGTTTTGGACCGAATGTGATCTACTAGTTTTGTATCCCCTGGTTTGTGCTTTATTTTGCTTGGGAGAATTTTTTCGATATGATCAAGTTTTTGTATGATGGTTTCATGTCATCTCTTTGTGAGCTGATTGTTTTTTCCAACCTGGTGTATGATTTAGATGGTTTTAAACATGGCGAGAAGTAGATTTTGATAATAGGAAGTACAAACTGTTCTCCAACTTGTACGTATGTAACTGTTTTTCTAGATTTGGATGTAAACTCGTTTCTTATTCTGGTCGAACAGGTTTGAGGAGGAGAAATTGTACATGTTCTCAGGTCCATATACAAGTTTTGTTTCTGGGTGTGCATGCCCAAACCTAGTTTCTGGGCCAATATTTGATATAATCTGATTATTCGGCTTAGAATTCCTGCTGGGCTCTGAATGCGGCCCATGAACTACACAGCTCGCGCAGCCACGCGCTCCCGCGAGGAAAGTCCTTCGCTGGTTTGATCGCCGCTCGGGACGACGTTTCAGCGGCGCCGCTGCATAGTCCAGTCCTTTAATGTATCCGGTGAAGTTTGTTCTTTCAATAGCAGTATTAATGTCAATATATTTAGCTTTGTTCAAAGAAAGAAAAAAACATGTTTGGTGGAAACGCAAGAAACATGGTTCTACACCTGTCCGAGGGACCAACGACGACTTGCGGTTTACTGCTCCTGCAAGCTGCTGATCTGTTGCAATTTTCTTCACTTCCCCGCTCTCCTTCCACAGCTACCAGGAAAGCGGCGAAGCACCAGCGCCAGCTCTCCCAGATCTCCCACCGCCACCCACCGCCGATGAGCTCATCCGCCGCCGCATCCAACTAGCCGGAACACCCTAATGTCGTCATCCGCGGGCGACGCCGAGGCCGATCCCGGCCTCGGCGGCGCCTCCCCGGCGGGCCGCGTGCTCGCCCGCGCCCTCGACAAGGTCATCAAGCACTCCTCCTGGCGCAAGCACGCCGCCCTCGTCTCCGCCTCCAAGTCCGCCATCGACCTCCTCTCCTCCGCCCCCGCCCCCACCCCTACCACCTCCACCACCTCCCCACCCTCCCCCATCCCGGGCCTCCCCGCCCACGTCGCCGAGGCGGCGCTCCAGGCGCTCCTCCTCGCGCTCGATCCCGGCTCCCCGAAGGTCGCCGAGCCCGCCCTCGACTGCGTCGCCGCGCTCCTCTCCCGCCGCCTCCTCCACGGCGACGTCGCCTCCGCCTCCCCGTCCCCGCTCTCCAAACTCTTCGCGGCCGCCCTCTCCTGCGGCGGCCTCGGCGACGAAGCGCTCGAGCTCGCGGCCCTCCGCGCGCTCGTCGCCTTCGCGCGCTGCCCGGCCGTCGCCGTCCGCGGGGACTGCCTCGCCCGCATGGTCAGGGCCTGCTACAACCTCTACCTCGGCAGCGCCAGCGGCCGCAGCCAGCTCTGCGCCAAGCTCGCGCTCGCGCAGGTGCTGCTCCTCGTCTTCGCGCGCGTCGAGGCCGACTCCATGGACGTGCGCGTGCGCACCGTCTCGGCGGCGGACATGATGGACCTCTCCGACCGCAGCCTCAACGACTCCAGCGTCGTGCAGGCCGCGCAGGCGTTCATCAACGAGGCCATGGAGGGCAGCGACACGCCGGAGGACGCCCTCCCCGGCGGCGTACGTCGTGCCAGAAGCCGAGGAGGATGAGGGGATGAGCTGGATCAGGGAGGACGGGCTGGCCTTGTTCAAAAACCTCTGCAAACTGTCCATGAAGTTTGCCACGCCAGATAACCCGGATGATCCGGTACTTCTCCGGGGAAAGGTTTTGTCACTCGAGCTACTTCGGATGGTCATCGACAACGCAGGGCCCTTCTGGAAGACCAGCGACAAGTATGCTTCTTCTGATTATATAGTACATCTGATCAATTCATTGCATTCCCTCCTCTTTCCATCAGTATTTATCATTCAAGAGAGTCTTCATATTAGTACCTAAATGGCATGGAAGGGATATTAAAATGGAGGATGTAGGAAATCACACTTGCCAACGATGAGAGCATTTGTGTTTTTTTTCGAGAGTAGAGCATTTTTGGATATAGATGACATCTGCTCATGTTGGTTATGTATAATCTACTTGATTGATTGCCCTTAGGGTATTAAAAACAAGGACAAATCGTAAAAAATAGTACTGATGGATAATGAACCAGATTATCCAGCTCGAATTTCCAAATAATATACTGATTACTTATCACTTTATTAGCTGCCGCTTTCCTGGATTGGATTCACCTTTCATTCAATTCGTTGGTTCTTCCAGCAAATAGTCCATGAAAAAAAAGGAACATCATTAAGGGCCACAAAACGGTCTGGTAAGATCTGAGAAGCGTACATAATAGCTACATAGCCTATGCATGTAACAGTCAATGTAGAGACACCGATTAAGGTTGATGCTGCCACTTGGCAGTTTGCACTAACAAAATCATCTGTACTGCTGAATAATATTCTAAGTTGGCCTTTATTCATACGGAAATGTTTCTTCTAATCATTCTAAAAGCACTGAAAGCTGGTTAAGTCATCTGATCATTTCATGTAGGAGCCTTAAATTGAGCACGTAGTTCAACCAATAAGATATCCCACTAATAACAATGTTTTTTTCCCTCTGCTGGTGCAGGTATGTTGAAGCAATTAAGCAGTACCTTTGTTTATCCTTATTGAAGAACAGTGCCATGTCAGCAATGAGCGTTTACCAGCTTTTGTGCTCCATCTTTATGGGTCTTTTGCTAAGGTTTAGATCTGGTTTGAAAGAGGAAATTGGAATCTTTTTTCCTATGCTTGTGCTGAGAGTTCTCGAAAATGTCCTTCAGCCTAGCTTCTTGCAAAAAATGACAGTTCTAAACTTTCTGGAGAAGATCTGTAAAGAGCCTCAGGTTATTATCGATATCTTTGTGAACTATGATTGTGACGTTGATGCACCAAACATTTTTGAAAGGTATGCTAGTTTTATTCCTGATCGAGATTTTTTTAAAGATTCACTACTATGCTGTATCAAATATCCAAATATAGCGAGTCTGTACAAAGGGCACAGTTCTACATGTGCTATTTCTACTGCAAAAATATGGCATTCTCTTTCTAATTTCACAATAAAGCAATTTAATTACATCTTCTTAACAGGATTGTCAACGGACTACTAAAAACAGCTTTAGGTGTCCCTGATGGATCAACGACGACATTAACTGTCGCACAAGACCAAACATTTCGGATTGAATCTGTCAAGTGTCTTGCCACCGTTATTAAGTCGATGGGTTCATGGATGGACCAGCAACTGAGAATTGGTGAAAGTTCTGAAGTACCAAGTTCAGTCGACAATCATAATATCCATAATGGAGAAGAAGGGATAGGAATGGATTATGACCTGCAACCTGAGTCTAGTAGTTCTGACGTATCTGATTCTTCCTCAGTTGAGCAACGACGTGCTTATAAATAGAACTTCAGGTGTAAATGATTGCCTACTTTAAATTGTTTTTGTTCTAGGTAGACATTGTTTCTTTTAAAGGAGTATTAATATAATAGTTCTATATTTTGTTTTACAGAAAGGAATTGCCTTGTTTAACAGAAACCTTCCAAAGGTATTGACTTTCTCATTCGAAGCAAAAAGATAGGCCAGTCCCCGGAAGATGTTGCTTCTTTCTTGATTAGCACTGCTGGCCTAAATGCAACAATGGTTGGAGACTATTTGGGTTGAAAGAGACGACTTTCCTCTCAAAGTCATGCATGCTTATGTGGATGCACTAAACTTTGAAGGGATGGATTTTGGTGAGGCAATTAGATTCTTCTTGCAAGGTTTTAGGTTACCGGGGGAAGCACAGAAAATTGACAGGATCATGGAAAAGTTTGCTGAACGCTTCTGTAAATGCAACCCAAATGTTTTTACCAGTGCAGATACCGCTTATATTCTTGCTTATTCAGTGATCTTGCTAAACACTGACGCTCACAGTGCCATGGTGAAGGATAAGTAAGTCAATTAAGATCTGCCACTGCTATCATCTGGGAGTGGCTCACTTAATTATGGATATTTTATTGTGCAGATGTCTAAGGCTGACTTTATGCGCAATAATCGGGGAATTGATGATGGGAAGGATTTGCCTGAAGCTTACTTAACTGCATTGTACGATCAAATTGTCAGTAATGAGATCAATGAGTGCTGATTCTTCAGCTGCACAAACCAAGCAAACCAACAGCGTAAGTAAGCTTCTAGGCTTAGACAACATTATCAACTTTGTCAACTGGGGACAGACAGAAGACAAGCACACGGGGCAAATGACTTGCTCATTAAGCACATACAGGAGAAATTTAAAGCAAAACACGGGAAATCAGAGTAAGATTAGCATGTTTTCACTTGGTTACAATACTTATGTATTGAATGATGCTTTATGAACTTAAGCTTGTGCATGGTGCAGGTCTGTGTTTTATGTTGTTGCTGATGCAACCATTTTAAGGTTCATGATGGAGGCCTGGGCTCCTATGATGGCTGCATTCACTGTGACACTGGACCAAAGTGATGATAAGGCTGCGACATCACAGTGTTTATATGGATTGAGATCTGCCGTGCATGTCACCTCTGTTATGTGCCTGCACACAAAGAGATGCTTTTTTGACATCCATAGCCAAATTCACATCCCTTCATTCTGCTGCAGACATGAAACAGAAAAATGTTGACGCTGTTAAGGTCAGAGGCACTGAAACATATTGGTTTTGTTGAGTTTTTAACATCTTTCTTCTATATAATCAATTTTATGAAACTATGCATTTAAGATTCTATGGATCTTTGGAAGTTGATCATATATTCTTGCTTGTTACTACCAAAGGCCCACTTTAGTCACTTCTACTGTAAAATGGTTGCATCGGCTTATGCAAATTCAGAAATTCCATATTGCATATCGCATAGGTTTTAAGGCAATTATGCAATCTGTTGTTTTTACCCTTTTGTTGTTTCAGTAGTCTCCTGTTTTGCGGGTGATAGCAACTTTAAAACACGTTAAGGGGCAGGAGTGCAATCGTCCACTGTTTAATTACAAATAGTGTTGCTGCAGGGCTTGTGCAATTGAGACTTTTAGGGAACATAGTAGAACTGCTGACTTGAGCAGATTGGAATCTTAACCGTCCAAATTTTTTTATGGAATATTTTTATGCTATTTCAAAAAATGATCACCATTAATTATGCCAAATCTTGTACCTATTTATGTTGAATAATCCCTTTTGTGAGGGTATATATTCAATACTGATGTTCACAATATACTTTACTAGTAAGCAGCTAGGAATATCTGACTGTTTCAGTGTCTGAATGATAAATATTTTCTTTTAACAGGCTATAATTTCCATTGCAATCGAAGATGGAAATTATTTGCAGGAAGCTTGGGAGCACGTGTTAACATGTTTATCACGGTTTGAGCATTTACATTTGCTTGGAGAAGGAGTGCCTACTGATGCTTCATTTCTGACAGTTCCTCTGGTTGAGTCGGAAGGAAAAACCCAGATGTCTGCTTCTGTTCTACCTTCAAAGAGAGCCAATGCTCTTCAGAATCCTGCCATGATGGCTGCTGTTAGAGGGGGTTCTTACGACAGCACTGTGGCAAAAACCAGTGCCTCGGGGCTGGTTACTCCTGAACAGATGAATAATTCATATCAACCATACATTTGTTGGACCAGATAGGCATTGTTGAGTTAAATCACATATTTGCCCATAGTCAAGGTTAAACAGTGATGCCATTGTTTCTTTTGTGAAAGCTCTTTGCAAGGTCTCAATGACTGAGTTGCAGTCTCCATCAGATCCTCGTATCTTCTGCCTTACAAAAATAGTAGAGATTGCGTAAGAAGATTCTTAAAATCCACTCACAAAGCCGATCATTTTAAGTAGCATGCAGCAGCCATGACTCAGTACTTCTTAATAATCTAATTATGGATATTGTTTGTGCAGGCATTATAATATCAACCGCATACGTTTGGTGTGGTCTAGAATTTGGAAAGTCCTATCAGAATTTTTCGTGTCTGTCGGATTACTAGAAAATCTTTCTGTGGCAATATTTGTTATGGACTCTCTGAGGCAGTTAGCAATGAAGTTTTTGGAAAGAGAGGAACTGGCAAACTACAACTTCCAAAATGATTTCCTTAAACCTTTTGTGATTGTTATGGAGAAGAGTGATGTTCCAGAAGTACGAGAGCTGATTGTTCGATGTGTATCACAGATGGTCCTAAGTCGCGTTAACAACATAAAGTCTGGCTGGAAGGGTGTTTTTACGGTATGTATTGCTTCATTGGTTAATTTTAGTTTACTCCGAGTGCTTGGATAAGTTCTCATCTGGATGTAGCATGCTTGTCCAGGAAAAAAATAAAGTTAACGATGATTTTGTGTCATTCATTGATTTTTCGTCAATGTACAGGTTTTTACTTCTGCTGCATCTGATGGCACGAAAAGTACTGTCCTAGTGGCATTTGGGACAATGGAAAGAATTGTCCGTGACTACTTTCGATACATAACTGAGACTGATGCCACAACATTTACTGATTGTGTCCATTGTCTTATTGCATTTACAAGTAGCCAATTTAATAGTGAGGCCAGTCTCAACGCTATTGCATTTCTCCGATTCTGTGCTGTTAAACTTGCCGAGGAAGGATTGTTTGTCATGATAGACCTAGCAATTCAGACATGGTTGATGGAAATGCCACTCTGAACAAGAATGATTCTGTTTCCTTCTGGGTTCCTCTCCTTGCAGGTACATCCATTTTTTCTTTATTTTGTGTGTGTGAACCACCTTGTTAGATGAAAAGATGAAGGCATAGATGTTTTTTTTATTAATCAATAATCACATTAATGTTTTTCCTTTTTGTTTCCTTGCCTTTTCAGGTTTGGCCAGATTGACAACTGATTCAAGGCTGACTATCGGGAAAAGTGCTGTAGGAGTGCTTTTTGACATTTTGAAGGATCATGGACACCTCTTCTCAAGTCCTTTTGGGCCAATATCTTTGAATCTGTTATTTATCCTCTATTTGGCAGTCAAATGTCTAGGGTCAGTGATCGGACCTTAACATCAAATGGCGCTGAGGATGAGTTTTCAACTCTTGAAACACAAACATTGGCAGTGAAATCTTTAGTGGTTTTATTGTCAATTTCTTTGACGTGATGCGGCCAGAACTTGCTAGAATTGCATCTATTGTCACATATTTTATCAGGAGTCCCTATAAACATTCTGCTACCATCGGCGTATCTTCTTTGCTGCGTTAGCAGAGGGAGTTGGTAGTAAACTCTCAAAGGAGGAATGGAAAGATATTCTTCTGTCCTTCAAAGAATCATCGACACATACCTTTGTCGTATTCTCTAAAGTTGTAAGGATGATGCAAGACATTGAGATTCCTGATAGAGCAGAATCCGAAACCGATCAGTATTCAGATCATGAAATTTATAGTAATGATGAAGAGGAAGCCAATATGGAGACAACTTCTTACGCTATTGTCAAACTGAAGAATCATATGGCCCTACAACTCTTAGTAGTTGAGGTACGTATTTGTTGTTAATTACATCATGCACATTGTCTTTCCTGAACTACAGGGACTAGTACCTCTGGCATTTTTTTTATCAAAGGAGAGAAACCGTGAATGACACATCTGCCAAGTGGGGACACTCGGTTCTCATGTACATAATCTTGCTAAGACACTCATACTCGTACATGCTTTATGTTTGACTCAGAGATCTTCTTTGGATGGTAAAATGCAAATATGAACTATTTAGATGTTTTACGCAGCTTGGGTTTGGGCATCTGACTAGATGGAATGGAATGGACCTGGCACATTTTCTACACACACTTTAGAATCTGATAGTCTTAGTGGCTATGCCTAGTGGTTTTGTCCGCAATTAAAGCACCAACATTTGAAAGAGCAGAGGGTACGAGTGTGTTGTTAGGACAAACAGAAAAAATGTTAGGATAATACAGGACAGTTTGCTTCTACTTAGAGGTATTGATGCCAGTTTTCGTGTCAAAGTAAGCTCTGAAGGCTCATTCACATCTTCCATTGCTGGCAATACCTGAAATTTTGTGCCAAAATGATCCATACAAGGATGTCCTTTTCTCTTCCAGTCTTTGCACATCATACTCAGTTTGTTCCCTTTTACACAGGGAATTACTAATTTGTACGAGGAACAAGGCAAATATCTTGATGTGGAGCACATTAGCATTCTTTTGGAGATGATATCAGCCATTGCGACACATGCAAGTGAAGTACGCCGACTCTTTGTTACAATGAAATTCCATAAGGCATGTTCCCTTTTGGAGGCATCTGAGCCGGCAGTTGTCCATTTCGAGAACGTGACATACCAGAGCTACCTCAAGCTTCTCCAAGCTCTGCTCCATGGGTATCCATTCTTATCGGAAGACATGAAGATAGAATCACGATACTAGATGCTTGTGAGAAAATACTGCGGACTATCTAAAGTGTGCAGGGCATGGACCATCTGATGGAACTTCTGACAGTGATCCAGCTTTGCATCGCGTTGTGCCACTGGGTGCTGCCAAGAAAGAGGAACTGGCTGCTAGGACTCCGTTGGTTCTTCTGGTGATGCAGTTGCTGCGTAACCTAGAGAAGAATTCATTTAGGAGAGTACTGCCCCACTTTTTCCCACTGTTGGTTGATCTGATTCGTTGTGAGCATAGCTCTGGAGATGTTCAACAGGCGCTGTACAAAATCTTCAGATCATCAATAGGTCCCATGATAGAAGTATAATGATGGCATATTCCTGTTCTGCTAGGCGTACTGTTTTGACTCCATTTTGATTTTTGACAGCGACTAGCCAATAACCTACAGCAGACCATAACTACAACTGGACATCCTGGGTGAGCCCTGACCTTCATGATCTGGAGTTCAAGGTGGAAATTCTCACTAGTTCTGACCACTTCCATGTTTGTGGTATGCATATGTTATTCAGCCGAGAACTAATCTGCTTGCCTTGCCTCTTGCAGTGCCATCTTACTCGTCCAGATATCCATCAGAAAGAGAAAGTACCATTTTTGCCTGTATTCGCTCCAGCCAATGAGTTGCATCAGCTGGACATGACCTGGCACTTTTGTGAGCCTGGTATGTGCCAGGTAAATTTTCATTGTCCTTGTAATGCAGAGGGTCTCGTGCTCCGTTCCATCGATAGCGTTTGCCTTTAAACTCAGGGCAAACTGTACATAGTACATGCCGGTTGCATCAGCGTGCTACTAGAGAAAATCATTTGAAGCTACGATTTGCTTTGTAATATCCTTTTCCCCCATATTATGATTTTGTTTGCAGTAGGTTGTTTGTAATTCTTTTTGTTCATATAAACGGAGGACAATAGTACAGTGAATAGTTGTTTTTGTTATGTAAATGGATGAAAATACTAGTGGTCAGCTGTTACTTAGGAAATGAGCTATGAGTACATTGGTTAAATCCCATTAGCCATAATTTACAAGGACATGCTGCAGTATAGTAAGAGAAGTTTAAACCCTGCTATGTTTTGCCACATCAGAAGTCTTGAATAATCTTTTTTACATCTGAACAGGATAAGCATATGCATAGCCTTGATAGCATCAGGATGAAATAGTGATTTGTTAATGACATTGCAACAATATCTCTTGAATCATCCATGAATCAGATTTTTCTACACGGATGCACTTCTGCTCCAAATTTTACAATGATAATTCGCATGGATTTCATTTTATACTTATGAACATTCCAATGCGGACTGAAAATGAGTGAACAGACACCCCACTGGAACACGGCTATATGCACGTTGCACACTAGTCATAGAAGGCCAGAACGTTTATGTCGTATAATTCAGAACATAGGGTGTATTATTTTTGGGTTTAGAAAATACATCCTCAACATAAGGTGCAAGAACAGCCGGGTGAAAATATATCCAAACATAGCGGCACAAAAGGAAGTCATCACATTTGAATTCGAACAATGTGGATGACCACCATTCTTCCATGTTTGCAACTTGCAACAAATTATATTATTTTACAGGGTAGAATTGGCCTTATTTAATTACACCAGGATTTAACTGATATACAGTTCCAGTTTATAGAAATATAATTTACACAGCCAACTGAAGACACTGCAACACCGAAAGACCTGTACAAACATGCACATATGCTACGAAAAAGACGAGAATGGCTATTGGCTATACACAGCATGAACCAGATACAACACTTCGAAAGAATCAAGCTGTTCTACGATTTGAAACCCTACATGAGCTACTATTACTGTACACAGGTTGGACGTCGGACTCCTTTTCCGTGTCCAGTTTGGTCAATGCACAGACCACCAGCTATCAGAATTCCTGGCAGGGGATGGAGAATGTACAAGACACTGACAGAACAGACCACCAGCTATCAGAATTCCTGGCAGGGGATGGAGAATGTACAAGACACTGACAGAAGCAGAGCAAGAGGGCTTCATTTCCAGCTCTCGCTCGTGCTTCCCGCCCATCCGATGGAGCGGCTTAACATTCACAGTATAAGCATTGCAGGGAACCATGGATTACGGACAACCTGAAATAAGTTAGGAGCAATACAATTCAGCCAGAGCCCTTCCAATAAAAGGCCTAACGGCACAGTTAAATCAGTGTAACACCAACCTTTAAAAATGCAAAAGAAGACAGTTTGCAAGAAAAGAAGCGTGCTGCCCAATTAGCAGTACTGCTGTTCTTAGTCCTGCTGCAGGCCGGAGGATACATGTGACAAGAAAGACCATGTCAACAACAGTGGGCAGCCAAGGACTGTAGTTTGACCAAGGTAAACGTACCTCAAATTTGTCACTGGCATCCTTTCGTCATCCAGACATTTGTTCAGACATGTTGTTCGGCGGGAACTGTGGTCACGGCAGGGAGCAAGAGCTGTTGCTGAGGGCGTGGAGCTCCTGTTTCCACACAAGAGGCACATTAAACTTTGAGGAACACAGCATTATTGGGTTTTGCAAGATATAGTCTGTCGATTCAACCATCCACAATTGATTTCTTACCTGGAGGATATTGTTGTTGACCTGTTGATACGCGTACATTTGCAGCATTCTGATTAGATAGTGGGAGAAGGTGACCTGGTACATAGCCAGGTGAATAAGAATGATCACTTGGCACAGGTTGGCCGAACTGCCCATATGGGTAAACAGCTGGGCCTACTGTTCTGGGACCACCATATACCGGGACGTACTGTTGTCCAACATATGGACCATAGGCATTCTACAAAACTAAAATAAAATAAATTAGCGAAAGCAATAAAATAAGAAAGTTATATTAAATCGTGGATGAGTTCTCAACCTGTGGATACATGTACTCCGCTCCATACGTTGATGGCCTGCAATGACAAAAACAATGTCATTACTTGTAGCAGCCAGGCTGTTCACTTGGAAATAAAAGATATTCTAGCACCACAACATTATATAACTACAATCATGTAAAGCATACATTCCAGACTAGCTACAGCTTTAATCAGTTGCCAGACAACCTAACAGATCACAGGGTTAGCTGTGCATGATCTTTGCCAACAATGCATCGAATGAACTGTTAACCTACCCATAAGGAGGATACAAAGAACCTGCGAGTAGTTGTAGGGGGGTTGCTGATATGTTGGACTTGGTACATACATGCTCCCTGGAACGCCGCACCTCCATTGTATGGGATGACCGGCCTTATAGGTGCTATTACCATTAAAAAGGAGGAAAATCATCAAAAAATTACGAAGATACACACACATAAACTAGGAGGCACTTTATTATGTTTTTGCTAGTCCTGCCAGCCAATTGATGAACCTAGAAGAAAATCATTAAAACTTAATTGGCGAATACATTTGGGAGTGTCCATTGACCACGAAGCTACATGTCAACACAGTACTCGGACAACCATTTGATTTTCTGAGAGAATTAATACTGATTCAGCACAACCATTATTTTTCAAGAAATTTTGGATATCTTTGAAACTTATTGCCAACTCCAAGAGCTATGTTCTCCTATTGTAAAATGACAGCCATGAATGAATAGTAAACATCAGACAAAAGGTGCATTCCATCAGATTCAAAGATGCTTATGTTAGTTTTGTTTTTGTTTTGCCTTTGTGATCATTAATATCTTTCATCACAAGTTACAAACTATGCAAAAGATGCCTGACTTATAGAAACAGTTTCTTATCCAAACCCAATATGATTGTCCCGCACTTTTTACTACCACCAGCTCATGAGTAGTCCACTATCTGTTACCTAATCTTCCTTTCATTCAAGACATGCACTAACTCTAGCAGTCGTCCACTCCTCTACATACATGGGTGGCATAGGACTAGTAGCTCTCAAGCTTCTTTCTTTTGTTTGTTTTCCAGAACTTTTTTAGCAGTTTAGTCTTCTGACAGCGGAAGAATTGGGCGAGGAACTACACGTTAACTGAATAAGTACTGACAAGTCTTTTTTTGTCCTCTACAGTGAGTTACATACAGCTAGCAGTTGAAACAAATAAGCAACACCAAAAACTGAGTCTGAATATGATACGATTATGACAACTCTAATACACTGGCAATGGACATTGATTTTAAATTAAACCCAATGGGCAAAATATTAAGCCATGATAAAGAATTGTATATACATTTGCCCGTTCACGAAATTGTAATTAGGACAACATAAAACCAGGTCAGAGACTTACAAAAAGGCACAGCTGGCCCAGTCGCCCCAGATGGCAAGGTTACAATTAGCACGCCGCCCGTCGATTACTGGATACGGATCCATGCAGGCCATCCTCGCCGAATCCGGGTCCCGAAATGTCACCTGTGCACGGATCCACACGAAATTAAGACGCATTAACATCATGAAACGCTTTCCCCCTGATTCCCTCCCCAGAAATCAAATTACTTCCACATTCCTTACACACAGTTCCAGAATTCAATTCAAGAGGAAATGACAAAATTTCACTCGAATTTGGGGGCATAAAAGTTTCCCAAGCAGATAAACACATGTTACAGCATAGAAGCCCTACGCCCCATGAAAAGCAAATTTCACCAACGAAGAATCCCCGTGCAATCAGTTTCATCTAGTACTTCTATCCAGAGCAATCAGTTTCCCAAATTTCTCTACGAGGACCGCAGAACTCCCAAATTCAGAGACTTTCCCTGCCGATCACCACCGTTTGAAGCCACAGAACATCCCAATTGAACCCCAAACCCCTGATCACCTCGAATCTTGAGCCGAAAACTAAAAACTGTAGCTCGAGAATCAAAGCCTCCCCATGATCTCTCCACCTCCGATAACCCTAATAGCACAAGAACGTAACAGAGGGAGAGAAAGCGAGCTCACGAATCCGTAACCCTTGACCTCCCGGTGGCGCGGTCGGTGATGACGACGGCCTCGAGTATGTCCCCGTAGGCGTCGAAGTGCGCGCGCAGCCCCTCGCTGCGCGTCTCCCAGGCGAGCCCGCCCACGAAGACCTTGGTGTAGGTGGTGTCCCCGTACGGCCCGCTCAGGTAGTGCAGCGCCGGCGTCCCGCCCCCTCCTCCCATCGCCCCAGCCGGCGACCGCTGCGGCGTCATCATCCCCGAGCATGCGCGAACGAACCCTAACCCTAGCTCGCTGTCTTGCCGGCCGCGCGCGCTGACAGCCAAGAGGCGTGTCGTGCTGGGATGGATTAAGCCGCGAGCGAGCTGCTTGGCAGCGGTGTTATTATAGCGGCGCGACGGCTGGTCCGGGAGCGGTTAGTGAATCTGGCGGAGAGGGGAGGGGGAGGGAGGTGAAGGGGAAGAAGTTGGTGCGAACGGATCACGAAGAGGACAAGGCCAACTGGGGGTGGTTTGGGCTTTTTGTGGATGGGACTGGAGGAGGCGGAGATGGCTGCCGTCTCGGTGTGACTGACTGACTGATATGCTGCCGCGGCAGAGTATCTTCTGCAGGACACTCTGTTCACTCTCCATAACTGTTTTGTGGGGCTGGGACGAGGAAACCGATGTCTAGCCCCAAAACAGGGGCCTGCCAAGGGTAGCCCGGCCGGACGCCCGGCCCGAATATCCTGGGCCGGGTCAGGCCAGATCATACTGTCGTGGTGGGTCTGGCCTGAAATTTGAGCCCCGATGAGCGGGCTGAGCTAGGCTTACAAAATTGTGATTTAAATTGGGTTCGGGTCGGGCCGGGCAAAGTGTGCCTTCTGCAGGTGTAGGGTGGTCTTGGCTTCTCGGCCATAGTAGCCTAGTTCCTATATCGTGTATGAGTTGTCCTCCTCTCTTGTGCCACCCCCTTGCAACTTCCTCTTCCATGTGTCCCTCGATGTCGTGTCGCGCGCTGTTGTATCTTCTCATCCCTCCCATGATGGGATGGATGTCTGTCGCGCTGCTCTCTATAACAATCCCCTATGGCCCGCCTCTCGGCTCCGTGTCTCGGGCTACGGAAAAGGCATAACTCCAACAAGGCGACAGGGGGGGAAGAAGAAGAAAAATATACTTCAAAGAAGCTGATTAAAAAGAAATGTTGGAGACATTATTTAGGGGCTTGGGAATTGGGGCCAGCCACCCACCCCCCCCCCCCCCCCCCCCCCCCCCGCAAAAAGAGAAAAAAATAGGGGCTCTACTTTACGAGCTATTGCTGGAGATGCTACGGTGTTTTGGCTTTCCCAGATCAAAAATAAGTATGCAGAAAACGTTTAGTAAATTTTAAAAATATAAATTTGGTTACACTAGATATATTTGTGTCTTCGTCATGTTTGCATGGTTTGATGAAGAGAAGGCACATGTTGTGTCCTAGGAAAAATGATGTAAAATCGATTTTAGAGCAAAAAATTATTGATGCGTGTGAAGTACACGTTCGTCAGGAGACCTCAAGTGTAAGGTTTGATGAGTGCAGCGACAAGTCTTCCCTCAGTTATGAAACCGAGGTTATCAATCCAGTAGGAGATCAACTATGCTTTGAAGGTGTCAACGGCGCCAGAAAACTTGACCGATGGGGAGGTCGAGTTGACTTCCCCGGTGGCGTCAGAAACTTGCTGGCGTAGTTGACGTGGAACCTGTACACAAGACAATCAAACTATTTTGCCCCGACGAGACAGTGAGGGTGTCAACTTCACCGGCTTGCTGAAAACAAAGGGTTAAATGTATAGTGTGGAAAATGATGTTTGCTTGCAGAAAATAAAAGAGAACAATGATTGCAGTAGGTTGTATTTCAGATGTAAAAAATGGACCGGGGTCCACAGTTCACTAGTGGTGTCTCTCCAATAAGATAACTAACATGCTGGGTAAACAAATTACAGCTGGGCAATTGACAATTGATAAGTGCATAATATGCATGTGCAGTTATGTGTCTACTATGAGATTCATTTGGGCATTACGACAAAGTACATACCGCTATCCAGCATGCATCTATGCCTAAATAGTCCACTTTCCGGTTACATCCGTACCCCTTCCAGTATTAAGTTGCAAGCAACAGACAATTGCATTAAGTAAGTGCGTAATGTAAACAACACATTCATCCTTGAAAAGCATTGCTGTTTTACCCCTAGTGGCAACAACACATCTACAACCTTAGAACTTTCTGTCACTATCCCAGGTTAAATAGAGGTTGAACCCAACTATCATGCATAAATACCCCTCTTGGAGTCACAAGTATTCACTTGGCCAAGTTCAACAAGTAACGGAGAGCATGCAAGATCACAAATGACATAGACATGATAATACAATATTCAGCTTGACATAGTATCAATATATCAGATCCCAGCAAACACAACATGTAGCATTACAATAAGATGATCTTGATCATGATAGGCAGCTCACAAGATCTAAACATGATGGCACAAGTGGAGAAGACAACCATCTAGCTACTGCTATGGACCCATAGTCCAAGGATGAACTACTCACGCATCACTCCGGAGGCGGGCATGGCGATGTAGAGCCCTCGGTGATGATTCCCCTCTCCGGCAGGGTGCCGGGAAGAGCTTCAGAACCCCCCGAGTTAGGGTTGACGACGGCGGCAGCGAATATTTCTGGATGAAAGGCTCGGGTTTTAGGGTTTTCGCGTCGGGGAATAAATAGGCGAAGGGGCGATGTCGGGGACCCCCGAGGGGCCCAACCACCTGGCGGCGGCTGGGCCCACCCGCGCGAGTAGGGGTTTGGCCACCTCGTGCCCCTTCGTCTCTCCTTCGGACTCCGTGACGTGCTGGAAAAATAGGGACTGGCCTTTTGTTTCGTGCAATTCCGAGAATATTTCCAGAAGTAACTTTCTGAAACCAAAAACAGCAGAAAACAGGGAACTGGCACTGTGGCATCTTGTTAATAGGTTAGTCCCAGAAAATGCATAAAAGTGATATAAGTGTATATAAAACATGTAGCAAATGGTATAATATAAGCATGGAACAGCAGAAATTATGGATACGTTGGAGACGTATCAAGCATCCCCAAGCTTAGTTCTACTCGTCCTCGAGTAGGTAAAACGATAACAACAAATAATTTCTGAGGAGACATGCTTTCACACAATCTTGATCAATATATTGCAAGGCTCATGTCATGAATGAAGTGACTCAAAGCAATGATCTATAGTTTGCTAACAAATAGATAAAGAGTAAACAATGAATCATATAAGCAAAAACTTTTCATGAATAGTACTTTCAAGACAAGCATCAAAAAGTTTTGCATAAGAGGTAACTCATAAAGCAATAGATTCAAAGTAAAAGGCATTGAAGCAACACAAAGGATGATTAAGTTTCAGCATTGCTTTCAACTTGTAACATGTATATCTCATGGATAGTTGTCAACATAAAGCAATATAACAAGTGCAATAAGTAAACATGTAAGAATCAATGCACACAAAGTTGACACAAGTGTTTGCTTCTAAGATAGAAAGGAGTAGGTAAACTGACTCAACATAAAGTAAAAGATAGGCCCTTCGCAGAGGGAAGCAGGGATTAAATCATGTGCTAGAGCTTTTTAAGTTTTCGAAAGCATATAGAGAGCACAAAATAAGTATTTGAGAGGTGTTTGTTGTTGTCAACGAATGGTAGTGGGCACTCTAACCCCCTTGTCAACCAGACTTTCAAGAGCGGCTCCCATGAAGGACGTTATCTCTACCAGCAAGGTAGATCATCCCTCTTCTCTTTTGTTTACACATGTATTTTAGTTTCTTTATAGATGACACTCCTCCCAACCTTTTGCTTACACAAGCCATGGCTAACCGAATCCTCGGGTGCCTTCCAACATTCACATACCATGGAGGAGTGTCTATTGCAAAATTAAGTTGCTTACTGATAAATCAGGGCAAAACATGTGAAGAGAATTATTAATGAAAGTTGTAATTAATTGGGGCTGGGCACCCCGTTGCCAGCTCTTTTTGCAAATTATTGGATAAGCGGATGTATATGCCACTAGTCCATTGGTGAAAGTCTGTCAGAAGTAAATGACAAGATTGAAAGATAAAACACCACATACTTCCTCATGAGCTATAAAACATTGACACAAATAAGGAGTAATAAAGTTTTGAATAGTTTAAAGGTAGCACATGAAATATTTACTTGGAATGGCAGGAAATACCACATAGTAGGTAGGTATGGTGGACACAAATGGCATGGGTTTTGGCTCAAGTTTTGGATGCACGAGAAGCATTCCCTCTCAGTACAGAGTTTAGGCTAGCAAGGTTGTTTGAAGCAAACACAAGTATAAACCGGTACAGCAAGAATCACATAAAAACATATTGCAAGTATTATAAGACTCTACACTGTCTTCCTTGTTGCTCAAACATTTTACCAGAAAATATCTAGACCTTAGAGAGAACAAATATGCATCCCAAGTCTCAACAAGCTCTACGGTAGTTCTCCACTACTAGGCTTTAACTACATGATGCAAGAGCTTAAACATGATCTACTTGAGAGCTCAAAACAATTGCAAAGTCAAATCAAACAAGACAATGATCTACAAGAATGCATATGTCTTTTCCAATACCAACTACTACATGTAGCATTTTCTTTCTTCCAAACAAACACCAATCAATTTATTTAAACATAAACTCTCCAAATGATAATATAATGCAGCAAGAGAGTATTTATAAACAAGTGCTAACAGCTCGAAGAGATGCATGAAAAACAGGAGCTAAAAGCACTGCAGTAGCTAGTTAAGAATACTCAACAAATATAAGTGAAGAACATGAGTATTCACATGAAAAAGCGGAGCGTGTCTCTCTCCCACACAAGGATTGCTAGGATCCGAATTTATTCAAACAAAAACAAAAAAAATAAAAACACAGACGCTCCAAGTAAAGCGCATAAGATGTGAAAGAATTAAAATATAGTTTCACTAGAGATGACCTGATAAGTTTGTTGATGAAGAAGGGGATGCCTTGGGCATCCCCAAGCTTAGACGCTTGAGTCTCTCTGAATATGGTTGGGATGAACCACGGGGGCATCCCCAAGCTTAGGCTTTTCACTCTTCTTGATCACATAATATCACCCTTCTCGCTTGATCCTTGAAAACTTCCTTCACACCAAACTCAAGACAGTTCTCATTAGAGGGTTAGTGCATAATCAAAAATTCTCATATTCTGTAATGATACAATCAATCCCAAAGCTTCTGGACATTAGCTACAGCCACCAATGCTTTGTGGAGCAAAGAAATCCACACAAACACAGTAAAAGAGCGAATGCAAAACAAAAGGCAGAATCTGTCAAAAACAGAACAGTCTGGAATGACGAATTTTTTCGAGGCACTTAAGTTGCTCAGATGGATCTGGCCTAAAATAATGAAAGTTGCGTACATATCTCAGGAATATGCGTGATTTTTTCAGAATTTTTGAATTTTCTACAGGGAGATAAGCTCAAATCCGTGACAGCTAAAAATCTGTCACTGCGCAGAAATCCAAATCTTGCATCAACTTTCAATATAGAACTTTACTTGGCACAACATTGCGATAAAATAAAGATACAAAGGAGTTGCTACAGAAGTAACAAAACCTTGACTCAAAGAAAAAAAAATAACAGCAAATAAAAACGATGGGTTGTCTCCCATAAGCGCTTTTCTTTAACGCCTTTCAGCTAGGCGCAGAAAGTGAAAATCAAGTGTTATCAAGAGAAGAAGCATCAACATCATAACTTGCTCTAACAATAGAGTCAAAAGGTAACTTCATTCTCTTCCTAGGGAAGTGTTCCATACCTTTCTTGAGAGGAAATTGGTACCTTATATTACCTTCTTTCATATCAATGATGGCACCAACAGTTCGAAGAAAAGGTCTTCCCAACAAAGATGCATTGCATTCAATATCCATAACAATAAAATCAACGGGACAAGGTTATTGTTTACATAATAAAACATCATTAACTCGCCCCAAAGGTTTCTTCATAGCATTATCAGCGAGAAAAACATCCAAATAACAATGTTCCAAAGGTGGCAAATCAAGAATATCATAAAGCTTCTTGGGCAAAACCGAAATACTTGCACCAAGATCACACAAGGCATTGCAATCAAAATCATTCACCTTTACCTTAATGATGGGTTCCCAACCATCTTCTAATTTCCTAGGAATAGAAGCTTTAAGTTTCAACTTCTCCTCCCTAGCTTGCAAAAGAGCATTTGTAATATGCTTTGTAAAAGCCAAATTAATAGTGCTAGCATTGGGACTTCTAGCTAATTTTTGCAAGAACATAATAACTTCAGAGATGTTACAATCATCAAAATCAAAATCATTATTGTCAATGGTGGTGGAACCATTGTCTCCAATAGTTTGAAAAATTTCAGCACTTTTATCAGAAAAAGTTTCAGCAGTTTTAGGCAATTTCAAACGCTTTGCAGAAGTAGTAGAGACATTACCAACACCAATAACATTACCATCAATAGTAGGAGGCTTACTAGCATGTGAAACATTAGCATTACTAGTGGTGGTGATAGTACAAACTCTAACTATACTATTCTCTTTTTCAAGTTTTCCTCTTTTTCCCACCTAGCATGCAATTCAGCCAACATCCTAATATTATTATCAATTCGAACTTGGATGGCATTTGCTGTAGCAAATGACTTAGTTTCAAAAGATTTCAACATCATGAGCAAGACTATCAACTTTAGAAGCAAGAACATCAATTTTTTCAAACTTTTCCTCAACAGTTTTATTGAAAGCTTTTTGTGTGCTAATAAATTCTTTAAGCATAGCTTCAAGATCAGAGGACACACTTCTATTGTTGCTGTAGGAATTACCATAAGAATTGCCATAACCATTTGAAGGATAAGGCTTATAATTGTTGCTACCAAAATTATTCCTATAAGCATTGTTGTTGAAGTTGTTGTTTTTAATGAAGTTTACATCAACATGCTCTTCTTGAGCAACCAATGAAGCTAAAGGAACATTATTAGGATCAACATGAGATCTACCATTCACAAGCATAGACATAATAGCATCAATCTTATCACTCAAAGAGGAGGTTTCTTCAACAGAATTTACCTTCTTACCTTGAGGAGCTCTTTCGGTGTGCCATTCGGAATAGTTGATCATCATATCATCAAGTAGCTTTGTTGCTGCACCTAAAGTGATGGACATAAAGGTTCCTCCAGAGGCCGAATCCAATAAGTTCCTTGAGGAAAAATTTAATCCTGCATAAAAGGTTTGGATGATCATCCAAGTAGTCAGTCCATGAGTGGGACAATTCTTCACCAAAGATTTCATTCTTTCCCAAGCTTGAGCAACATGTTCATTATCAAGTTGTTTAAAATTCATAATGCTACTTCTCAAGGATATAATCTTAGCAGGAGGATAATATTTCCCTATGAAAGCATCTTTGCATTTTGTCCAAGAATCAATACTATTTCTAGGCAAAGAAAGCAACCATTCTTTAGCTCTTCCTCTCAAGGAGAAAGGAAAAATTTCAGTTTTATAATATCCCCATCCATATCCTTATACTTTTGCATTTCACAAAGTTCAACAAAATTATTAAGATGGGCAGCAGCATCATCAGTACTAACACCAGAAAATTGCTCTTTCATAACAAGATTTAATAGAGCAGGTTTAATTTCATAAAATTCTGCTTTAGAAGCAGGTGGAGCAATAGGAGTGCATATGAAATCATTGTTGTTTGTGCTAGTGAAGTCACACAACTTAGTGTTCTCAGGAGTACTCATTTTGCAAAAAAAAACAGGCCGAATTAACAAAAATAACAAGTAACTATTTTTTGTGTGTTTTTGATAAAGAGAGCAAACAAGACTAAATAAAAATAAACTAAGCAAGACAATAACAAAGTAAAGTGATTGGAAGTGAGAGACTCCCCTTGCTGTAGCAATGATGATTTCCCCGGCAACGGCGCCAGAAAACTTGCTTGCTGCGTGTGAAGTACACGTTCGTCAGGAGACCTCAAGTGTAAGGTTTGATGAGTGCAGCGGCAAGTCTTCCCTCAGTTATGAAACCGAGGTTATCAATCCAGTAGGAGATCAACGATGCTTTGAAGGTGTCAACGGCGCCAGAAAACTTGACCGATGGGGAGGTCGAGTTGACTTCCCCGGTGGCGTCAGAAACTTGCTGGTGCGTAGTTGACGTGGAACCTGCACACAAGACAATCAAACTACTTTGCCCCGACGAGATAGTGAGGGTGTCAACTTCACCGGCTTGCTGAAAACAAAGGGTTAAATGTATAGTGTGGAAAATGATGTTTGCTTGCAGAAAATAAAAGAGAACAATGATTGCAGTAGGTTGTATTTCAGATGTAAAAGAATGGACCGGGGTCCACAGTCACTAGTGGTGTCTGTTCAATAAGATAACTAACATGCTGGGTAAACAAATTACAGCTGGACAATTGACAATATTGATAAGTGCATAATATGCATGTGCAAGTTGTAGTGTCTACTATGAGATTCATTTGGGCATTACGACAAAGTACACAGACCGCTATCCAGCATGCATCTGTGCCTAAATAGTCCACTTTCTGGTTGGCATCCGCGCCCCTTCCAGTATTAAGTTGCAAGCAACAGACAATTGCATTAAGTAAAGTGCATAATGAAACAACACATTCATCCTTAGACAAAGCATTGCTGTTTTACCCCTAGTGGCAACAACACATTCATCCTTAGACAAAGCATTGCTGTTTTACCCTACAACCTTAGAACTTTCTGTCACTGTCCCAGATTAAATAGAGGCTGAACCCAACTATCTAGCATAAATACTCCCTCTTGGAGTCACAAGCATTCACTTGGCCGGAGTTTCAACAAGCAACAGAGAGCATGCAAGATCATAAATGACATAGACATGATAATACAATATTCAACTTGACATAGTATCAATATCATCGGATCCCAGCAAACACAACATGTAGCATTACAATAAGATGATCTTGATCATGATAGGCAGCTCACAAGATCTAAACATGATGGCATAAGTGGAGAAGACAACCATCTAGCTACTGCTATGGACCCATAGTCCAGGGATGAACTACTCACACATCACTCCGGAGGCGGGCATGGCGATGTAGAGCCCTCCGGTGATGATTCCCCTCTCCGGCAGGGTGCCGAGAATAGCTTCAGAACCCTCCCGAGTTAGGGTTGACGACGGCGGCGGCAGCGGAACTCTTTCTGGAATATGACTCGGTACTTAGGGTTTTCGCGTCGGGGGGAATAAATAGGCGAAGGGGCAGCGTCGGTGGAGGCCCGAGGGGGCCACACCTCCTGGCGGCGCGGCCTGGGCCCCACCCGCGCGAGGAGGGGGTGTGGGCAGCTCGGTGCCCCCCTTCGTCTCTCCTTCGGACTCCGTGACGGTGCTGGAAAAATAGGGACTTGGCATTTTGTTTCGTGCAATTCCGAGAATATTCGCAGAAGTAATTTTCTGGAACCAAAAACAGCAGAAAACAGGAACTGGCACTTCAGCATCTTGTTAATAGGTTAGTCCCGGAAAATGCATAAAAATGATATAAAGTGTATATAAAACATGTAGCAATTGGCATAATATAAGCATGGAACATCAGAAATTATAGATACGTTGGAGACGTATCAATTATTTTTACACAAGTCACACAAATGTCTTTTTCTATAACAAAAGTATGTGTGGACTTAGGACATTTAGAATATTTTATTTTTTGACATTTAGAATGCCTTTTCTTAGTGGGGGGTTGTGTGCTCTTACTTTCTTCTACTTCGTTGAAACCTTCCCCTAAAACAAACTTCTTCAAAACCTATATTATCTCATTGTTCTCTCTTCTTCAAACGATGTAGTACGTCCTTCCCGAATCACTTTTTGCTCTGTCCATGGAGCGTATTAATTTCCTTAAATGTAGATAGACCAAAAAAGTTAGTTTACTATCCATATTTACAAAAATCAGCGTCAACTAATTTCGGGAGGGAGTAGTAATTTCTGAAATAATTTGAACCATTCATTATGCACACATGTATTTCGGTAAAATTTGTGACCACATGAGCTCGTCACAAAACACATAAACTTTGTCAAGATTATGAGTAGGCAGTGAAAACTGCAAACTTGTTGTACAAACCGAATGGAAGGACATAACATAAGTTGATGGCGATTCATCCTACTCGCGCTGAAGAGGGCGATGACGAGCTCCGCATTAAATTATGTGAGAAAGGACGGGGGCTATGCTGGACCAACGGACATGACCAATGTTTTATATATCCACATGGATCACAATAACTTTTTTCTTCAAAAAAACACAAACGCAGACGCTAGCGTCGCTTCACACAGAAAAAATATTCCGCCTAAATGCAACACGCAGTGTCAAACCTGGGATTTGAACTCTATTGGGCTGAGTATACAACCAAGTATACAACCACCTGCTAACTATCCAACTACAGATTGGTTTGCGTCCACAATAACTTCGTACAAACGCAATGAATCTTGACCCGAAATCCTCCCTCTCATTCAGCATGCAAGTATGTTCCGCCAAGTATGCAAGCATCATTCCCGTTTCAATCCTCTTCTCGTTTTGCACTGTTCTTGATTTTGGCCTTCGGTTAAAAGTTTTGTTACTATCTTCTTTTTTGAATTTGGGACCTCAATTTGGATCGACTTTGAAGGTCCTCCACGGATGAAATACATTGGAAACAGCATATAGGGACTCTATTTTCACACTTTGGAGCAGAAACCTATCCCAACTCCATATGATTCTCAATTTCATCTGCTACATTCGCACCATGTATTTCCCATGGAGACCGCGTACGTGTGGATTGCATCAGGAGTACTCACATTTTGATGTGGAGAAATAACCTGTGACGGCGATCCGTCAGCAGTTACCTTTGTTTATGTTGATGATTTGTTTTTTTGAAATTGTTGAGGAAAATTCTTAAACCATAGTGAAGGTCTAAGGCGATCCGTTACAAGGAGTAGTAGATGGTTGATTTACCACACAACATAACGTCAAGATGGCCGAGTTGGTCTAAGGCGCCAGTTTCAGGTACTGGTCCGAAAGGGCGTGGGTTCAAATCCCACTCTTGACATTCTTATTTCTTTTCAAATTCTTTAATTTTTGCTGCTACCCAGCATCGTCCTGCATTTTAGTACTTGCACTACCCTTCATCTCTGAGATCTCAGTCCCCCATTAGAGGAACCCGACTGCCTTGTAGGACTCCACGCTGTCCCTGAGACACTCCTCCACCGCCCTGAACTTCCACCCCATCGCCTGCATCTTCCCGGAGCTCATCATCCTGTCGTCTTCCACCTCAACAAATCTGCAGAGATTAACAACGATCGTCACACAAACAAAAGTAACCGCTGGAAGATCAAAGGCGTCATTACTTACTTCTTGGGCTGGTGTAGATTTGGCCAGAAGCTCCTGACGATGTCGACCATTTCGGACAGCCTCTTCCGATACGGGCTGCAGATGTACCGCCCGGACGCCTCCGGTTTCTCGTACACCAAAACGAGAGCGTCGGCGAGGTCACGGACGTCCACCACGTTCCTCGCCTTGTCCTCCACGGCGTCGCGGTCACCTGTGCGTGCAAATCACGGGGGATAGGGTTACACAATGCCAGCCACACCGGCTTATATACAAGAACCGCCACTTCCTCGTTTGTCAACCTTTCAGCAGGTTGATGAGAACCAAGCTGCTGGTGTTCGCCACTGACTGCAGAAGGGGCCCGAGAACCAGCGGCGGGCAGACGGTGACGACGTCCAGGCCAGTCTTGCGTGCGTAGGAGAGTGCCTCGCGTTCCGCCAGCGTCTTGGAGAGGCAGTACCACATCTGTCGACGACACAAGTCAACGAGAGATCAATGAATCGGTGCTGGTTTTTTTTTTCTGAACTAAGGAACACTAAACTTCAGTTTTCGTAGACCTAGATACAACTAGTGCTGGTTGAAGAACAAGAAGAAGAAAGTATAGAACTGAAGGAGACTGAATAAGTGAGTGCCAACCCCGGTGTTCCTGCAGTAGTCCTCATCTGACCAAGCGTCCTCGTCGAGGACGGCGTCCTTTGGGAAGGTTGGGTTCATGATGACCGCGGCCGCCGACGACACCACCACGACGCGGCGGACCTTCTCCTCGTGGCAGGCCCGAGCACGTTGTGTGTGCCCGTCACCGCCGGAGCCAGGACCTCCACCTACAGCCATGATGCCACGAGAGCAGACGAAACAATGGGTCGAACAGGTTGATCAGTAATTCAATTTCCTGATGAACTGAATGTGGTATATGTTTTTTTAATGTTGTTGCACGTTGTACATCGGGCTTCTAGGGCTTGGCAGCGGGGACGGGGCTAGCGACGTGGAAGACACCGTCGCAGCCGGCCACGGCGCGCGCCACGCTCGCGTAGTCCAGAACGTCGGCCTTGAACAGCCGCAGCCGCTCCCCGGCGCCGTCCAGCGCCTTCAGGTGACCGTTCTTGGGATCACCTGGCGTACACACATTCGCACGGACAGAGCGCTTAGTTTTGGTTCAGAGAGCAAATCCGCAGACGCGCACGCGGCTTGATTGTCACGAGAGAAGTCAGAGATCGCCTCGACGATTTTACCGGGATCGCGGACGGTGCCGTGCACCGTGTAGCCGCCCGTGGAGAGGAGCCGCTGCAGGAGCCACGAGGCGACGAATCCCCCGGCGCCGGTCACGCACACCGTCTTCGCCTTCCTCCCCTCGCCCTCCAGGTTTCTGCTCTTACGTCTTCTTACCTTGCCGACGGCGACGGCGAAGCTTGCGCCTATATAGGCTCGTACCCGGCGTCGATTGCCTCGACCGCTGCTTCTACGCGGCTGCAGGTGGCAATTGTTGGGTTTGAACACTACGACAAGTGTAACGCGAGGGGCGACAACTCAGACTACAGCGCAAGACAAACATTGCTGCTCCAGCGGCCGAGGCAGTGTGGCAGGCAGTAGGATGCTCCGTGGTCATGCCGTTTAACATAGTACTTACCACGACTTTTGTCCATTCTCCATTTCTCCATAGCATATTTTTGGTAAATATACATATATCAAGCGGAAAATGCCTTTGCCTCCCGAGCACCAGTGCTCCTGCCTGTTTAATTTTTTTGAAACAAATATTTATGAGTTCACAAAATTCTTGAAAAAAATCAGGCATGTTCTTAATGAAATATACTATAAGCATATAAATCTCAATGCAAAATATTTTAAGTATGGGCTACACAAAAATGACAAAAAATTGAAAATTTGAAACTATACATTATACGCTATACGCAGATACATTTGATATTTTTGTGTAGCCCATAATACAAAAGATTTGCATTGAAATTTTGCACGCTTATAATATATTTCATTAAGAACATGTGTAATTTTTTAAGAAATAAGCTTTCGCCCCGCTATATTAATATAGCAACCACCCGATACAACGATGAGTCCACTGCTGGGCAAACAGCACAATAATGCCCAAAAGAAAAGGAAGAGAAAAAGGAAAGAAAACAAAGCCGACATCGGCGGATCAACGAAAGCGAAAGTGACCCGCAACCGTTGCGCCCTCTCCGACGAATTCCCACCACAAACCTAGCACTCTAAATCACCGCGTACCAAACAACACCTCCAAGAAGGAAATCGACGACGACGACGCTGCTGCCCGGACGAACCTAGGGTTTCCCCCGGTACGCTCCGAGGAGTGGGGAAGAGGTACACCGACACCCCTCAAGAAGGAAGGGTGACACTCTCAAGCGTCACCGCGTCGGTGCCAAAACGACAGGGATTTCTCCCGATCCCCAAAAAACCACGCCTCGGACAATCTGTAGCGCTCCACCAATCTTGCCACCCACCGACAAAGCCACCACGGTCTTGAAGTCACCATCGTCGTCTCACCATGACAAACATAGCAGGGCCGGCCAGCCCAAGACGAGGCAGCCGTAGACAAGGCCCGACAGAATCACAACCACGCGGGAGGGAACAACCTCCACCGCCAAAGACGGTAGCCGACCGGACGCTACGACAAGAGCATACCGAGCCATTGGAACTGGAGGGTGGCAGTAGCGCAGCCACCTGGATGACGTCCTCCACCGCCATCGGCGGGTGCCGACCGGACACGGGAGCAGGGACACACCAGGCCAAGCAGGCCCAGTGTAACGTACCTGCACTTAGAAATTGGCAAGGTACCTGTGTATAGTGCAAACTCCTGGATCGATTCATTTGCACACACAGTCTAAGATGAAATATCACAACATTGTATCAATTATTACACGTGGATCCAGTACTTAGGAAAATATCCTTTACAAATTGCATAGCACGAAGCTAGCTTTGAAAGAGTAAAGCAGCGGAAATTTATTCTTCATAGAGTCTCCATCATCATCATGTGCCACAGGCGAAAACATGTTGGTTGCAGACTCGAAACCCTTAACGAAACTCACTCGTCGTCAGAACAATCTGCAACAAATAAAAATTTGCAACAGAGTGGGTCAGATACCATTAAAAATGGATCTGGCAAGTGACACTATGTGGACACTTAATGGAATAACTCTATAGCCTATATGCATATTTGGCTGGTGGAGTTCAAGGCTGTTTTGCATAAAAGCCAATTTTGCCTAACACTTTGTAAAACATTTTCCTTCAAATGTTTGAGACAATATGGCATGAAATCCATAGTCTCGTCTACCCTTGTTCACCCATCAAAATTTTACTTAGAGAAATTGAGATGTTGGGAGCCTTCGTTGACATCCATGATCAGCTGCTTGAATTGTCCGTAACCGGGGACACGGCTAAGTACTTAGTTTTAACTCTGCAGAGGTTGTGCACTTTCACTTAGAGAAACATTGGTCCCTTTATTCCTGGGTGGCAATCCACAAGTGAATATCCCGTAGAGGTCACCCCTAGGACAACACCCAACTCTTGCATCTTCTTGTCAAAACCAAATCCACCTAGGTGGTAAATTAACTTAGTAGAGTTAAGCTTTTCAATAAAACACTTTTGCATAGCATCAATATTTCTACTAAGTTATCAATAGGATTCTAGACACAACTAGTGTAAAGGAGATAGTAGTTTAGCATAGCAATACTATCCAACACATGCATATAAAGAAATACACTAAGTCATGCATAGAAAAATACTTAGGAGATTTATGGGGTGTGCCACTTGCCTTGGCAATAGGGAGTGCAAACCACCTTCGTCTCTCTCCGAAATTTCTAACACATCAAACAATTCACAATAAATATGCAGCCAAACAATACTTAAGAAAATATGACATCCATGAGATGCAGAATGATACAAGGAATTATGATGTGAATGATATACAAAACAAACTAAGGAAAAATACATAAAATAACTTAATCCATTTGGCTAAGGCAAGGTCAAGGTTGAGCAAAAATAAACTTGATAAAACGACAACTTGAAAAGTTGTAAGGCTACTTCAAGTCTTCACATGTTTGATCTTCAAAACATCTTCAACTCCTTTGTAGTTTCATTGATCTTCAATGGTCTTCAATTAGCACTCTAGGAACTTAGTCATAAACACATGACTTGGTCTATGTCCAAAGTGAAAGACAAAATTAGGAAGGAGGAAAAGATAGAAAGAAATATGTAGTAGTTGGTCTTCCAAAGAGTCATCTTCAGGCTTCCTTGTCGCTTGCTCCTTGGTGTGTTGACTTCTTTGAAATTTGTGGACTTGATGGTTCTGCAGACTTGATGATGTTGGCATCACCAAGGTTGGTCTTGAATATAACTTAGCCACCATGAAGTAGGAAGAAAAGAGAGAAAAGGAAAGAAAGACTTAGAAAATTGTAGGTAGTTGGTCTTCTTGAACTTCATCTTGATTTTCTTCTAAGTGCTTTTACTTCTTGGAGGTGCTTCTGGAGTCCATTTTCTTGGCTAAGTCCTTCATTGTCCTTCTAGCTTCATGTTGAAAATCCCAAGGATGAAAAAATAATTTCTAAGGAAAGTACACCATTTATAAGGTGCTAAATTTTGCTAAGGAAAAGTTAACCATTTCGAGATGCCTAATATTTTTAAGGAAAAATATTGGCAAAAATAACTTTAACAAAATTTTCTAAGGAAAAGTTTGATCAATTGAGATGCAAAATTTTTCTAAGTACCTCCTAATGCATCTCAACTCTTCAACATACTCTAAGTTAAATTAGCTCGAAAATTGGTGAAGAAAATAATTTTTAAGCATTAAATATAATTAAAAATCCTCCTAAAAAGAGGTTAAATGCAAATAAATAGAAATTCACAGAAAAATAATTTACAAAAATATTTTGATGGTTCCCACGGCCAAGTATTAATTAAACAAAACCATAGCAATTGGATTCACTCACAAAGCTATTTTTAAACTAAACTTATGCCAAAAATACTCAAACTTAGAGTTTCAAAATCACCGAAATTTAGTTTTGGTAAAAGTTAAATATTTTAACAGATCTGAGCAGATCACAATTTTCTGAATCCGTAGACATAAAGTTTGTTAAATTTGGACATACAGTTTGAGAGATATGTAATTTACAAGTTTTAACAATTTTCTGAAATGTTAGAACGATTTTTAAAAAGAAAACGCTGACTGGGCGCTGACCATGCGTTGACTGCTGACGGGGCTTGACTTGGCGCTGACGAGGATGCTGACTGCGCGTCTGCTGGGCTGCTCGTTCCTATTGTTTCTCTCTTTTTTTTTTGTTCAAAACCTTT
Organism: Poa pratensis; assembly: GCA_947311845.1. Classification (NCBI taxonomy): domain Eukaryota; kingdom Viridiplantae; phylum Streptophyta; class Magnoliopsida; order Poales; family Poaceae; genus Poa; species Poa pratensis. Next base: position 60,028,476 of record CAMZMU010000074.1, on the reverse strand, counting down.
TCTTTTTCATAACTTTGGTTTTAAACCTCCAAATGAGTTCAAACCAATTTGTAAAAACTTGTAAAATAATATTTATCTAAATAAAATAATTGGTCACAGTGTTGTAAAGAATTTCTAACTATAATTTTAAAATATTGTATAATTACATAATTGACAATTTATTTAGTTTATGTTATAAAAAGTTTTAAATAAATTGTAAGTTTGCCTCTCTGGACAGAGGATTTACTTGGAAAACGGTAACAAAAGATTTGATCAATTTCGACTTACGGATATTTAATTATATTTTAAATACTACATAATAGTGTTTTGAATATCCGAAAATAATACTTCTGTAAAACTCAATTATGATTACAGATCTGAGTATATCTGAATTTTCTGAAACCGTAGGTATAAAGATCATAAAATTTGGATGTACGGTTAATTAACTACGAATTTTACAAGATCTATATGTTTTCTGAAATCTTAAAACGAGAATAGAAAAGAATAATACACGTGGTGCGACCCTATTGGTCAGTACCCCTTGGGTAAGTGATCTAACATGATCCGTAGGATCGCGATCTAACGAACGAGATGGAGATGGACTGGGCACGGTGGTGTTCTCACCGAAAACGATGAAGTGGACGGCGACGGCGGCTCGGACGTGGTGCTTGACGGAGAACTGGTGGTCCTTCGGCTCCGGCGGTGTTCTCCTCAATATCCCTGGTCGCGGCGAAGGAGATAGTGTCCACGTCTTCGGCTCCCGGGACTCCAAACGGTGGTGACGTGCTCGATCCAAGGTGGTTCTCCGGCGATGCTCCGGCGACGATTACCGAGAGCTCTGGTACACGGTTTGAACAAAAGAGAGCTTAGGGAGGTGCGTAACAGAGAGGGGAACAAGATGTCAAGATGGGGTACGGTTTAAGGGCTTGGGTTGTCCCGAACAGTGGCGAGAAGAACCTTCCGCAGCTCGTCAATGGTGGCGGCGACGGCGAGCGATTTGGAGATCGATTTCGGCTAGGGTTTCAGAAGTTTTGGTGGCGTGGCGGAGGCACGGGGTCGGGTGTATTTATGGGGTGGATTTCGTGGGCAGGGGCAAGAGAATTTGAAAGAATCGGTAGAGTTTTTTGTAGAAGCGAGTTCGGTACAGGAACGAACTATGTGTTCGTTCGAAGCTACGGAGCTAGGAGACGATGGAAAAAAAATAAAGGAAAATAGGCCGCGCTACGCTAGTTGGGCCGAACTGGGCCGAGCTAGGTTGTGCTCTTGTACGTGAGGCTTGTTCCAGTTTCTATTCTCCTTTGGTACGTACAAAAACATATAGGAGCGATGGCTGCGCTTTGGTGATCGGCAGGAAAAGAAAGAAAGTTTGAAGCACATGCTAGCAACGTGCTAGTGTTAGTGTAGCAAGGAAAGGAAATAAATTAGAGTGAAGCACGTGATGGTGCAACCAAGGCATGCATGCACATATAGGATTTTGGATAGAATAGAATAAGTAATTCTAGAAAACGTGATTTTGGATATAAAGCTCCCAAAAATAGCAATTCAATTCAAGAAAACAAAATCAAATTCAAAGGAGGATATTTTAATATGGCGAAGCCAAGAAAATATGATCCAACTTGCAGGAAAATAAATTAAAAGATTTATTCAAGTTTATGCTAAATTCATCTTAAGGCTTCATGTTTAAGGAAAGTCGAGTTAAGTTTTATATTATTTTATTAAACAAAATTTTCTAGTCCTCATTATTATTATTATTTTCTAAACGTTTTTCTTTTATATTTTTCACAGTTTTATTAATAACTTTTGATTTTAAACTCGGAATCGAGTCAAACCAATTTTTAAAAATTTGTAAAATCAAAACCTGTCATAATAGACATTCAATAACACTTTTCCAAAAAAATTTAGAAATTAATCTTTAAATTAAGTTTAAAACAATTTGACACTTAATGTCGAATTTAAAATATGTTTTAAAACAAAACAAATGTGGCTTGAATAAAATTAAGTACCACAATTGTAAACATTTGAAAATACTTATTTACCATAAATACAATCAAAACACAACACATAAAACCAATAAGGTAAAAATAATATAAATAGCATAATTGCTATTTTATTTTTAACATTTTCTCAAATAGGTTTTCAAGTGGAAATATTATTCGAACTTTTGAAATATCAAATGCAACAATACAAATTGCAGATGAATGCATGCATGAATTTTCTTTTCAGAGCAAAATACATAATAGTTTTGAAAAGTTTTAAATTTTCTTGATTTTTTCAACTTTTTGAAAAACTTGGGATGTTACACCCGGCCGAGCCCGGAGGCTCGTAAAGTCCCCGCCGCCATCTGCTGCACGTAGGCCGCCGCCGCTACCCTCAAGATCAGTCCATAGGCTCAGCCGGACCCAGCTAGGCCCGTGAAGCTCCCACCACCACGCTGCATCAAGGATGGCATCACCGCTGTCATCTCCGTCGCGAGCCGCCCAGCAGGCCAACCGAAGGCAGCACAGCCGAGCTCGCCCTGACCCAGATCGGGCCAGAAGGGTGTTGGATATATGCCCAAAAGGCAATGTATTTATACATGTGATAATGTATTTATACATATATATATATATATATCTGATTCATATATTATTGATTCGTATTCTCTATGCTATAACTGCAGTGATTTCTAAATGCGTGATTTAGGGAAAAGCTCACCTGCACGTGTAGAGAATATGAACACGTAAAATGTACCCTAGTTGTTTTACAGACTAATTCTTGAATGCTAGATGACGCGGCTTTTCCTAGTCATGGACATAGAGTTTATGTCAGCATCAAGGATGACATATTATTGGATAATAATATGGCTGGGTCACCCAAGTGTTGGTATGCTAAGAGATGTCCTTGTAACTATGAGGTTATTGGGGTCATGCATACTGGAAGAGTTATTTTGGTGCTGTTAACCGTCACAGCCGTAACAGGGTGATCATAAAGGCAGTTACTGGGTGGCTTCAAGGTGTGTGTGTATCCTAATGTTCTGAGATGGGTAATTACTCCTCTAGGTTAAGAGAGATACGTCCAGGGCTCACTCGGTATTATATATGTATCCACTATGTCCTGCAGACAATGCATGTTGAAGTTACACCGTGTGGGATATCATAATACGGCAATGAGTAGATGGAACTTACTGGTAACGAGATAGACAAAGACGATGTGAATCAATCCTTGATTGATTCATGGTATCATCACGGATCTATATCTCGGGTGAAGTTCAGTATCGTGAGTAATGTGATTGATATATGATAATCAACAGGTTCAACAGAAGAGTTATTCGCATAACGATAGCAGCTACACAGGACGTCCTTGGAACTGTCACTGGCCGGTGATTGATACCCAACCAATTATAGCTACCCGTTATCGAACATGTAGGGTGGACACACTTTAACTAGGATTGGTTAGTTGTGTATTATGGTTGGTCTGGAACATGGAGAGAGTATCACCGGCATGGTGCTTGCGTGATAGATATACCTTATCAAGAGAGAAAGTTTGTGATAAAAGTTACTATCACGGTCGGATTTATTCCGAGGGTTTATAAGAGAGGAAATATTTGTCCGGAGTATTTTTTCAGCGGACACTGGGTGTCCCGGATCATATGAAAGGAGTTTCATATGATAGGAAATTAATTCGGTGAATATTCTATAAAAGGAAATATTCAAATAAGAATTAATTAGACAAAGTATTATCTAATTATATTTTAATAAAATATTGATTTATTTCATTGATAATATAATTACGGGAAAAATATTAAAGCCACACCACCAAGTGATGGTGGGCCGAAATGCCAACGGGAAACCCCGGCCGAACCCTAGTGGGCCGAAGGCCCACGGCGGGGCAAGGGGGCGACGACGGCGGCCAAGTGACGGCCAGCCAGGCGGGCCCCACCCGCCAAGTCAGTTGACCCGGGTGGGCCCCACGTGGTGACAGGCAGCCGCGGCGGTGGCTGGCCAGGCGGGTCCCACCCGCCAGGTCGACGCAGGGCAGGGCGGCCGACCTAGGTGGGCCCTACCTGCCTAGGTCGGTGCGGCCCAGGTGGGCCTTACCCGCCGGCCGAACAAGGAAGAGAGGGAGGAGAGGGAGAAGTTGGAGCCTTACTCCAATCCCCCTCCTAGGCCGAATTGGGCAAGGGGAAACTTTCCCTTTGTCCAAGTTGAGTTGGACTAGGAAAGATTTCCCTTTGTCCAAGTCTCCCTACCTCTTGGCCTCCTTTATAAACCCCACCCCCCTCTAGTTGTGGATACACAATTAGACACCTAATAGACAAGAGAGAAATCTCGCGTCAGCTCTCAAGTTTAGATCTCTTCTAGTTGGATTAGAGGGACCTCTAATTAGAAGCGACCTATCCGATTAGACTAGATCTAATCTCTCTCTCTCTCTCTCCTTCTCATGTGTTGAGATCTCCACCTTCATATACACCAGCAGACTTCAAGCTTGGACGGCGAAGCCCTGCTGAACCTTTTCCAGCGTACGTGTGCAAGCTCTCAGAGGGGAGGTCTGTCTCACGACGGTTGTCCCTCACGCTGTTGAATCAAGGTGGTGAAGCAAAGGAGAAGAAGGCGTCGGAATCTCTCTACCAGGCTTGGTTGAGAGAGACCGCGATCGGCTACATCGACTACGTCATCAACACGTTCTTCTGCAATCTACGGTGTTGGTAACGTATACTAAACTAGATCTTCGGATCTTCGTATTCGCTTGTATCTCGATAGTAGATCTTGGGAAGGTTGCGTAGCGATACGTGAAATTTTTAATATGGTCTTCCCAAAACAATAGGACAAGATGCATTGCATTCAATGTCCATAACAACAAAATCAACGGGGACAAGGTTATTGTTAACCATAATAAGAACATCATCAACTCTCCCCAAAGGTTTCTTCATAGCATTATCAGCAAGATAAACATCCAAATAACAATGTTCCAAAGGTGACAAATCAAGCATATCATAAAGTTTCTTAGGCATAACAGAAATGCTAGCACCAAGATCACATAAAACATTACAATCAAAATCATTCACCTTCGATGATGGGCTCCCAACCATCTTCTAACTTTCTAGGGATGGAAGCTTCATATTTTAGTTTCTCTTCCCTAGCTTGTATGAGAGCATTTGTAATATGTTTTGTGAAAGCCATATTAATAGCACTAGCATTAGGACTTCTAGCTAGCTTTTGCAAAAACATAATTACTTCAGAAATATTGCAATCATCAAAATCAATATCATTATGATCAATGGCAAAGGAACCATTGTCTCCCATATTTCGAAAAATTTCAGCACTCTTATCCGGAACAGTTTCAGTGGTTTTGGGCAATTTTAAACGTTTTGCAGGGGTAGTAGAAACATTGCCAACACCAATTATGTTACCATTGATAGTAGGAGGCTTACTAGCAAGTGAAACATTAGAATTACTAGTGGTGGTAATAGTACAAACTCTAGCTATACTATTCTCTTTTTCAATTTTATCCTCTCTTTCCCACCTAGCATGCAACTCAGCCAACATCCTAATATTGTTATCAATTTTAACGATGGCATTGGCAGTAGCAAAAGTCTTGTTCTCTTTAACATCATTAGGCATAACTTTTAGTTTCAAAAGATCAATATCAAGAGAAAGACTATCAACCTTAGAAGCAAGAACATCAATTTTGCCAAGCTTTTCCTCAACAGTTTTATTAAAAGCATTTTGTGTACTAATAAAATCCTTAAGCATGAATTCAAGTTCAGAGGGTACATTTCTATTATTGCTGTAGGAATTACCATAAGAGTTGCCATAACCATTACCATTATTTGAAGGATAAGGCTTATAATTGTTGCTACCAAAATTATTCCTATAAGCATTGTTGTTGAAGTTGTTGTTTTTAATGAAGTTCACATCAACATGCTCTTCTTGAGTAACCAATGAAGTTAAAGGAACATTATTTGGATCAACATGAGATTTACCATTCACAAGCATAGACATAATAACATCAATCTTATCACTCAAAGAAGAGGTTTCTTCAATAGAATTTACCTTCTTACCTTGAGGAGTCCTTTCAGTGTGCCACTCAGAATAGTTAATCATCATATCATCAAGAAGCTTTGTTGCAGCACCCAAAGTGATGGACATGAAGGTCCCTCCAGAGGCCGAATCCAACAAGTTCCTTGAAGAAAAATTTAGTCCTGCATAAAAGGTTTGGATGATCATCCAAGCAGTCAGTCCATGGGTGGGACAATTCTTTACCAAAGATTTCATCCTTTCCCATGCTTGGGCAACATGTTCATTATCAAATTGCTTGAAATTCATAATGCTACTTCTCAAGGATATAATCTTAGCAGGAGGATAATATTTTCCAATGAAAGCATCTTTGCATTTAGTCCATGAATCAATACTATTTTTAAGCAAAGATAGCAACCATTCTTTAGCTCTTCCTCTCAAAGAGAAAGGAAATAATTTCAGTTTTATAATATCCCCATCTATATCCTTATACTTTTGCATCTCACAAAGTTCAACAAAATTATTAAGATGGGCAGCATCATCATCAGTACTAACACCAGAAAATTGCTCTTTCATAACAAGATTTAATAGAGCAGTTTTAATTTCATAAAAGTCTGCTTTAGAAGCAGGTGGAGCAATAGGAGTGCATATGAAATCATTATTATTTGTGCTAGTGAAGTCACACAACTTGGTGTTCTCACGAGTACTCATTTTAGCAAAAAGAACACTAGGCAGAAATAACAAAAATAAAACAAGTAACTAAATTTTTTGTGTTTTTTGATAAAGAGAGCAAACAAGACAAAATAAAAATAAACTAAGCAAGACAATAACAAAGTAAAGAGATTGGAAGTGAGAGACTCCCTGATACGTCGCCAACGTATCTATAATTTCTGATGTTCCATGCTTATATTATACCAATTGCTACATGTTTTATATACACTTTATATCATTTTTATGCATTTTCCGGGACTAACCTATTAACAAGATGCCGAAGTGCCAGTTCCTGTTTTCTGCTATTTTTGGTTCCAGAAAATTACTTCTGCGAATATTCTCGGAATTGCACGAAACAAAAGGCCAAGTCCCTATTTTTCTAACACCGTCACGGAGCCTGAAGGAGAGACGAAGGAGGGCACCGAGGTGGCCACCTCACCTGGCGGCGCGGGTCCCCTCCTGGCCGCGCCGACCTATGAGGTGGGCCCCTCGGGCCTCCACCGACGTTGCCCCTTCGCCTATTTAATCTCCCCAACGCGAAAACCCTAAAAAATCATGTCATATTCCAGGAAGAGTTCCGCAGCGCCGCCGCCATCGACGACAAGTTTCGGGGGACAGAATCTCTGTTCCGGCACGCCGTCGGGACGGGGAAGTGCCCCCGGAGCCATCTCCATCGACTCCACCGCCATCTCCAGCGTCGCGCCGCGCCGTGGCTGCAGCGGGCCGCCGTCTCCTCTCCGGGCTGCACCTCTTCATCAACCTCTCCATCAAGTGTGCTCACCATGACCATGTGTGAGTAGTCTCCCCCGTGGCTGAGGGCTCTACCGGTAGCTATGTGGTTTACCTCTCTCCCATGGTGTGATCTTTATGTGATCATGAGTATTGCTAGTATCGCTGAATTCATATGTAATGTTTATGCTACTCAAGTGATTGTATCTAGTTCCCGGAGTCATTGTGACAACACGGTATCAAGGTGACAGTGTGGGTATTGTGTGTGACTCTATGAATAATTTAGATATTTATCATGGCTTATTCTTGGGAATTGTGGTGTTTGTTTACTCAGACTTTGAGGAGTGCTTTTGCAGCCCTACGCATAGTACTCTTGTGTTATCAAGAAGGAGAATAATCCCGAGTATCATTTACTTGCATTCAGTTGTGCTAACATGTTGAGAGGTACCACTAGTGAAAGTATGATCCCTAGGCCTTGTTTCTAAGCATTGAAACACCGTTTACAACAAGTTCTGCTACATGTTTGCTTGCTGCCATTTTTATTCCAGATTGCAATTACCACTTATAATCATCCATATTACTTGTATTTCACTATCTCTTCGCCGAACTAGTGCACCTATACATCTGACAAGTGTATTGGGTGTGTTGGGGACACAAGAGACTTCTTGTATATTAATTGCAGGGTTGCTTGAGAGGGATATCTTTGACCTCTACCTCCCTGAGTTCGATAAACCTTGGGTGATTCACTTAAGGGAAACTTGCTGCTGTTCTACAAACCTCTGCTCTTGGAGGCCCAACACTGTCTACAAGAATAGAAGCGTGCGTAGACATCAAGCTATTTTCTGGCGCCGTTGCCGGGGAGGTAAGCGTTGGAAGGTATCTCCTTTAGATTCTGCAATTATTTCTTTTTGTTTCTTGTTTTTATTTTCACTAGTTAGGCTTAATGGAAAAAAAAAAAAATTAGAGATCTTATGAACTTTATATGGAATTAGGACATGATGCTTTTGAAGAGAAAATTAAAAAACCTATGGAGGCTTGTTTGCATAATAGTGGTAGTAATGTTATTAGTATAAATTCTTTGGACACCATTATTGCTAAGGCTGTGGAAAAGCCTAAGCTTGGGGAAGCTAGTTTATATGAAAATAATCTTTTTTGCTCCTCAGCTATGGAGGAATTATTTTGCCTTGATAATGCTTTGTCTCCAATATGTGATAATTCTAATGATGTTTGTGATATTCCAAATCCACCTGTTGAAAGTATTTCTTTTAAAATACCTATGAAAATTGTTGAAAGGGTTATGAATGATCAGTATGCAGGGGATGGATCAATCCATCCAAGTGCTCACTTGTCGAAACTTACAGAACTTTGTGAGTTATTTAAGGTTGCAGGTTTATCAAGAGAAAATGTCATGAGGAAACTATTTCCATTGTCACTTAAGGACAAAGCAAAGGAATGGTATAGGCTGCTGGATGAACAACCTTCGAATTGGAAACAGCTTGAATCTCTCTTTTACTCTAAATTTTATCCTCTTCATGAAGTGCATCTAGATAGGAATTACATTTATAATTTTTACCCTCATGATGGAGAAAGCATTGCTCAAGCTTGGGGAAGGCTGAAAACATTAATACTCAAATGTCCTAACCATGAGCTTTCTGAGGAAATAATTGTTACTAATTTTTATGCAAGGCTTTCAGGTCATTACAAGGATTATGTAGATGCATGTTCACATGGTTCTTTCACAAGCAAGAAGGTTGAAGCTAGATGGGATCTTCTTGAAAGAATTCAAAACAATGCTGAGGATTGGGAGAATGACAAAGGTAAAGAATCAGGTATAAACTATGAATATGATTGCATTAAGTCTTTCGTTGAAACTGCTAGTTTTCAAGAGCTTAGTGCTAAATATGGTCTTGATTCTCAAATTATTGTTGATTGTTTTAGAACCTTTGCTTCTCATATTAATGTTCCTAAAGAAAATTGGGACGTGTATCATGAACCTTTCAAAGACACTTGCATGGAAAATGAAATTGTTGTTAATGATTGCAATAAACATGCTCAAACTTCTGAAAATACTATTTCTTATAAGCATGTTAATTTTTGTGGAATGCATAGACCTTGTGGAATTAATCAAATCGAAGATGAATATTGTATCCATCATAGGAATGAAAAAACTAGAACATGGTACAAGGCTCTAAGAGATCTTGGTGAAAAAGTTTGTGACCTCCATCCTTTTATTTGTGAACTTTGCTATGAAGTGGGTCATTTTAATTTTCAATGTTCAGGTCATGATAATAGCCTTTCGAATCCAATTACTGCAAATTTGTATTGTGATAACATGATCACTCCTAATCAACATGATGAACTTACATTATTTTTGGGGTGTGAAGAGTTATCAAGAAAAACTTCCTTGTTAGATATGAGTGATCTTGATATGAATAGTGTGTTGCATGGATGTTATCTCTATTGTGTTAATAATTGCCATGCTAACACCTACATACAAAATATTATAAAGGATGAGACTTTACCAAAGTATGACAGGACTAATATGTGTTTTGTTCTCATTAATGAAAGAGAGGAGTCCCCCCAAGTTTCTTCCATTGTCTCTAATACTAAACCAGGTTATGTGGAGGAGCTTCCTTTCAAACCTCTCCCTCCTAAAGAAAAAGAAGAAAGGGAAAGAAGAAGAAGAAGAGAGTAAAAGGAGAGAGGAAACGGTATCTTCTCCCAAACTTGTTGCTCCTGTTACAATTGATACTTATAATTCTGAATTCGATGATTCTGAACTTGATGATGAACCTATGCCTGTTATTTATATTAGTGATCATGATTGGGAAAATGAAACTACTTTTGATATTGAAAATCTTTGGGGTACCAATTCTGAAAATGATGATATTAATGATTGCCATACTATTAGTACTATCCATGTTTCTTCCAATGATGATATGAAAAGCTCTAAGCTTGGGGATGAGGTGTTTGAAAATCCTTTTGCTAGTAATAATTATATATTGAGACCTCTCTCCTAGTGATGTGTTTGAAAATCTTTTGCTACTGATTATATGTTTGATACATCTCCTTCTAGTAAAAATGATGATATGTTTACAGATGAACACACTTTGGAAGATAACTATTCTATTGCTTATGATGATACTATGCCTCCAGTCTTTGATAATTATTATAAAGAATACTATGACATAGGTTATAATTACATCATCCTCATGAAACTTGTCATAGTTATGGAGAGATTACCCAAAACCATCCCTTTAATATACAACTTGTCTATCATGTTCGAGTTCTTTATGATGATCCTGCCCCATTATTAATGAGAATTTTTCTATGTGGAAAAAGATACTTTTGTGCATATGGATCATGGTAAGAATGTTTCATGTGATGGTTATATTGTGGATTTTATCAATGATGCTACTGAAAGTTTTTATGAGAGAGGGAGACATGGATTCATATATCTCAATAATATAATCTCCTCTCTTTTTGTTGAAATTTTTGAAGTTGCACTTGTTTTGTCTTTCTATGCTAGTAGCTTCATGCTTCAATAATTTGTTTTCTTACAAGATTTCCTTTGCATAGGAAGTGGGTTAGACTTAAATGTGTTTGGTATTTGCTTTTTGATGCTCTCTTATATTCAACTCTTATACATATGAGAGCATTATCAAAATTTCATGCCTAGCTAAAAGGCTTTAAAGAAAAGCGCTTATGGGAGACAACCCATTGTTTTTATTTTCTGTTATTTTTTTTTTTTTTTTGAGTCAAGGTGTTTGTTACTTCTGTAGCAACTCCTTTGTATCTTTATTTTATTGCATTGTTGTGCCAAGTAAAGTCTTTATTGAAAGTTGATGCAAGATTTGGATTTCTGCGCAGAACAGATTTTTAGCTGTCACGAATTTGAGCTTTTCTCCCTGAGAAAATTCAAAAATTCTGTAAAAAATCACGCATCTTCCTCAGATATGTACGCAACTTTCATTAATGGACCAGTTCCATCTGAGCAACTTAAGTGCCTCGAAAAAATTCGTCTTCACAGACTGTTCTGTTTTTGACAGATTCTGCCTTTTGTTTTGCATTCGCTCTTTTACGATGTTTGTGGATTTCTTTGCTCCACAAAGCATTGGTGGCTGTAGCTAATGTCCAGAAGCTTTGGGAATGATTGTATCATACAGAATATGAGAATTTTTGATTATGCACTAACCCTCTAATGAGAACTATTTCGAGTTTGGTGTGAAGGAAGTTTTCAAGGATCAAGAGAGAAGGTGATATTATGTGATCAAGAAGAGTGAAAAGCCTAAGCTTGGGGATGCCCCCGTGGTTCATCCCTGCATATTCAAGAAGACTCAAGCGTCTAAGCTTGGGGATGCCCAAGGCATCCCCTTCTTCATCAACAACTTATCAGGTCATCTCTAGTGAAACTATATTTTAATTCTTTCACATCTTATGCGCTTTACTTGGAGCGTCTGTGTGCTTTTATTTTTGTTTGTTTTTGTTTGAATAAATTCGGATCCTAGCAATCCTTGTGTGGAGAGAGACACGCTCCGCTTTTTCATGTGAATACTCATGTTCTTCACTTATATTTGTTGAGTATTCTTAACTAGCTACTGCAGTGCTTTTAGCTCCTGTTTTTCATGCATCTCTTCGAGCTGTTAGCACTTGTTTATAAACTCTCTTGCTGCATTATATATCATTTGGAGAGTTTATGTTTAAATAAATTGATTGGTGTTTGTTGGAAAAAGAAAATGCTACATGTGGTAGTTGGTATTGGAAAAGACATATGCATTCTTGTAGATCATTGTCTTGTTTCGATTTGACACTTTGCAATTGTTTTGAGCTCTCAAGTAGATCATGTTTAAGCTCTTGCATCATGTAGTTAAAGCCTAGTAGTGGAGAACTACCGTAGAGCTTGTTGAGACTTGGTGCATATTTGTTCTCTAAGGTCTAGATATTTTCTGGTAAAATGTTTGAGCAACAAGGAAGACAGTGTAGAGTCTTATAATACTTGCAATATGTTTTTATGTGATTCTTGCTGTACCGGTTTATACTTGTGTTTGCTTCAAACAACCTTGCTAGCCTAAACTCTGTACTGAGAGGGAATGCTTCTCGTGCATCCAAACCTTGAGCCAAAACCCATGCCATTTGTGTCCACCATACCTACCTACTATGTGGTATTTCCTGCCATTCCAAGTAAATACTTCATGTGCTACCTTTAAACTATTCAAAACTTTATTACTCCTTATTTGTGTCAATGTTTTATAGCTCATGAGGAAGTATGTGGTGTTTTATCTTTCAATCTTGTCATTTACTTCTGACAGACTTTCACCAATGGACTAGTGGCATATACATCCGCTTATCCAATAATTTGCAAAAAGAGCTGGCAACGGGGTGCCCAGCCCCAATTAATTACAACTTTCATTAATAATTCTCTTCACATGTTTTGCCCTGATTTATCAGTAAGCAACTTAATTGCAAATAGACACTCCTCCATGGTATGTGAATGTTGGAAGGCACCCGAGGATTCGGTTAGCCATGGCTTGTGTAAGCAAAGGTTGGGAGGAGTGTCAACTATAAAGAAACTAAAATACATGTGTAAACAAAAGAGAAGAGGGATGATCTACCTTGCTGGTAGAGATAACGTCCTTCATGGGAGCCGCTCTTGAAAGTCTGGTTGACAAGGGGGTTAGAGTGCCCACTACCATTCGTTGACAACAACAAACACCTCTCAAAACTTATTTGTGCTCTCTATATGCTTTCGAAAACTTAAAAAGCTCTAGCACATGATTTAATCCCTGCTTCCCTCTGCGAAGGGCCTATCTTTTACTTTATGTTGAGTCAGTTTACCTACTCCTTTCTATCTCAGAAGCAAACACTAGTGTCAACTTTGTGTGCATTGATTCTTACATGTTTACTTATTGCACTTGTTATATTGCTTTATGTTGACAACTATCCATGAGATATACATGTTACAAGTTGAAAGCAATTGCTGAAACTTTATCATCCTTTGTGTTGCTTCAATGCCTTTTACTTTGAATCTATTGCTTTATGAGTTACCTCTTATGCAAAACTTTTTGATGCTTGTCTTGAAAGTACTATTCATGAAAAGTTTTTGCTTATATGATTCATTGTTTACTCTTTATCTATCTGTTAGCAAACTATAGACCATTGCTTTGAGTCACTTCATTCATGACATGAGCCTTGCAATATATTGATCAAGATTGTGTGAAAGCATGTCTCCTCAGAAATTATTTGTTATCGTTTTACCTACTCGAGGACGAGTAGAACTAAGCTTGGGGATGCTTGATACGTCTCCAACGTATCTATAATTTCTGATGTTCCATGCTTATATTATACCAATTGCTACATGTTTTATATACACTTTATATCATTTTTATGCATTTTCCGGGACTAACCTATTAACAAGATGCCGAAGTGCCAGTTCCTGTTTTCTGCTGTTTTTGGTTCCAGAAAATTACTTCTGCGAATATTCTCGGAATTGCACGAAACAAAAGGCCAAGTCCCTATTTTTCCAGCACCGTCACGGAGTCCGAAGGAGAGACGAAGGGGGCACCGAGGTGCCCACACCCCTCCTCGTGTGGGTGGGGCCCAGGCCGCGCCACCAGGGGTGTGGCCCCCTCGGGCCTCCACCGACGCTGCCCCTTCGCCTATTTATTCCCCCCGACCCAAAAACCCTAAGGACCTGAGTCATATCCAGAAAGAGTTCCGCTGCCACCGCCGTCATCGACCCTAACTCGGGAGGGTTCTGAAGCTCTTCCCGGCACCCTGCCGGAGAGGGGAATCGTCACCGGAGGGCTCTACGTCGCCATGCCCGCCTCCGGAGTGATGTGTGAGTAGTTCATCCCTGGACTATGGGTCCATAGCAGTAGCTAGATGGTTGTCTTCTCCACTTGTACCATCATGTTTAGATCTTGTGAGCTGCCTATCATGATCAAGATCATCTTATTGTAATGCTACATGTTGTGTTTGCTGGGATCCGATGAATATTGATACTATGTCAAGTTGAATATTGTATTATCATGTCTATGTCATTTATGATCTTGCATGCTCTCCGTTGCTTGTTGAAACTCTGGCCAAGTGAATGCTTGTGACTCCAAGAGGGAGTATTTATGCTAGATAGTTGGGTTCAACCTCTATTTAATCTGGGACAGTGACAAAAGTTCTAAGGTTGTAGATGTGTTGTTGCCACTAGGGGTAAAACAGCAATGCTTTGTCTAAGGATGAATGTGTTGTTTACATTATGCACTTTACTTAATGCAATTGTCTGTTGCTTGCAACTTAATACTGAAAGGGGTGCGGATGCTAACCGGAAGGTGGACTATTTAGGCACAGATGCATGCTGGATAGCGGTATGTGTACTTTGTTGTAATGCCCAAATGAATCTCATAGTCAACACTACACTTGCACATGCATGTTTATGCACTTATCAATATTTTCAATTGCCCAGCTGTAATTTGTTTACCCAGCATGTTAGTTATCTTATTGGAGAGACACCACTAGTGAACTGTGGACCCCGGTCCATTCTTTTACATCTATAATTCAACCCACTGCAATCATTGTTCTCTTTTGTTCGCTGCAAGTAAACACCATCTTCCACACTATACATCTAATCCTTTGTTTTCAGCAAGCCGGTGAGGTTGACACCCTCACTATCTCGTCGGGGCAAAGTAGTTTGATTGTCTTATGTGCAGGTTCCACGTCAACTACGCTCAGCAAGTTCTCTGGCACCATTGTCAGGGAGCACAAGGCGCCTCAACATTCCCTTCAACGCCTAAGTCTTCTGACGCCGTTGACACCTTCGTAGCATCGAGATTTCCTACTGGTTTGATAAACCTTGGTTTCATAACTGAGGGAAGACTTGCTGCTGTACTCATCAAACCTTACACTTGAGGTATCCTGACGAACGTGTACTTCACACGCATCAAAGTCACGGCAGGAAGTGATTGGTCGGTTGACCTGCCCCTTCGTCGTAGTGGAAGACATGTATCCATGATTCACACTACTGAGGATTGTGGATTTCGTAAAACACTAAGTTGATCTTGAGGAATATCAATTTTAGTGGGAGCACTTTACATTTAGATTTAAATTTAGTGCCAGATAATAATTATGAGCATGTCTAAGTGAACATTAATTGTTGTAGATCAATGGCTAAGATAGCACCCACGTTTAACCTTGGACCACTGATTGAGAAGAAGCCCCTGACTGCAAACGGGAGCAACTATGCTGATTGGGTTCGCGCCCTAAGGATTGTTCTTAGGAATGCGAAGAGCGAGTACGTTCTAGAGGGACCTCTCCCCGCCATGCCAGGCGTGGAGGTGCCCCAGTCTGAATTTGAGGAGTACACCTTGAAGAGTGATACTGCCATATCGGTTCAGTGTCTCATGTTGACATGTATGGACCCTGAGTTGCAGAAGAAGTTTGATCAAACTCCTGCATATGACATTATTGTTGCACTCAAGGCCATATACCAAACTCAGGCTAAGTCTGAGCGTTATGAAATAACGAAGACACTTTGGTCATGTCACATGGCAGAAGGAGGCTCTGGGAGCGAGCATGTAATTAAGATGTTTGGTTATGGTACGAGGCTTGAGGCGCTGGGGTTTCCTATTCCAGCCGAGCTAAGTATAGATTTGGTGTTGGCTTCCCTCCCACCGTCTTACAGTGGTTTCATCATGAATTACAACATGAATGGGTTGGAGAAGACACCAAATGAGCTGCTTGCAATGCTGAAAACTGCTGAACCTAGCGTGAAGAGGGAGAACAATCAAGTTTTGATGGTTACCCAATCCGCAAACTTCAAGAAGAAGAGAACAAAGAAGTCTAAGAATGCTAAGGCATCGGATAAGACTACTACTCTAGCTCTAGAGGAATCCGAGTGTTTCTTCTGTAAAGGGAAAAGACACTGGAAGAGGAACTGCAAGAAATTCCTGGCTCTGAAGAAGAAATCTTCTAAGGGCAAGAAAGGTATAAGAGTTATACTTAAATGATATTTGTCTATCTTACCAGTAACTCTGGAGTATCGATTGCTAATTTATTATGCAATGATATAGGAGATGTGGCAAGTAAGGTGACAGAGGAGTAAAGGTGGTGATGTGTGTCAAGCTCGGCGCGTGAAGTTTCATCCACAAGATGAAGGCATCTCCAATTTACTTTTCAAGTTTTAGTTTAAGAGATTTGAGGGTTTAACCCAAAGTTATTGTAATAGGATCGCATTTATGCCAATGGAAGTACTCTTGTGATTTTGTGAGATTTTATCTCTCGTTTATCAAAGAATATTTTGGATCAATCCCTTCGTGGATGATCAAGTTACAAATCTCTTGAATTATGGAAATATCATTTGTTCTAAGATATATATTGTGAATATGTTGATACCACCTTCGTGTGGCACTATTGTCTCAAATAGATCATAGTAATATGATGAAAGGATTTTGAGATATTGCACATAGTGAAGTTAATCAATGATGAGTTTTAAGATAGTCAATATTTTATTTGATATCTTGGGACTACACAATATTGTTTTAGAAATATTGGCTTAGTAATATGATGGATAGAAATTTATTTCGATTCATGTATTGATCAAGCTTGATTGAATAATTGCTAAGAGATAATTGCTTGCAGAATTATTCCTAGAAATCCAATTTATAGTATTTATTGCATTGTTTTAGTTTTAGCACAAAGTATAATCTTTAAAGGAATTCATGTCATAGTCTTGAAAGATAGACATAAAGGGACATGATAATTTTAGATACTTGGAATTTCTGATAAAGAGATTCGAATCTAAAATAAGAAGGACTTAGGAATATTTATCTTATGAGTTGTGTCATAGTTTTGAAAGATAAACATAAAGAGACACAAAGAATTTGGGTTCTAAGTTTTATGAAAGATTGAAACTTGATCCTGAAGGAGGAAGACAAATATATATATTTTTTGTAGGTTGTTCCAATAAGTTAATTGGAAATCCTTTTATAACCACCGCATAAGTGACAATGTTTTGCCACTAAGATAAATGTGATTCTTGAGGAATTTATTCTTCTAAAGAATTCTAGTGGGAGGATAGTGAAATCTTGAAGAGATTATTTGAATCTTCGAAAATAGTTATCAGATGTTGCGCAAGCGGAAGCAATTCCAATTGACAAGTCTTTTAAACTAATACCGAGAGTCTATGCATTTAATGCATGACGTCTTGTCAAGATAAATTCACTTAACCAGAAAAGTTAGCATTTGAGTTTCTAGGAGACTTTTATGTTAAAACAAAATAAACAAATGTATGTGCTAGAATAAGACCCCAATAGATTATGACTTAGATGTCATATACACATTAATATCATTGTTGTTGAGTTATGATAAACTCAATAAGGATCTTATTGTTAGACGAAAAGATGATCACAAAGTTGTGTTGATCAAAGGAAAGTTTTATGATAGAAAGATTATATGAGATATTGACAAAGACATATTCCTTTCAAAAGGAAATCTGGATCGAGGTTGTGTACTTAGTACAGCTCGAAGGTCTTTGATAATCGAATATAAATCAAATCATAAAAGGAATATATTTGTCTAGGACAAATAAATGATATTAAAAGGAGGAAACAAGAAACAAAGTTTTGTTTTGAGTTTCAAGGAAATAAAGGAAAGTCATAGTTTCATTTAAATCAGTGGGAGCTTATTTATATTATTCGGGTATGAATAATGTAATTTTATAGATTGTTTTGTTTTGATGCAATATGTAGTGTTATTAAAAGAAATTAATAACATGTATATTTGGAACATATTCGTCACATCATATATGGAAGTTGCCTTATATTGATGGGATATAATGTTGCGGAAATTTCATTGAAGGTGTTTTGAATATTATTCAAAATACGAGAGAATGAAAATTCTCATAATGGATTAAGAAAATTCATGTGCAAGAACCATGGCTGTTTCGTACGGTGGTGGGCATGATCAATTGATTTGAAATCTTGATCATAAAGGAATTTCCTAAGATGTGAAATTTTAAGATAAAAAACAAAGTAGTCAAACTTGATTGTTGACAAGTTGAATTTGCTAAAAGTTCAATTGACTCCAATTAAGATGAGGATTTGATGCCCACAAGTGTAGGGGATCACTGAAATCTTCGTTGGGAAGTATTACCAAATTTATAGTTCGACACGATGGGAACACAAGAATATCAATAAGACTTTGGCAATTGAGGCGTCACTCTCAACCACACCTGTATATCAATAACTTGCAGCAGTAATAGTGATGGCAGTAGTATGATTCAAGTAACAAGTAGAACACAGCAGTAAACAAGTGTTTCCCAGTTTTCACCGGAAAAGTGAAAGTGCAACTCAGAGGATTAAAACGTAGGCATGAGGTGACAGCGGGGTGTTGCATGAATAAGATTGATCATATAATAAGATATAGCTAGCAATGGGACGTATCTCTAATTCCGATATATGTAGGTATGTGTTCCATAATTAGTTGTGCGTACTAACCAAGAGAATTTGCACAACATCTATTGTCCTACCTGCCCATTTCACCGGGCCAACTTGGAACTACAGGTAATTAAGGTCTACCCTTTCGAATAGACCGGAACAATGCATTAACACTTCATGAACACATAGAATCCTCAAACTAAAACATCTCCCCCTTGTTTTCCCTATATGTCACTTTTAGGGTTCGCAGGTTCAACATAATAGCAGGTGATACACTTTGCAGATAAATACCAAACTCAAATATATGATGAGGCAATATAAGTTCAGTACTGAAATCATGCCACTCGGGCCCTAGTAGCAAGCATTAAACATAGCATAAGTGCATCAACACAATACAAAAATATCCTCAAGATAAACCCCTAAAATCTCGAACAACGGGTAGCATTACATGATCAATCTCATCCAATCCCCATCCACCTCATGTGCCTACAGGACTACTCACACATGGTGATGGTGAAGGAGCTCATGGTCGATGGAGATGAAGGCGGTGAAGATGGCGGTGAAGACGGCCTCCGGATCCCTCCACCGGAGGAGAAATCCTGGATCAATCTGTCCCCGAAACGAAGATCGTGGTGGCGGCGGCGGTGTGTTTCGCGAAAGCTCTCCCTTCTAGGGCAAGCGTTTTTCTGTATATATGAGGGGGTACGTCGAAGACCGAAGGCGAGGCGGTGCCCGAGGCCCATTTGGGTGGGCCACACGGCCAGGTACAGGGCCGCGTGGGGCCCCTCTTTTGGCCCTCCGGCGCTCCCTCGTGTCCATCCTTTGCACGTTGTCCTCCTTTTCCATAGAAAATGACGTGGTATTTTTCCCGATTTTATTTCCTGCAAAAATAGCCAGAAAAGAGACTTTGCTAAAAACAGCGTCAGATTCAGCAGTTTTATTCAAATATGGGAAGATTCCGGAGCAAATTATGAAGCAAAGTGCTTGGAAAAGTAGATGCATTTTGGATGCATCAACTCCCCCAAGCTTAGCTCGTTGTTTGTCCTCGAACAACTCAAACATAGTGCAGAAGCGATGAAAAGACTTTGACAAGAACTTTGCATTGCATATGTAACACCGCTTAATACCAACAAGCATCAAACATAACTTCATAACAAATAACAAAATGCTAGCAAAGGTATATCTAATCAATGTTAAAGCATTTATATTTGCTGCAAGGAAATAACATGTAATGTCAATACTTGGATGAGTTTGCTCAACTGTAGAAATAAACAAAGGTTTTTGCATCGCTATTGATTGAATCATGTCAAGATTTTTGAGATCTTTTGATTCTTTCTTTTGTTGACTAGTGAAATCATTGTGCTTACAACCTTGCTCTCATTTTTAACAAACCATTTGGTGTTCCCTATTATGACCATATGCTTGACCAACTCATGGTTGAAAGCCTCATGCCCCGTGAATACGAGTACCTACACCATGGCTACTCAACTCGGGCCACTAAGCAAGTTCGAATTTTTCAGTCATTGCAAGTAATAAAAGCGTCATCAAGAGCGTCAACTGGGGTACCTCTTGTCCCAGGACCTGGACAAGCCCATGTCCCAACAACAAGACAAACAGACAATGAACAATCTCAGCACTCTTTTATTTACTATTTGTGTAGCTTTTTATTATGATGTGCGTCATAGAATGTTCACTATGGTGCGCTGCAAATTTCCACCATGAATGATGCATGGCTTAGGTTGGCGGCCCAGGCGTCTCTCTAGCCAATTATTTACTCATCAAACTTACTAAGTTTCCTCCTTTATTTCGCAATGATAGCATCCATAGACCAAAGCACATGATATCAACTAAATATAATTTAGTGCAATGTTGAAAGCTTTCCATGTGTCAGCACATTTCAGCTAGTTCCCAACCACTAAGCCTGTCAAGCATATGACTTCATGTTTAACATTTGAAAAACTCTTTTACTCTTTGGTTGGCAAGTTTAGCAAGCACAATGGGATGCGTAGACCTTTGTTTAGAGCCACAATTATTCAACACACAGCCAAGTATTGTCACTAAATAATATCTCACTTGCATCATCATATAACATACTAGAACATGGAGAAGATAAACATTTGCTACCACTTCCCTAGATGTTAAAGAAACCATGATGTGCTCACTTGCTGTTATTAAAAAGTCTACATAAGCACGGCAAAGGTGTCATACCTTTCATCCACTTCATGCACATCAACTCATCATCGTTGTTCTCCTCTCCCAACTTGAACTGCGCAATAAAAACTCAAATCTGCCATAAAATGTCACTGCATACAGTACTGTTTTTACCCTACCTAAACACCTCAGAAAAATCTCAATTTACAGGTGTGTGGGTTATGATATGTTGCAGCAGTGGTTAAAATTTTAGCTCAATCGGAGTTACAGGAATAAATGAAAAATGAAACAGTGAGCAGATTTCAGCAATTTCAGCACTTCTGTTTTTGCGTTTGTTTCAAGAAAACGAAAATATTTTTGTTCTTTTTGGTTTTTAGATGCATAAGATAAATGACCAGAAGTAAATAACCAAAAGAAACAAATGAAATCTTTTTGTGTTTTGTGATTTTCAGAATAAGAAACTAAACATAACAATGCAGTGATATAAAACAACGAATGGAGAGGAAGAGAAGCACTCCCCCAAGCTTGCGATCAAGCTAGTATCCTGGGTAGTGGCCGTATCCACCACTTCCACTTCCAGGGTAGTAACCATATGGGTATCCTTGCATGCCTGGGTATGTGGCATCTCTTGAGGTTGGTAGCCTTGCACCTCTGGAGCTTGTGGCTCCTCTTGCGGCGCCTCCTCTACCTTCCACTTTCCGGTACTCCTGTCAAAAAGGTCAGTACAGGGGAGCCTAATGGGCACTCGCTGCCCATTAGTACTCAAATAGTTATACAAATAATGCTCCCCATACTTCATACTTATTCCATGCGAGTAGTCAAAGTAAAATCAAGTAATTGGACTTCCCACACGAGTACCCATGTTATCATCATAACCTCTCTCATTTTTAATGTACTTATACACTAAAGTAGCAATAGCACCAGCATAAATAGGGTTTCATCGGTGATATTCTACTCACAGCGGTGTGCAATGATCTAGCAAGAATGACTCCCAAGTTGTACCCACACGGTGTGTTTTCTTTTGCACATTTAAGTAGATAAACAATCGGTCCAGTGCAAGCAGAATTGTTGTCCCTAGCAAGAAATCCTCTTGCGAGAAACAACGCAAAGTACCTCAAACTTGGGTGCTGTATATGAGTAAATTTCCCCTATTCAACCTATCATGAGAGCTAACAGTGATAGAATGCCAAAATGCAACAAGCTCAGGTTGGAATCAGCACCGGTTTCATTCCAACTCCCCGTTTGCCACACCAATAGCATTGCAAAATTCCTCTAGAGACATAATGAGACGCTCCCCTCTCATAGTAAATTTGCAAACAAAGGTAGGAGGGGGTGCCTTACTTTTCTTACTATGTCTGTGGAGCTCAGGACCCTCAAATCTGAATGTAGAGAGGAATTCTCGCGAGAGTTCCTCGTATGTATCTTGTGGGTTTTGAGTAAACCGAAGTAGCCAGTTGCAGCAGCGAAGATGTTGAAGTCCTCTTGAATCCCCCACTGTTCAAGAACATGGGGATCTTGCCATCTTGTTGTGTGTATCTTCAACTTCTCTCCCACATAGTATGCAGAATCCTCCCAAAGATGTTGGTCATCAAGGTTGAGGGAGACTTTGCATGCTTCTTCTTGGTCTTGAGCTCATCCCTATCAATGCCTTGCCCTTGTTGAACATGGTACCTTGCTGCCCATAAACAATATTCATCAAAAATCAAGATGCAACACTCTAAAACAACATTGAGCCATCCATAACTAGTCTCCACATCAATATCATGCATCAATATCAACTAGAAAACTTAAATCTATGGATTTCCCAAGCATAATAGGTGACACCAAGTGCAGCAAAATACTTCATACATGATGCACAAGAACAAAAAATAATTGGATGGGTGGAGGAGTCACATACCAATGAGCAATCCCACCAAACAGATTTGAAAAATCTGCTCTAAACTTGGAGATCCAAGGATAGCAGGAAAGGAGCACGGGAAAATTTGGGAAAAATACCTGGAGCTGGTTTTCTGTCGAGGGGAAGGAGATGGGCACAGACCCCTCACCTAACTCCCCTGTGGGCCAAAGTAGTGGGTCCCACGCGGCCAGGTACAGTGGCCGCGTGGGACACCCTATTCTGGGCCCTGGTGGCCCTCTGGTGTCCCCCTTTTGGCTGTTAGTTCCCTGGTAAAATAACTTACCTCCAAATTTTTCTGGAATTTTTCGAGAAAATTTTCTGAACAGAATTTTTCAAACTACAGTTTCTGGAATTTCTGAACTTTGAAATAATTATGTCTAATATACTCTAAAAACTCTAAATAAATAGAATTAAAATGCAATGTAAATTTTATGGGAATCAAGTTTGCATCATTTTCACATTAGTAATGAGGTTGATCAAGTCTCATTAATAATATGTAAAAGATATAACAAATGATTCTTTTATTCATAAATATAAAGAAAGATTTCAAGACACCTCATATTTGATTGGAATAGTTCCAACCATCATGATAGCATATTTTGGTTCAGGAGGTGGTAATGGAATTTCAAAGCTTCCAACATAAGAGTATTTCTTTTAATGGAATTCACACTTTGGCTTACCATTGTAACAGCTTTCTTCTTGGGGAAATAAATAGTATGCTCATTTCCTTGACATTGAATGTCACTTTGCTTTCAGTGCAATTTATCACAGCTCCTGCAGTGTTTAAAAAGGGTCTTCCAAGAATAATAGATAGATTATCATCCTCAGGCATTTCTAATATAACAAAGTCTGTAGGAATTAACACATTAGCAATAGAGATAGGAACATCCTCACATATTCCTATAGGCACAGCAGTTGATTTATCAGCCATTTGTAATGAAACTTCAGTTGGAACCAATTTGTTTAGGTTAAGTTTCTTATATAAAGAAAAGGCATAACACTAACACCAGCTCCTAAATCACATAGTGCATATTTCACATAAGTTTCTTTAATATGACAAGGAATAGTTGGTATACCAGGATCTCCACGCTTTTCAGGCATTTTCCCTTTAAAGGAATAATCAGCAAGCATAGCAGTAATTGCATCAGTAGGAATCTTTCTTTTATTAGTGACAATATCTTTCATATATTTTGAATATGGAGGAATTTTAATAGCATCAACAAGAGGAATTTGCAAACACAAAGATTTAATCAACTCAAAGAATTTCTCAAATCTAGCATCATCCAAAGTTTTTATTACCTCTTGAGGATATGGTATGGGTCTTTGTACCCATGGATCCCTTTCTTTACCTTTTGTGGATTTGGATGGTTCTTCTTCTTGTTCTTCTCAGTAGATGGTTGAGGGTCTTCCTTTTCAGTAGCTTCAGGTTCTTCAACATTCTCTTCCTCTTGTGGTTCTTCTTCAGGTGGAGGTGATTCTCTTCTTCATTATTATTATCTTCAGTCTCAGCATCAGAAATAGAATATCATTATTTTGTTCTTCAGAATCATCATTATCTTGTTTTCATTGGGAGATTTGCCTGCAGAAAGTTTCTTCTTTCGAGCCTCTTGCTCTTTCCTCTTGGGATGGTCTTCAGGATAGTCAGGATCCTGAGTACTTGCACCTCCCCTAGTATTAACTCCACAAACCTGTTTCTTCACATAAGACTTTCATACAATTGATTTTGAAGAGAAACCATTTGTTCAACTTGATTATTCATCATCTCACAGTGTTTAACAATTCTTTTTACCTCTCCCACATTAGCATGTAAACTTTCTCGAAGAGATTTAATTTTGTGAGAGTTCTCCATAATCATCATTCTAATATTATGCTCCTCAGGATTATGATAAGCAAAATCATTCATATGATACTCAATAGGAGGTGTTACCTTTCGTGGAGCTAATAGCATTGACTTGAATTGGAAAACATGGTTGATCATCAGGAAGTTTAACACCCATTTCAGATAATTCCTTGAGATGAGAGGTTTTAATTCCCTTCTCTTTAATGGCCTTGGAAGCTTCTTTCATTGTTCTTTGTCTAATTTGAGCATGCCTCTTTCTTCTCGGAAATATCTCTTCAATATTCCAGTCTTCATAATTTCTAGAGATAGTCTCCAATAGCTCAGTTGCTTCATCAACGGTCCTTTCCCTGAAAACATTACCTGCAATACCATCAAGATAACCTCTGGTGTTTTCGGTTAGTCCATTGTAAAATATATCAAGTATTTCATTACTCTTGAAGCCATGGGTAGGACATTTCCTAACCATCTTACTATACCTCCCCCAAGCTTGGGGTAAATCCTCCTTCTCTTTCTGTGAAAAGTTGCTAATCTCAATAGTTAGACCATGAATCTTATCAGCAGGGAAATATTTATTATAGAATACCTGCAAACATTCTTCCTTGCTAGTAATACATCCAGGTTCTAAACGATTATACCAAGTTTTAGCACTTCCTCCCAAAGTAAAAGGAAACAACTTTAAGAAATAGTAGCGTTGGTGGATTTCATCTTTCCCAAATAACACAGATAAGTCATGCAAAACAGCAATGTGTTCAAAAGGAAACTCATCCTCTCTCCCATAAAACTTATACTTCTCAGCCTTTTCAATTATTTCAGGATCAACACTAAACTCATAATCTTTATCTTTAATTTTAATAGCTGGAGCATTCATTTTCTCAGTACAGGGAAATAATCATCAAGAGGAGAATTTTTATAGCTATCAAGTTTATCCAATTTATAATCCGAACCAAAAAGCCATAGCAAATGCAGCCTCTTCCTCAGAGGAAGTTTCCATCTCATCATCACAATATTCATTATCTTCTAACTCAGATTCCACATTTTCAATAATAGGAGATTCAAGATTTTCAGGTGTTTCAGTTATCTCAGATGTTTCAGATGTTTCAGGTATTTCAGGTGTCACTTCTTTGTCTATGCTACCACATATTAAATCATTTTCATTACTAGTAGACATTTTAGACAATGGTGAACTAGATAAAACTTTCCTTTTTTCTTAGGAGCAACAGCAGAAGCAACATTAGGTGAAAAGTTTGGCCTACTTGGCAAATCCGTACCTCTGCGAGTAGTTGAAGGCCTCACTTCCTTCGGAGTAATCTTTTTTCCCATGGTTAGGAACAAGCAAATGCAGCAAATAATATGATAACAAGTTGTCTTACCGATAAAGCTAGGTTCCCCGGCAACGGCGCCAGAAAATGTCTTGATGCCCACAAGTGTAGGGGATCGCTGAAATCTTCGTTGGGAAGTATTACCCAAATTTATAGTTCGACACGATGGGAACACAAGAATATCAATAAGACTTTGGCAATTGAGGCGTCACTCTCAACCACACCTGTATATCAATAACTTGCAGCAGTAATAGTGATGGCAGTAGTATGATTCAAGTAACAAGTAGAACAGCAGCAGTAAACAAGTGTTTCCCAGTTTTCACCGGAAAAGTGAAAGTGTAACTCAGAGATTAAAACGTAGGCATGAGGTGACAGCGGGGTGTTGCATGAATAAGATTGATCATATAATAAGATATAGCTAGCAATGGGACGTATCTCTAACTCCGATATATGTAGGTATGTGTTCCATAATTAGTTGTGCGTACTAACCAAGAGAATTTGCACAACATCTATTGTCCTACCTGCCCATTTCACCGGGGCCAACTTGGAACTACAGGTAATTAAGGTCTACCCTTTCGAATAGACCGGAACAATGCATTAACACTTCATGAACACATAGAATCCTCAAACTAAAACATCTCCCCCTTGTTTTCCCTATATGTCACTTTTAGGGTTCGCAGGTTCAACATAATAGCAGGTGATACACTTTGCAGATAAATACCAAACTCAAATATATGATGAGGCAATATAAGTTCAGTACTGAAATCATGCCACTCGGGCCCTAGTAGCAAGCATTAAACATAGCATAAGTGCATCAACACAATACAAAAATATCCTCAAGATAAACCCTAAAATCTCGAACAACGGGTAGCATTACATGATCAATCTCATCCAATCCCCATCCACCTCATGCCTACAGCGGACTACTCACACATGGTGATGGTGAAGGAGCTCATGGTCGATGGAGATGAAGGCGGTGAAGATGGCGGTGAAGACGGCCTCCGGATCCCTCCACCGGAGGAGAAATCCTGGATCAATCTGTCCCCGAAACGAAGATCGTGGTGGCGGCGCGGTGTGTTTCGCGAAAGCTCTCCCTTCTAGGGCAAGCGTTTTTCTGTATATATGAGGGGGTACGTCGAAGACCGAGGCGAGGCGGTGCCCGAGGCCCATTTGGGGTGGGCCCACACGGCCAGGTACAGGGCCGCGTGGGGCCCCCTCTTTTGGCCCTCCGGCGCTTCCTCGTGTCCATCCTTTGCACGTTGTCCTCCTTTTCCATAAAAATGACGTGGTATTTTTCCCCGATTTTATTTCCTGCAAAAATAGCCAGAAAAGAGACTTTGCTAAAAACAGCGTCAGATTCAGCAGTTTTATTCAAATATGGGAAGATTCCGGAGCAAATTATGAAGCAAAGTGCTTGGAAAAGTAGATGCATTTTGGATGCGTCATGATTCTCCATAAGGTGTATTTTGAAGAAGTTACTTCAAAAGTGAGAAATCTTTTCTATTAAATGGAGTTGGTCGTGTAACCGAGCGAACCATCAATCCCTCGCACGATCTGGAGCGCTCGTGGCTCGCTCGGTCGCCACGGAGGCATCATGACCATCGTCTGGCCTTCGCTTGCACACGCGACCATCACAAAGGGCCAAGCGGCCCAAAACAACCCCACGCCTCAAAAACCTAGATCAGCCGCCGATGTCTCTAGCGAGCGACGCCGTCGCCCATCTCGATCGGCCGCCGCCTCCTCCATCGCCTGCTACCTCCAACGCTAGCTTTAATCATGTTGGTGGTGGGGAGCAACTACCGCCGCAGATGCATACGAAGAAGGATGGAGCTCAAGAAGCGCTAGCGGTGGGGATGATTTTCAACGTCGCCGCCGGCCCGCCGCCATCACTCGTGAAGCCCACTATGTCGCCTTCCAGGATTGGGTCGCCTCCCCTCCAGGACCATGGCTTCTCTTCTCCAGGGCCGTGCGCGGGGAGCTCCCGTCGGACGTCTGACGCATCATTATCTCCGGCAGATGCAGCTACGCGCTGGGCAACAGCCAACAAGGCATGGATGCGCGTGCTCGTCGTGCGTTGGGTACCTGGGCGGTGTTCCGCATGCCGTTACAGGAGTACATGGAGTGGTGGCGAGTGTACGTCGTCCGGGAGCTTCATCATCTCCGGCAGCTGCACCTACGCGCAGGGCAACGAGACATGGATGCTCGCGCTCGTCGACCTCGGCGGCCGCGTGCACGTCCCCAACAAGGGCATCCTTGTTCCGTGTCCGCCTCAGCCACCAGGTTGGTCTAGACGGAGTGACCGACCCGCCTTAAATTCTCTTGTATTTCCATTTTCGTTGTAAGTTTGTGGATGTATCGTGATGATTTTATTGTTCTATTTTGTAGATTGTCATAGACAGTACTGTTGGGGTACCTATCTGGTTGATGACCATGGAGACTAGAAACAATCAATTGAATCATGGAAATTTAAAGGATTTGGTGCTAATGGACAATCTAAGCATAATGCTTGCACCGACTCTGACTTAAATTATGTTGATGATGACGACATCTCTGATGATGAAGATGATTCTGCCAAGACAAGCTCTTATTACCGTCTGAACAAATTTCAGCACGATGGCTTTGTACGCTTGTATAATGTGACTGAATTTGGATTATTGACATACTATAGATCTCTTCCAAGACGATTTTTGAGTGGTTCATGGCCCTCGCATGTGAGACGTATGTGCATATATCCTTTATCTCCCTATTCTTGGAGTTATTTCAACTATGGCGATTATTTTTGTGCTCCCGTCAAGGACGAGTTTGGGGTTTGACATGGAGTAATGATGGCAAATTCATATTTTCTTGAAGCAGCTAACATCCATTACAGTGTACATAGCTTTTTATTAAGGATTGGGTGATTCTTTCGGTGCGTATATAAGTGGACTGTTCATCATCTTTCCTTCCGTTCCATCGACAATTCCTTAATTTGGATAATTGCATTATATATGGGAGTGTAGTTACCATGGGTTCATTTTTTGTGACATTCTCCTGTACTATGTTTAACAGATTAATTAGATGTCGGGATTCAACATCATTTTATGAGAAGTATCACCATCACTGCTGGATTAGGGTAGGTTCGTAGTGCTTTGTGAACATTGTGTCTGGTCATTACCAATTCTGAAGTTAGATGAAACATTTTATCAGGTTAATGTCCTTCCTCCCTTACCGATCATGCTTCTGATTGCTTTATCTGAAGCTTTTGTACATGGTTCTGGTAATTAGTTAACTATTTTAAAATTTCTAACAGTCTTTTGTATTCAGTATTTTAGGGTCACAAAAATACCGAAAATCATAAATATACCAAGGCCAGAAATCGAGCCATTTGGACCCAGCTTTTTCAGGAAAGGGTCTATGAGATATTTTCATCTAATATCTGATGGAATTTGATCTGAGATTAAGGTGTATGCGCAACATAATTACCATACAAGTAGGCGAGGGCTTCGGCACACCTCAGTGCTTCTCCACGCAGATGGTTATATTCTGCATCATCATCTTGTTTGGGGTTCTTCATATTTCAACTCATTTTGCTTGCAATCTCGAAGAAAAATGGTAAGCAATAAATTAAGGAAATATGGTTTAAGTGAAAATCGAAATGTCGGATACATGATGTGGATAGAGGCACTGACCAAGTTTTGTTGGTTCCATGTTGTACTCATAGTTAAATTAAAGCTTTAGTTATTTCCTCTACTTCATCTGCAATTTCAGGGGAAAAAAGGTGTATGATTTATGGTTAACAGAGTGCATCTGGTGAGTTGGTTTACCAAAACTGCAAATATTACAAGTAATCTGGTGAGTTAGTTAGGTCTGGCCAAAGCTTCAAATGTATAAATAAGTAAGTCTATTCTTTCCGGCCTTCACTACAAGAATTACGTTAGAAAAATGTATCTGCTGGTCAATTAAAGAGGCAAAATTTGTAATTCATGGGGAGATCATTTCTGTGACGGTCGCAAACAAAGTATAAGAAAATATGAAGTGCATTCCGCATGCATTAAAATTTCCTGCAAAAGTAGGATACAATGGACATGGCAGCCATCTAATTAGCTTAGTTTATACCAATTCTTTATCTTAAACATGAAACTCCTTTGTCGTTAGTCTATGTCTCTGCAAATATTGTCCGTATGGTTATTAGCAGTGTCATTATTGATAGATATGCAACTTCATGACCTCATCATATGATATATTCCAGGACAAGATTATACTAGAATTAACTGAGAGTCTTCGCTGGTTGTTGTCATGGCGGTGCTGGTACATCCTCTTTCCCACCAAACACCGCTTCTGAACATGGATTTTTACTGCACTTTGACTCATTAGTTAGTATGCAGTGTTAATCAAGCCAAAAGTGTGAAGAAATTCTTTAAACCATTGGTGGTTTTCTTTATTCATGTATATTTTCGTCGTAATCTGCTTTTGGTGTCTCTAACTTGAAAGGAGCTAATGTGACATGAACTGAATGCTTATGCTTGCTCTAATCAGGTAGTTGTGGAGTCTTTGCTGGAGGCAGGGTGGATCGAGAAATGAAGCCAACCGTCGTTCCTGTTCCCAAGCTGGTGTTTTCATTTGGTAAATGCCGTCCATGTTTCTAACTGCTGCTGAGAGGAGGTTGACTGAATGGAGGGCAGTGTGACTGGAGAAAGGTCTCAGGCTATTTATAGCGATGATATCGAGAATCCCACACAACCTGCACATGGGGTATTCTTTGCAGGATAGGGTTAACGAAGGAGAGAGGGTGTACATGGTGGTCGAGGGTGTACATGTTGACAAGATAGAATAACCTTTTTTTACATATAAAAAGATAGATGACGATTCATATTAGAGCAGACGGAATGAGATACTATGATCAATTCTATCTTCTAACCCTTATGGTACGGTATGCAGTTTACTCCTGAGGCTTGTATGTTGTTGGAAGAGGCTCACTTAAGCGCACATATTTTTTAGTGTCTTTGTATTTAGGATCAATTTATATGTGAGGGAAATCGTCAATGGTATTGTATATTATTGTAGCTACTTGACTTAAATGTGATTCATGCATCGTGTACTTTACTCTCAAAATTGAAAGGTGTTCTTATGATATTTTGTTTAGAGGAGATATGTGACGATGGATCAGGGTAGGGGAGGAAGACAACACATCCACTTCTTGCTAAAATGGGTAGTGAGATAAAAGCTAAATAGATTTCTAAAATAAGACGTCAAACGATATATTTATACCTCCGTAGCAACGCACGGGCATTCAACTAGTACTGATAATGTAAGAGTTGCATTGGAAAATCTTATGAGATAAGTATAAAGGTTAAGACAAGGATTAGATGACAGAATTTTCTAAATTTTGTGAATCACAAATGATGGGTATGTTATGAAAAATATTGAGTCTATATTACGAAATCTACAACAAGTAGCAAAGACAGTGGGAGCGTAAAACTTCCATGATGAAGGGTTGTCGGTTCATTGTATGAACTAGGTGTGGTTCTTTACGAAGAAAACAACTAATTGGTAAAACAATGAAATTGTATTCTTAGTACAAGTTTCAGGGTTTCACCTAGAATGACCAGTAGCTACAAGTGATCATATGATTAATTGAGGTTATGCATGGAAAGATGTATATCTTTTTGCATAAGAAACATAAAGTTCACATAGTCACCTTTTGGGACTAAACAGACAAATGTCAACCACAGAAGGGTGAGCATGAGAAACACCGAATATCGATCAAGATGTTAAACTTATGCGAACTAAACGTTGCCAGTTGTGCAAGTGGGAAACTGTTGGATATATGCCCAAAAGGCAATGTATTTATACATGTCACAATGTATTTATACATGTCACAATGTATTTATACATATATATCTGATTCATATATTATTGATTTGTATTCTCTATCCTATAACTGCAGTGATTTCTAAATGTGTGATTTAGGGAAAAGCTCACCTGCACGTGTAGAGAATATGAACACGTAAAATGTACCCTAGTTCTTTTACGGACTAATTCTTGAATGCTAGATGACGCGGCTTTTCCTAGTCATGGACATAGAGTTTATGTCAGCATCAAGGATGGCATATTATTGGATAATAATATGGCTGGGTCACCCAAGTGTTAGTATGCTAAGAGATTCCGTTAAATAGTCTTTTTGTCCTTAGCTTTATCACAGAAAGGTTGTTGTATAACATGTCCTTGTAGCCATGAGGTTATTGGGGTCATGCATACTGGAAGAGTTATGGGATTGATATATTGATATAGTGAGTAATGGCATTGATATATGATAATCAACAGGTTCAACAGAAGAGTTATTCGCATAATGATAGCAGCTACACAGGACGTCCTTGGAACTGTCACTGGCTGGTGATTGGTTGATACCCAACCAATTATAGCTACCCGTTAGCGAACCTGTAGGGTGGACACACTTAAACTAGGATTGGTTAGTTGTGTATTATGGTTGGTCTGGAACATGGAGAGAGTATCACTGGCATGGTGCTTGCGTGACAGATATACCTTATCAAGAGAGAAAGTTTGTGATAAAAGTTACTATCACGGTCGGATTTATTCCGAGGGTTTATAAGAGAGGAAATATTTGTCCGGAGTATTTTGTCAGCGGGCACTGGGTGTTCTGGATCATATGAAAGGAGTTTCATATGATAGGAAATTAATTCGGTGAATATTCTGTAAAAGGAAATATTCAAATAAGAATTAATTAGACAAAGTATTATCTAATTATATGTTAATTAAATATTGATTTATTTAATTGATAATATAATTACGGGAAAAATATTAAAGCCACACCACCAAGTGATGGTGGGCCGAAACCGAACCCTAGTGGGCCGAAGGCCCACGTCGGGGCAAGGGGGCGACGACGGCGGCCAAGTGGCGACCGGCCAGGCGGGCCCCACCCGCCAGGTCGGTGCGACCAGGGCGGGCCCCACATGGCGACAGGCGGCCGAGGCGGTGGCTGGCCAGGCGGGTCACACCCGCCAGGTCGGCGCAGGGCAGGGCAGCCGACCTAGGTGGGTCCCACCTGCCTTGGTCGGTGCGGCCCAGGTGGGCTCCACCCGCCGGCCGAACAAGGAAGAGAGGGAGAAGTTGGAGTCCTACTCCAACTCCCCCTCCTAGGCGAATTGGGCAAGGGGAAACTTTCCCCTTGTCCAAGTTGAGTTGGACTAGGAAAGGTTTCCCCTTGTCCAAGTCTCCCTACCTCTTGGCCTCCTTTATAAACACCACCCCCCTCTAGTTGTGGATACACAATTAGACACCAAATAGATAAGAAAGAAATCTCGCGTCAGCTCTTCTAATTGGATTAGAGGGACCTCTAATTAGAGGCGACCTATCCGATTAGACTAGATCTAATCTCTCTCTCTCTCCTTCTCATGTGTTGAGATCTCCACCTTCATATACACCAGCAGACTTCAAGCTTGGACGACAAAGCCCTGCTGAACCTTTCCAGCGTACGTGTGCAAGCTCTTAGAGGGGAGGTCTGTCTCACGACGGTTGTCCCTCGCGCTGTTGAATCAAGGTGGTGAAGCAAAGGAGAAGAAGGCGTCAGAATCTCTCTACCAGGCTTGGTTGAGAGAGACCGCGATCGGCTACATTGACTACATGATGCATGTAAAATGCATACATGAACTTTGCACTATATTACTTATATTCCAATCATATTTGCATCATATAAGGGTTATATCACTGTTATGTAATGATTTTTGGGAATATTATATTTATTTCCTATTTTTATGGAATTAACCCTGCGTAGGCAGAAAACCCTATTTTTTCCTTTTAAGTTTCAGGGACCCAAACGTCGTCCAAATCACCTGCAAATTTACGAGCATCATTTTTTGGAAGGAACAAGACTTGGGGGCAAAGGAAGCAAACAAGCGGAGCCCCGAGGACCAAAAGAGAGGGGCCCACGCGGCCTCTGTACCTGGCCGCGTGGGGCCCACCAATTTGGCCCTCGACGCTCTGTTGCCATCGATCTTTTCTCCACCGACATCGTCTTGACCTAAAACCGACTATAAAAATAGCCCCCCGACGTTCTCTGGAACAAGCATCGCCGAAACACAGAAACACCGAAAGAGAGATCTGGAGCTGCAGATTGGAGGGGGAAAACTCCGGCAGGGCGCTGCCGGGGTGGTCTCCATCTTCTTCGACGACTTCTCCACCGTCTCCATGATGAAGGGGGAGTAGTCCACCCCCTGGACTTGGGTTTGTGGTGGTAACTTATGTATCTCTCCTCTCTTTAAGCTTCACTAATTAGTACCGTATGAGCTGCTGGACATGATTAGGGTCATCTATGTAATTCATATGGTGGATATTGTGGTATGAGATGATATTTCTTATGCATTTGCTGTTGTGTTGGATCTTTTATGACTTGTCATACTTTGGAGATATTTTATGATGCATGTGATGATTTGATTTATTCATAATGCCTTGTTTATCCTTATCATGAGGTGATTGACACCACCAAGTGTAGATAGATGGGAGAGATGTGGTCACACACACGAAATATAAATCATTGCACTAGTGTTTAGAATATTGTCCATTAACAAGTATGATGTATGTAGGTACGGGATGGCCGATGTGACACGGCATAGGTATTGAGTGACACAGTACCGCCCAACATCCTTTATCTAGGGGTAAAAAGAAAGAGTATGATGTGGGAGTGAGAGCAACCACGCTAGCCTTACGAGGGTGACCTAGCAACACAAATGAGTACTTCTTTTTTTGACGAGAAAATGAGTACTTCTTTCAACTATGTGTTTTAGGACATATAGCTGTTATAAAATCTACCATTAAAACATGATAATTGTGTGTACTTTATCTATAACATGATAATCACCGTAGATGAGAGAGAGCGGATTAAGTGAACCCATGAACCCATGTCCATTGTTCCAATAAGAGAAAACATTTGTCTTGTCGTCTTGCGTTGAAGAGGATTGGGACACTTTTACATTCTTGCTTTGTTACATTAAACTTCCATCCATCAAATCAACCACCTCGTTCTTTAAACTTGTTTAGTGCATAATCAACTAAAACTTGTGCACTTTAGTTGTAGGGAATAGATAACTTTTCCTTCTCGCTCTTGCGGATCGATACCTTACTTCCACATTGAGAGGTGCTACAGTGATCCCTTGCTCTTGGGGGTTATCAAGTATTTTTCTGGCGCCGTTGCTGGGGAGCGTAGCGCTTAAGTTTCTATTCTTGTGTGCACTAGACTTTAGATTTATTTTATCTTGTGTTATAGCTTGCAATCATTTAAGCTTGGGGAGGTTCCTTTAAACTTGTTTGGTTGTGAGTTTCTCATTAGTTTTATTTTCAGTTTTATATATCAAAAACCCAAAAAAAATTAGAAAATGGAAAACTATTATGAAAACGCCATGATAGCGCTGAATTTAGAAAATCAAATGAAGGGAATAGATTAGGAGAGTACATAGAGCTTCTAAATCAAATTGCTAATGTGCTCCTTAATATTCATAAGGAAGAAATTTGTTGCTCTGAATACTCTAGACACTTTGAATTCCAATGCCCTTCCAATAATGAACATGTCATTGCAACTTATCATACAGGTAATTATGCTCACTTAGGGATGGAAGAAGTAGAGCAATTTGTTACTTTTATGGCAGCCTATGAATTATACACCTACATCGATGAACATGAAACCTGCCCTATAGCTTCTCAATTTAAAGTTTTCATTGCCAATATGCTTGATCTCTGCATACTTGAATTTAATGAAAATATCTATGTTGTTGACACAAGGACGAGAGCTGCCCAAGAAAGCTCTAATATTTTTCAGGAAGAAGATGACAAAAGCTTAAGCTTGGGGATGCCCGTGCTACCCCAAGAAGATGATGAAAAGATGAACAACTAGAGAATGAAGAGGGGAAGCTTCCACCTTCACCACCTAGGATGAGGGTAACACTCAAGATGTTGTTGATGATACACTTTGCTTTTATGATTCTGATGATGAGGAGGACTATCAACCTATGCCTAATGAAAATATTATTGATAACAATTTAAAAATGATGAGGAGCATGGTTTAGATATGCTACATGATAATGCTTTAGATGATGGTCCTATTCTTATTGATAATCCTACATGTTTGGAACTTGTTACTACTTTATTTGAGGATAAAAATGATATACTTGCTATTTGTGAAAATGCTCTTACTAATGAGAGTCCTACTTGGTTCCTGAATTCTCCTAATTACACCATAGAGGAGAAATTTGCTTATGTTAAGAAATACTTATGTGGTTTGCAATTATCTTTAGTTCAAAATATTTGTTGCAACCATGATATTAAACTTGATATTGATCTTAATAACTATTTTGAAAGAGGGAAGCATGCTAATGAATTCCAAAATAAATTCAATGATCCTCTTTATGTGCCTAAATCATCTAAGTTGAAGACTTTATTGGTTATTTGGTTGAATACACTACTACTACTTGCAACTATTATGAGAGAGGAGGTGATGAGAACCCTCTTTATGCTACTAATAATTATGGGATGCAAGTAACTATTGTTAATATGCATTGGAAAACTTCTATTTATTATGATTCATTCATATACAAATGCCAATGCATAGAAAGAAAGTTAGACTTCGTTGTTATTACTTTTGTGTTTTGTTTTT
The DNA here is from genome assembly GCA_947311845.1 of Poa pratensis. Lineage (NCBI taxonomy): Eukaryota > Viridiplantae > Streptophyta > Magnoliopsida > Poales > Poaceae > Poa > Poa pratensis. Next base: position 59,991,789 of record CAMZMU010000074.1, on the reverse strand, counting down.
CTCTCTACTAGGTTTCAACTTGATTATTATTTTCATTGGCTTGAGAGCACCATGGGATCCTGGTATTGTGCATGAAACACTTCCCAAGGAAGAGGGACACATAAAATTTCAAGCTCCCTCATGAGCTTCATCTTCAATAAACAACAAGTAAGAAGCCTAGCTATATGGCTATAAAGAAAGCGCTTTTCGGGAGGCAACCCGGTTATTTTTATGTGTGATTTTCTTTGTGTCCTCTTGCTGTAACAAGAGAGTTTGTTTTTAGTTTAGTTTCTGGAATTTTTAATAAAGTGCCAAGTTTTACTCATTTTGGTTTGAAAAAGTTGCTTATAGCGTTCGGAGATTTTATTCCTGCACGAATCTGTGCACGGTATGATTTTTAATTCTTATTCTGTAACTCCGAATGAGCTCATATTTGAACTGTAGTTGCAACTTTTCATCCTCTGTATGCATGAATTTGTTCGGAATTTTTCCACAAAGTTTGGTAGGGTAGAAAAATACGTTTTGCTGCTGCTGTTTTTCTGGACAGATTCTGTCCCATTTTGTTTGATGCATGCTTTGAGCTTTTAACTTGAATCTTTTTGATTCAAATGAGTTTATGAGTAGGCATACAACATTATATACTTTCTGGACATTCATATGATGTTTTGTTTAAGGATTATATGCAGCAAGAAACTATTTGTTTATCACTTAATGCACCCCACAGAAAAGAAATGGGAGAAACGGTGTTTTGAAGTTTTTTCACAGGGATTGGAGGAGATGCACCAAGAGCTATCCAAGGATGGTGAAGACCATAAGCTTGGGGATGTGAAGACAACCCCACTGGACCTACACACTCTCGGTTTGCACACGTCTAACTTCTGTTTTTCGATCGAAACACTTTATCGCATAAACTTGGAGCGTCTTTTTGTTTGTTTTTGTTTGATTTTTTTTTGTGAGACCACCACATTATCATTTATATATGAAAGAGCTACTGGAAATATGGGTTGAAATATGTTGGATGCTATTATAAGATTGGGAAAAGGGATGTTTGAGTTGATTTTAAAGTTATATATAATTGCATGATTCATGAGCTTGTTAATGAGTAATAATTTGCAAATGCTTTATCAAGAGCTATCTCTTATTCATGTTTTGATGCTGAATGTTATTTAATTTGTTTAACATGGATTAGTTAGTTCTATGGACACTCATGCATGCATTTAGATGGTCAACTTTCTCCCTCTTGCTAGCCCAAAAATTCCAACAAGTAAAAACTTGTTTCCAACACCTTCAACCAAAGTTATTCCAGTGAGTCCACCATATCTACCTATTAGCTTTATGCTATTTCGAGTATGTTTATCATGATATTTGTGTTATCTATACCTCTGAATGAAAATGTTTATGTTATTGATTGTTATGGGAAAAGTTGGTTATATAGCTCTCACGAACTTGATGCACACTTTACTTTTATTGCATAAATAAAACATGACCCATTGTGATTAAGATTATGATGTTAGTGGCTTGATAAATGTCGAGGTTGGGAGTTAGCCCATATGTGCTGTCACATGCAAAGCTTTCAACATACCTTCATCATTTAGTTGATATCATGTACTTTTGTTTATGGATGCCTATCATGGTGAAATGATGTGGAAATGAAGTAGTTTAAATGAGTTTGTATAAATGGTTAGAGAGACGCTGGGCCGCTAATCTAAGCCATGCATCATTCATGGTGGAAATTTACTTACATACTATGGTGAACCATCTGTGATACACCTTATAATAAAAAGCTATTCCAATGGTAAATAAAAAGGGTGTTGAGGTTGTTCATCTTGTTTGTTTGTCTTGTCATTTTGATATGGGCTTGTTCCATATCCTGGGACAAGAGGTACCCCAGTTGACGCTCTTGATGATACTATTATTACTTACAATGATATAACTTGAACTTGCTTTGTTTCCCAAGTTGAGTAACTCATGGTGTAGGTACTTGTATTCAAGGGGCATGAGACACCTAACCTTTACTTTGTCAAGCACACTACTCATATTTGCTTTCACATTAAACTTTAATCATTCAAGATGCTATGATAGGGGTAATGAGAGCTTGACACCAAGGATTCCACATTGCAATCATTAACTTAAGTAGAAGAGTTTGGAAGTTAGATGAAACTTATGCATGCTTTACCTCTACTCACATATATATCTTTCCAAAGTGTCCACCTTTTATATTCAGATTTTCATCTACACTCTATGACCAATGTAGGATGTTCTTACTTATCATTATGCATACATGTGGTCCATATTACTTTCTTTCATGTTACACTTTGTGAACTATCACTGAACATCCTTATTGAATACTTGATATCACTTCATAAACTATCTTGCATATTGCTACTCCTTTGAAGAATGAATCATTTGACTCTATGTAGCAGTAGTAATCATCTTTGATATCCATTATTAGTATTAAATTGCAAAGTCCATGTTAGTTTTATCACCTTCATACTCGAGGACGAGTATTGGTTAAGCTTGGGGATGTTGATGCATGTAAAATGCATACATGAACTTTGCACTATATACTTATATTCCAATCATATTTGCATCATATAAGGGTTATATCACTGTTATATAATGATTTTTGGGAATATTATATTTATTCCTATTTTTATGGAATTAACCCTGCGCAGGCAGAAAACCCTATTTTATTCTTTTAAGTTTCAGGGACCCAAACGTCGTCCAAATCACCTGCAAATTTACGAGTATAATTTTTTGGAAGGAACAAGACTTGGGGGCGAAGGAAGCGAACAAGCGGAGCCCCGAGGCCCAAAAGAGGGGGACCACACGGCCTCTGTACCTAGCCACGTGGGGCCCACCAATTTGGCCCTCGACGCTCCGTTGTCGTCGATCTTTTCTCCACCGACATCGTCTTGACCTAAAACCGACTATAAAAATAGCCCCCGACGTTCTCTGGAACAAGCGCCGCCGAAACATAGAAACACCAAAAAGAGATCTAGAGCTGCAGATTGGAGGGGGAAAACTCCGGCGGGGCGCTGCCGGGGTGGTCTCCATCTTCTCCGACGACTTCTCCACCGTCACCATGATGAAGGGGGAGTAGTCCATCCCCTGGACTTGGGTTTGTGGTGGTAACTTATGTATCTCTCCTCTCTTTGAGCTTCACTAATTGGTACCGTATGAGCTGCTGAACATAATTACGGTCATCTATGTAATTCCTATGGTGGATATTGTGGTATGAGATGATATTTCTTATACATTTGATGTTGTGTTGGAACTTTTATGACTTGTCATACTTTGGAGATATTTTATGATGCATGTGATGGTTTGATTTATTCATAATGCCTTGTTTATCCTTATCATGATGTGATTGACACCACCAAGTGTAGATAGATGAGAGAGATATGGTCACACACACGAAATATAAATCATTGCACTAGTGTTTAGAATATTGTCCATTAAGAAGTATGATGTATATAGGTATGAGATGGCCGATGTGACACGACATAGGTATTGAGTGACACAGTACCGTCCAACATCCTTTATCTGGGGGTAAAAAGAAATCGTATGATGTGGGAGTGAGATCAACCACGCTAGCCTTACGAGGGTGACCTAGCAACACAAATGAGTACTTCTTTCAACTATGTGTTTTAGGACATATAGCCGTTATAAAAGCTACCATTAAAACATGACAATTGTGTGTACTTTATCTATAACATGATAATCACCGTAGATGAGAGAGGGAATTAAGTGAACCCATGAACCCATGTCCATTGTTTCTATAAGACAAAACCTTTGTCTTGTCCTCTTGCGTTGAAGAGCATTGGGACACTTTTATATTCTTGCTTTGTTACATTAAACTTTCATCCATCAAATCAACCACCTTGTTCTTTAAACTTGTTTAGTGCATAATCATCTGAAACTTGTGACACTTTAGTTGTAGAGAATAGATAACTTTTCCTTCTTGCTCCTGCGGATCGATACCTTACTTCCACATTGAGAGGTGCTACAATGATCCCCTGCTCTTGGGGTTATCACTACGTCATCAACACGTTCTTCCGCAATCAACGGTGTTGGTAACGTATACTAAACTAGATCTTCGGATTTTCGTATTAGTTTGTATCTCGATAGTAGATCTTGGGAAGGTTGCGTAGCGATACGTGAAAATTTTAATTTACCGTACGCGCAACCCAATAAAGGGCCCATATCTGGGCCTGTAGGGCTGCCCAGCACCGTGCCCGGCCACCAATGGGCAGCGCCGCCGCCGCCGTTCACCACCCGCACTGCACGCCGGAGAACCCTACGCCGCGCCGGACCTTAGACGCCGAGGAGAACCTCCTGGAGCTGGGCTGCCCCGCGCCGTCCAACATCTAGGAGGAGAGAGGCCGTCGGGTCCGCCGCCACCGGCTCCGTCCGGCCAAGGGCCGGCGCGGACACCTGCGACGGCGGAGGGAGGAGCCGAGGAAGGGGACGGGAAGGGAGAGGCGGCGGCGCCGCCGGGTCGCGATGTCAGCTTCTTGCTCATGTGTAATTTTTCCAAATTTTTATTGAACTTTTAAATATGATTTTTGAATTTTTTAAACTGGCAGGAGCGTGCTCGGGAGTACCAAATCTCTACTCTATATCAAGTAAATATCAAACACACTCTGTAACAAACTCAATGTTAAAAGTCGTATAAACATTGAAAATAAGCACAAGCAAATTACAAAAAAATATGACGACAAAAGGTCACGGTGTAAGTGATCGGCTAACAAGAAACAAAAACATTAAAAATTGTGCAACGCAAATATAACATGCGATAAACGTTTTTCAAAAGCAACACCTACATGAAGGGATTAACGTGTAACACCGTCGTTGCAAAATCCAACCACCAAATATCAGATCATGGGTTGTCACTCCAAAATTAAATTCGAGAAAACTTAGACAATAACTTCAACAATAAACGATGTGCAAACATCCTCGTATACCCAATTAGGATAGAAACCTGGGAGTTTTTAACCCTACCTCTCGAGACGATGTACTCGAATAGCATCACCAAACCGAAGTAACATAGTGTTACCACCTCCACTTTGTGGGCCATCCGTACCTCTTAGTCTTGACAATGACGAACCTGAAATGTAATCCCGTACGGATCACCAAGTCCAGTATTCATCCTGCCAAGGTATCTCTAGGCGCATGAAGACAACTGCTTACTTAACTAGCCTAACGTGAATATTGTCACACGATAAATAACCAAGCAAGCATAAACATGATAAAAGTAGCCGACGGTGCAAAAGTCCCACGGGCGAACTCTCCCGCAGCCCCGCCAACATCCTCGTTAGCGACAAGCAGCGGCAAATCCACCAGGTACCTTTGGCACCAACACATGCTGCCCCTCGCTCCACGAAAGCGCCATACCCTTTGTGAGTTAGGAGTCTAGGCCACCATGGTGGAAGGCTATTTTTTTTTAATAATACATTTTTTAAATTAAATTCAAAAAATATTACGAAAAATGGCGAAATTCCAAAAATAATACACCTTCGGCCAGGGCTGGGCCGATAAGTGCCTGTCGGCCAGGGCTGGGCCGATAAGTGCCTGTCAGCTCTGGCTTAGCCGATTGCTTTGCATGGCGGGCCAGGCCTGCGGCCGACAGGCCTTTCTGCGTCACGTGGCCACTAATCGGCCAGGTCTCCGCCGACGAGCCTCTAATCGGCCCAAGCCTGGCTGCCAGGGCGCAGAATAAGGATCGGGCGAGGCTTCTTCTTCCTCGCGTGCTCTCTCTTCCTTTCTTCCTCTTTTCTTCTTCCAGCAGCTCCCTGCGCGCCGATCTGTCCATCCAGCCAGCAAATCTTCCTGCATGTAGTGTTAGAGAGTTAAGACAGCTTAGATATACATATGGGTTAGGTTTTGTGCAATTTCGTGTTGTTTGGTTAGAGCAATGGTGTAGTTTAGGTGGAGGTTAGTGTAGGGTGGTGGTGGTGCAGCGTGGTGGTGGTGGTGCAGCGGTGGTGGTGGTGGTTGTCCATTGAATCGGCACGCTTCAAGGGTATGCATTTTTTTGGCTACTTAGGATTTACTGTTAATTATGTGCAATTATGTACGCATTAGTGTTAAGGTGGTAGTGTGATATTGATATTGTTAGGTATTTATTGCGCTACTAATATTAAGTACATAGATGTTGCCGGTTATAACAGTAAATTGGTGTCACATTAGTGTGCAACATTCAATTAGTGTGGATCAATGTTTTTAAATTAGAGTATGTTCTTATCTGTCATAAGTGTGGATCAGTGTTTTAAATTTAGAGTTTGATTTCATCTGTAATTAGTCTGTAATTTAGTATTTTAATTTAGCTACGTGAAGATATGGAACAAGTATATTTGATCAGTCCGGATGTGGATCAAAACCATCGCGCAAGGATATTACAGGAGCGTAGCCTCGAACCTCTAATAACTCGAGGACCGAGGGAATATTGGCAGATACACCCTGCTTGGGAGGAGAGGTACATGCATGATTGATTTTTGCGTGTCATATATTATCTGCATTAATTTTCTTGTTCGCTACGTATATATGATTACGAATTTATATTTGTTTGCTGAACATGCAGGTTGAAGTGGGCTGGACTTTTACCTTTCGCGCGTCTAGTAGAGGCCACTGATGAGTCTTCATGCATGGTGATAGACAACTGTCTTCTCACATGCTTAGTGGACAGATGGAGCCCGAGACCCACACGTTTCACTTTCGATGGGGTGAGATGGCTCCTACTCTCGAGGATGTATCTTTCTTGCTTGGGCTGCTACGCCTCAGGATCGACATCAAACACGACCTCGTATGACGTCGCACAGAGCACCCTCTCCTGACCAGGCTGGAGGCTCGACGTCGCAGCCATCGCCTAGAGCACCCTCTCCTGACCAGGCTGGAGGCTCGCATTGGGAACAGCAGTTTAGTCCCACGACAGGCTATCAGCTTCGACCACCTCCGCAGCCACATGGTAAGTACCTTGTAAATTTGTATTCACCACGCTAAATGCTACGTACTTCTTTCTTAATGTTGTATTGCATTCAGGAAATCGTCCGTCTACGTCCGCTCAGCAGTCGTCTGGATCCGCATGGGAGAGTGAGCACGACAGTGGGACCATACCTGAAGTACGCACACAACTGGACAATTGGATGGGTATGTACAATACTCCTCCACCCTACCCCACACAGGAGACGCATGATGATGATGCTGGATCACCGATTCCTGGACGTGCGGTTGTGCCACCCAACAGGCTGGGTTGGACTCCGCCAGATCCAAACCTTGCCAGACCTCCGCGCATGCGCAGACGTCGTCCATGAGACTTCCGGTATATGTGGTCGACGCCGTGGTCAGTGATATCTTTGGGTCATATTCGTATTTCGATTTGTATGTGAGACATATATGTATTTCGATTTGTATGTGAGACATATATGTACAGAGACATATTATTATGTATGTACGAGACATATCCTTCCACATTGCATCGATACATTAGTCTAACATGCAAGTACAACTCTCCGTTACAACTTCAGTAGTTCTACGTACATATATGTCTCACATATAACTCAACGATAACTAATTCTAATCACGTGGAGGTAACTGAGTACGAAAGTAATTCTAATCAACGACTTCACTTCCCTCTGCCACGTGTTCGTGATGGAGGCATGAAGTCATCATCACTATTTTCATCGGCGACAGCCTTCGATGCGCCAACATTCTTAAACTTACGTCTACGGTTCCCTCGTTTAGGAGGCATGAAATCATCATCACTGTCAGCTTTGGCCTTTGATATAGCCTTCTTCACGTCATCAGCGTACAATGCATTCTGTGGACGGCCATCAGGACAAGCGCCAAAAAGAGCTTCCATCCAACCAAAATGAGGGATCTCTTTGTTCAGAAACTGTGCGTCTGCTGGCCAGCGCTGCACAAGAACAATAGCAGAGGAAAATATTTCAGACAAATAACATTATATTCTAACAAATAAAACTTTCGTACTCAGTTACCTCCACGTGAAATGCATAAGCCTCCCGCGAAAAATGGATTATCTTTGACTTAGGAGTCATAGGCATGTCCCGTAGACCCGCCTCGATATCTTTTAGCTCATACACTCTCTGCCACTTCCACCGCCACCCATCAATTTCATCTAAAATTTCATCGGGGGTCATATGCGGGATTTTGTATTTTTTGGCTATAGTTTCTCCCAGCTCACGAAGGTTGCCCGTCTCACTAACTAGCTCCCTATAACAGCTCTTCGGCCTACCTTCCCTAATACTACCATCAGTCCATCTTACGGCTTCATACAGAACACACCATGACCTATTTTCCAAACTAGGACCCGAACTACCAGACATCCTTCTTATGCGACTAAGAAAATCACCACGCACCGCACGCCACCATCACAACGTCTGCTGGGGTATATATAAGCTCACCCGGGAGAATAAGAGCGGGAGAAAAATGGCGGGAGGAAATGGGCGGGAGAACATGGCGGGAGAAGATGGCGGGAGAAAAAGGGCGGGAGGAGAATGGCAGGACAAAATGGGCGGGAGAAGATGGCGGGAGAAAAATGGCGGGAAGATATGTGCCAGAACACAACGGCGGGAGACAAATTGCGGGAACGGCGGGAAAAAACATACATGCAGAAGTCGGCCCAGCTTAAGCCGACTGGGTCTGGTCGGCTAGGCCTAGGCCGACAGAAGCTTGTCGGCCCAATACTAGCCGATAGGTCGCTCTGACATGTGCAGGGGTCAGCCGACAGGCATTTCGGCCCAGCCCTGGCCGACAGGCACTTATCGGCCAGTCCTGGCCGAAGGTGTATTATTTTTGGAATTTCGCCATTTTTCATAATATTTTTCGAATTTAATTAAAAAAATCTATTATTAAAAAAAATTAGCTGGTGGAAGAGCATGCACAACATGTATAATTCTCGGAGTTTTGTCAAACTCACCGGATTCAGGACCACTTCAGGAGCTTTTGCGTGATAGAACCCTAGTGTCCAGTAGCAAAAGTCGTAATGTATCACGCTGTCTGCCAGACCTCTTCCTAACATGAAATCTTTACAATATAGGAGTTAGGTTTACAAATGAAGCAAAAAGGCTCCTTAGAACAAAGGATTTGGCTACCTGTCATTTGTCAGACGTGTTTCTCAAAGATTATTTGAGATTAAAATTGAGAAGTTAAAAAAGAAATCGAAAAGCGGTTTTGGGATTTTGTGCCCAATTTCAAATGGTCTCGTATTTTTTCGTCCAGTTAACTTATTTGCGGTATTTTGAGTTGTGTTCCAAGTTCTAACACACTGAATGCGCTGAACACTGGACCGATGGTGGCCACCAGTTGTACATCTTGTGCCCGGCGGTCTGACCTCCTGTATTGCCATACTTTTCACCTGCTCGTGTGGTCATTTGGCTTGTCTGATGGCCCAACCAATTATGCAGCTAAGCACAACATGGACCTAGACACCATGGTTACAAATTCAACACCTCAACTTAGGGCGTTCGGACGGGTCCGCGAACAGTTTAAGGGCCGGATTTGGGGCCTCCACTGGAAATGCTCTAATAGGCGGCATGGATCGAGCCTCTGTGCAGTTTAGCATGGCGCCCGGGTGTGGGGACATGAAAAATGATCAGATATTTTCCAATATTTTGAATTTCGGTTTAAATTGTGCTTAAATTTTAATATCTGGTCGATATTGTCAGAATCCACTCGAATTCGCCTCCAGTGAGGACTTCTCGAGGGTCCAGTCAATCTGAACGCTCGATGGGACCCTTCTTTTTGCAGAAGCCGCCAGAGCCAGATGGACCGAGTCCATGTGCGCCAAACCCCATGGTCCATCGCCACTGCTCCCCCATTCCTCCTCCGGAACAAGAATGTCCGTCCTGCTCCGGCACCTCGCCGGCGACGTCTCCGCGCCCCTACGACGCTCCCTCTCCACCACGTCGTCCTCGCGCCCGCCCTGGGCCATGCTGTACAACAAGCCGGCGCTGGACCCGTCACGGGCGCCGGCGCCGGCGCCGGGCCGTCGCGCGTCCCTCGACCTCAACGAGGCCCGCGCGTCTCCCAGCTCTCCGTCCCCGCCCACTCCGCCCACCCAGACGCCGCCGGCAGCGTCCGCGCCGCGAGCCGCGACGGCCTCCTCCTCCTCGACTTCGCCGACACCCGCCACTTCCCTCCGGCCGTCCGCAGACTCTGCCACCGAAGCCTCCTCCACGAGATGGCCGCGACCGGCGAGGGCGCCGCCGAGCGGGACGTCACGCGGTTCGTCTGCAACCCGCTCAGCGGCCAGCTGCTCCGCCTCCCGGCCCCGGACGGCATGGACGTCGCGCAGCAAAGCACGACGCCCTTCGGCCTGCTCACCCAGTCCTCCGAAGCGGGCGGCCCGCCTGACAGATTCGTGGTCCCTTAGCTCAGCTGCCCGGAAGAAGGCGACGGCGGCCGGACAGTCGTGCGCCGGTACCTGTCCGATGCAGGGGAGTGGGACGAGCGGCAGGTGTTCGTCCCGTCCACGACATGGCGTACGATGCAGATAGACACCAACCACGAGGTGCTGGCCCTGGGCGACCGGCTGTGGTGGGTCGACCTGAGCTGCGGCGCCTGCTCCGTCGACCCGTTCAGCGACCGGCCGGAGCTGAGCTTCGTCGAGCTGCCGGACTGCATCGTGCTGCCTGCTCAACATTTCGGTGGCCTGGCACTGGTAGGGAGCCCGATGCTGGGCAGGTTCCGGCGCATGGGGGTCAGCGAGGGGAAGCTGCGGTACGTCAAGCTAGTGTCCGATGGAGACAAGTCCTTCCAGATCGGCTCGTTTTCGCTCGACGATGTCGAGAGCTGTAGCTGGACGCTGGATCACGTGATCAAATTTACAGAAACCAAGCCCGATATATTCAGACCACTGGAACACGGCGGACCGTGGATCGCTGCCATAGATCCACTGAAAGCCAACGTTCTGTACATCCAACATGGTGGCGCTGTTGTCGCCATGGACATGGCTAAGGGCGTTCAGCTGTGGAGGAGTCCTCTTGCAGACGAAATCGCCTGTCAAATGATGCGCCGCTCTTGTTTCCTCTTGCCGTGCGTGCTCCCAACATGGCTCACATCAAGCTATATCCCAGGTATATATATCTCTTCTTCAACATGCTTGTTTCACTACTACTACATTGGGTCCTGAAGCATTGATAGCTTTCGGTCCTATAATTGTTCTCTAGATTGCACATATTATAGTTTAACATGTTCTCATATCATGTGCTTATTAATATAACCTTGTGCATAGCATGTATCATTCTGTTAATAGACGCCGATTGCATTCGTACTGCAGTTCTTGAACACCGATGATTTATTCGTCCATATCTTAAACATTGTGGCTTGATCATTGCAAATGGGCTCATACTTTTCTGAGTTACATTGGCCATCGTTAGCAATATGTTTTTTACCTTTTTTTGTTTAGGATATCAACGGTGGAAATCGGCATTGCTGGAGAATCTGCTGTATTTTGTTGATCACAATTGAATTGTTTATCGTGTGTAGTTACTGTTTTTGCTTCTTTGATTGATGGCAACGTGATGTGCAGTTGTCCTGTTATATGCCTGAATGCCGTTTTATGTACCTCTCTTGTTGGTCTGTGTTATTTTTGTTCAAGCTCTTTTCTCTATAAATATTATTGAAGGAACCCATGCGAGCAACAAGACCAGTTGCAAAAGGAAAACTTTGGCAGAGATGCTGGTTCGTGTAGACAAAGGCTAGAAAAACTGAAGCGTGCCAGCAAACTTACCTTTGGTACTTTCTCTTAACTCTTTCTTGTTTGGGTACCTTTCTTCTTTGTTTGATATTTTGTCATAGCTTATCTTTCTGTGCTCATGATTCTGCATTACTTCTACAAAAGCCCTGCAATGGGTTACTTGCACAAACAAGGAAGGTTCGGTCATGTTTCCAAGTCACCGTGTTGAACCGGTTATCTTAATTCTCCAATATTTATACTAGAATACCATTGTTATCCTTAACTTGAACTTGTTTGCTCCGGGTCATGTTTAGTTACATATGTTTGTCATTTGTGAGAATATGATGTCGTTTTGATTTCTCGACTCTATACACATATTATGGCCAGGGCCGGCTCTATGATTTCAAAGGCCCCGGTGCAAACTCCACCAATGGGCCCAACAGAGAAAATTTGTGATTCGATACATATACATATACAATTGCTATAAAGTGATAAAGCTGATCATTTTTTTAATAGAATCAAACATTTACCATTTTTTGCCTTTCTTTCAAACCAAGTACAATAAAATTACAACGTACAAAAAACAAGAAATAGCAATGCTAAGCTTGCTGAGATTTAATCAAATTGTCTAGGCTTTTCTTGTTGTTTCTTTTCTAACTGCCAGATAGATATTTCTTAGGTAACATGATTACGCTGCAATTGACTTAGTGAGAAACACGAATACCAGATCAGAGATGGTGGATTAAAGGTTTTTACACTGAGAGTTTGAGACCCCTGAAAAATATTCGCTTAAAAATTAGGAACGAATTTATCTGTGAATTACCTTCCGAATGATGTCTTGATCTCTCCCACAAATTTTTGCCAATTCGATCCACAAAATCAGCTCATGATTCGAAGCGGACGTGCGGTGCGTCGGTGCAGCGTGCAGGTGCGTCTCCGTGCTCTGTGTAACTCTGTTCCTGTTCGGCGCTTCCGATTCGATCGAGAGGAACATAGTTTGAGGAAACGGGCAGTCCTGCGTGCGGGAAGTCTCCGTGCTTAACAGGCCCAGGTGGCTGAGTGCTCGGCTGCTTGTTGGGTTCAAGGCTAACTGGATTGTACGTGAGTCTTTTCTGGACTCTTTTTTTTTCGTTACTCTCTAATAAATACATTGTGTATATATACTATGGGCCCCATTTTCATTTTAGGCAAGGCCCCGGGCGGTCGCACTTCTCGCACTGGGCCAAAGCCGGCCCTGATTATGGCTGGTTACATTATAGAGTTCTACATTTTTCTCAACCATGCTACATTAAGAAAAATAAATGTATGCTGTTAATATGTTCTTTACTCGTAATTATTAAGAGTCTTTCGGCTAGTCGCTCCACTGGTGTTTGAGTTGGTACTTGGCTTCCAACCAAAAATCCTCGTCTAGTTGTGACTATTTCCGACTAGTCTAGCGACTAGTCAATGAGTTGATAGCACATCGACTAACTCAATATTTTTACTACCGATCGTTTGCACTGTCTTCAGGGCTTGACTGCGACTAGTATAACCTTGCCCGAACTAATCCAGTACCTAGTTGTGACTGAACTGAAGTATGCTCCTTTTTATTTCTTACAAAGTAACCATGCTGTAAATTGACTTATCACCAATATTGAAATGTTATCTAGGTAGTACCTCAACAGAAATGTTACCCACCTGTATCATCACCAAAATCATTTGTGTTTTCCATGTTTCCTTGCAGGTTCCTTAATTTTGACCAACACCAAAGTTTTTGTTTTTGTTTTTGCGGTGGACCAACACCAAAGTTGAAGGTGGCAGATCTCATTTTGGCGAAATTACGTGACAATTCTGGGCTCGTTCTACTGGCCGATGCAACTTTCTGTGTAACGCACATATGTCTTATATATCTCGGACTTGTTTAGGTGCACAATTGTTGAATAGGATGACTAGATTGCATTGACCATGTTAATTGTAACATCCCAATTTAGAGAATAGTTTTTTTTATACCCTCGATTAGGAGTTAATATGTGCATTCATGAGCATAGCATGCATTAATTATAAATACTAAAGAAAACGATGCATTAAGAAGCAAATTGTAACACTATAAATTTTACATTGTCTTCTATTTCAAATGCTCCCCAAAAAGGTCTCAATTATTCTAATAACAACATGAGGGCCTTCTAATATATGTTAGGAAGGCCACTACATGTTTTCATATTTGTTGGAAAAGTTTGAATCCAAACCTTTTCAAAACAGGAAATAAAATTTGGTTTAAACCCAAACTTTGACCTTTGGGCCGAATCTACAAGTGCTGGTTTGTTAAAGCCCAGCCCAGTTTCCTTTGGCCGTCGTCCTTGCAAGCAGCTGCGTGTCGAGGCCGCCGTCGTCAATTCACCGCAGCGATTCGCGCCGCCGCCGCGAGTACCTTGTAGAGGATAAGACCACCCCATCCATCGACATCCCATCACCCAGCAGCCAACCACAACACCAATCGTTTCAGCTCCAATCTCTATAGCCATGGCGACCTCCTAGGAAGACCAACGCCTGGGAAAGGAGCAGCAGCACAAGTCACTGTAATAGAAGAGGAGTAGAGCAAGGAGGGCATCGGGGAAGGCAGGGAAAGATGAAGAAGATTCAGTCCATCTCAGATCCGTTTTTTTTTCAGCCTCCTAGGTACAGTACGTATGGATTGGAGGCTATCAACAATTGGTTTTCTTGGTTAAATCAGCTTCTTGATCTGATGTCTAGAAGCGAAGAGAGTATCTAAGTGGAGTTATCTCAATATCCTGTTTTCAGACAACGTGTGAGCATCTCTTCCTCTCAGATCTCAGCTATCTTTTGCTTGACTTGTTCTCTGAATATGTTCAGCACAGAATTAGTTAACTAGATAAAATGAACAACTAATCCTATAACTTTCAGCAAGGGAGTGAGAGCTTTAGTACAAACTTCAGTTTGAGTGAAAGAGAGAACCTCCAGATATTCCAAGGCAAAGCTTGTTTTTAGATAATCTTCTTCTCAGTTTTCATCTACTTCTTATTCTACTTGTGCTCTGAACAGGTAAACCACAGCAGTAGTTAACTGGACCAAAGCAACAACTGATTCTGTAACTTTCGGCAAGGATGTAAGGGCTACAGTATATGGTACAGTTTAAGCGAGAGGGAGCAGTGGAGCACCAGTTATTGCAGTTTGGTAACCTGAAAGGTGTGTTAAGTTTAGCCTCTGCCCTGTATTGCAGCCAAACTGATCTTTTAATTTCGAAATTAAACCATCAGGTGAAAATGGTGTTGCTAAGAATACAAGCTGTACTTCAGTACCTATGTTCAGATTTTATGAGCAGAACCAGAATCCAGAATTCCATCAGCTTAGCCTTATGTCTGAAAATTGATGTCATGTCCATGTTTCCAGCGTACTAGTTAAGCATACTGAAGCTTTAAGCTAAGTGCTGTCTACCATATAGTTCGTGAGACCTGTTCACTGAGTTCACTATACTATTTTCGTATTCTGTTGTGTCCTGTTTCCAGAGAATGTTTTCAACTTGTAAAATCAATATCTTTTGATCCGAATCTCAGAAAAATACAAATTATATACCAAAATGTTCAGAAAGTTATGACTTATCTATTTATGTCAAATTCATGCATGTTTAAACAACTTTGAATCATTCTTATGTAGGAGAACTAAATCAACCATTTTGTGTGATATGGAGTTTCTCCAAATGCTATGTTTTAGTGCATTTGGGCTCTATTTAAGATGATCTCGATGTTTAGGTTTCAACTTTAGTACTTTAACTTGTCAAATCATTCATATTGTATGCGCATTGCATTATGCCATGAAGTGATTGTTGTTTCATTTCTTTCCAGTGTTTTTATTCTTCTCGGTAATACATGGATACGAGTACGGATACGAGTTCAAGATGATGTTCGACGACACCAGACGAATGCTTGATCATCGACGATCAAGTCAAGAAGAAGCAACATATATTGCCAACTATCTATTATTGGTTATTTATCGACAAACAAGGCAAGCATAACCTCTTATCTGCTCATATATGTGATTTCAACATGGAAGACTCCCTCACAGCCAGCAACTGCTGATGCAAGGCTCTCGTAGTCCAGCAGGTCAGCCCTGACCAGCTGCAACCTTTCCCCAGCACCTTCCAGTGCCTTGAGATGGGCATTCTTATCATCATCTGCAGCACACGCGAAACCGACAACCCCATTGGTTACAACTTTCATATGACAAAACTTTTAAATTTATTTTTCAAAATCCAAGAACTACAAGATGCGCGAGTTCATGATTCTTGCAATTTCGTCTCAACATTACACATTCCGCTCCAGGAGATGTTAAAAGTATCTGCTAAGCATCAACATTTGGGATCTGCAGAAGCTTCCGCTCATTTTCAAGGAGCTCATATGGTCTCGGAAACTACATTCTACATTAGTATCGATTTATTCCTACGTATTCCCCGGGCGGGCCTGAGCGGCAGCTAAGGGAGAGAAATGGAGAACTTGGGGAGGTGGGAAGGAGGACGGGACGAAGGCCCTTACCAGGATTGCGCGCGGTGCCACGGACCGCGTAGTGGCCCTTGGAGAGGAGGAGCTTCACAAGCCAGGAGGCGACGAAGCCTCCGGCGCCGGTCACGCACACGCTCTTCCTCGCTGCCGCCGCCATGCTCGTTCTCTTCTCCGGCGCCTCTACGCTTCTAGTAGTAGGATTTTTCCGTTCTGGCCTTTTTTCCTTTGATTGATGATTGATAGTTTATCCACTATGGTCTTTATCTTGGTTGACCACGATGTGGACGATCGCGAGGGACCGTACGCATCAAAACTTTGACATCCATTTTCTTGCAACTGCCATTTTGTACTTCAGAGCATCTCCACCGGGCCTCTAAATGTGTCTCCGGCACCCCCAATTGGGCCTCCTTTGGGGTGCCGGACATGTGTCCGGTCAACATTTAGAGGCCGCCCACAGCGGTACTCCCCAAAGGCCCAACCCAAACGGCCCGAAATTAGAGCGAACTGTCGAACACCTTGCGGGCGCACGAACCGCCGCCGCGACGCTCCGCATTACGACGCTTCGTGTGGATTGCAAATCGCCGCCGCGTCGATTCGGGTTGCGTTCGCACCGCTTGGCACCAATATAACAATCCTCGCGGCCGCACATCGATCTCATTCTTTCCGCCCACAACTCGTTCGCCATGTCGTCGCCTGAGAAGAAGGCGGTGCTGCCCGATCAGGAGAAGGAGGCGGTGCTGCCCGATTAGGAGGAGGAGAAGGAGGCGGTCGTGGTGGTCGATCAGGAGGAGGAGAGGGAGGCCGTGCTGGTCGACGATCAGCATGCCGTGGTCGCCGCCGAACAACAACAGGAAGAGGATGCGGCGGAACAGGACGGCGAGCCCGCAACTCCATCCCCGACACGCCCTGCTTTCTCTCCCTGGGAACCTTGGTTGCTGTGGCTGTCCCGTGCGGCAGGGGCATATGCAGGACCGACCGTTCCCCAGGCCCCAGAACCGGAGTGGCAGCCGGGAACTCCTGACGCGGCGCCGGCGGACGACGTGCCTGGGACATCGCCGCCTAAGGATGAGTCCGATGACGACGAGTAATCATATGTAATATAGTATGTGCATGCATTAATAAAGGTTGAAAATAAATAGGTTCTAACTTGTACAACACAAGTTCATATTCGGTTACAAAGTTTAAATTCAAATTAAACTTTAAAACATATCACTCTTGCGCTGCCCCGCCGGCTGATTCGCTTTGATAGCCATGCGTGCGCCACGAGGTCATTGTGCAGTCGGTTATGCGTAGCTTCATCGCGAATTGCCCGAATTACGGCAACAAATTCACGATACGGCGTCGGCAAGCCCGGCTGTGGATTAGCCATAGGCCCCTGGAAATCGAACTGCTCGCCGACCTGTTGCCTCCTTGTAGGACGCTCGTCCTCAATGATCATGTTGTGCATGATGATACAAGCATTCATGATAGCATCCATTTCGTCTGGCGACCATGAGAGACAAGGGTAGCGGACAATAGCCTACCTGGCCTGCAGCACACCAAAAGCCCGCTCCACATCTTTGCGAACATCATCTTGTCTGTTTGCAAAAAGGCAATGTGCCTCGCCGACAGGGTTGCGGATTGTCTTCACAAATGTAGCCCAACTGGGGTAGATACCGTCAGCAAGATAGTACCCCTTGCTGTACTCATGGCCGCCGATCACATAGTTGCATGGTGGAGCTAGGCCATCGACAACTTTCTTGAACACAGTGGAATTGTAGAGCACGTTGATGTCATTGGCGGCACCGACGGTGCCGAAGTAGGCATGCCATATCCAAAGTTCATGATTTGCCACGGCTTCAAGTATAACACTGCACTTCCCGTGATGCCCTGACTTGTACATCCCTTGCCACTGATAGGGTTGAGGGAACTGATCGGAGAAGGACCGTTCCACACCAAGAATCATGCCAAAAATCAGTTTCGCTCCCCCCCTTTAACCATCATGATTCTACCTTGCAAATAAAGTTGTTTACCTTCATCAAATTTTTCTAATCTGCAGAATCGCCATGTTTCATATTCACTCTCGAGATTCAATGATGGATATTATATTTTGCCTTGACTAAGGACTACCAAAGACTTTCCTCCTTTTCAAGTCTCCAAAACTAATTGTAGACTATTAGAAAAAATTGACCGTGCGTTGCAACGGCTCTAGGAAGCTATGGACTTTTACTAATACACATTTACTCTGATACCTTAGGCAACTCCTGTGGGGGTCGCGACATCCCATATCTAGCAACTTCTGCTGCCTTGATGGACACCGGTGACGCCGTTGTGTTGCTCAGACAATACCGCATAGGGAAGGCTCCTTCAGGACCGCCTAAATAACCACTAATAGCCGGCGACTACTCTTCATGTCAATGGGTGGTGCCTGTAGTCGATGATGGCACTGCTGGCTATCAGCATTCCATAATACTAAATGATACAATAGCTAAACAATAATATTAGATACAACATCTGGTAATTAAGCATCATCAACCATCAATTTTATAGTTTTCCAGTTATATGGAACAGGCCAAAATATACTGAAACCGGAGTGACATGTTGTTGAAGCAGCCCATATTAAGCCCAGCCCATCTTAGAAGCTGACCTAGAAGAAGGGGTACGGTAGCAGAGAGTTTCCCAAGCCAGCCGCCACACACACACATGAGCCCCCCACAATGAGAGCAAGCAAGCTGCTGCTTAGAGGTATGCCCCTGGGTTTCAACATGGTATCAGAGCACAAGGTTCCGGCAGCGGAGGCGGCGGTGGTGTAGTCATCGGCGAGGCGACGAAATCCAGCAGCGGCGCGACACATCGGGCGGCTGCTTGTGCAGGCTGTGTACTTGTACGTGCTGCTGCGTGCAGGGCTGTGAGCAAGGGAGAGGAGTTGTGCTGCTACTCGCAGAGAGGAGAAAGGGAGGAAGGTGAGCTGTGTTTGTTGTTGCGTTGTGTGAAGTGCAGCAATCGGCAAGCATACTAGGAATGCTGCTGTTTGCTAAGGAAGAAGAGGAATTTGCCCTTGAGTACAGCTGGTTTGGGATTGAACCAAATTTTGTGTGTTGCTTTTCTTCAAGCAGCGCAGATGGGTGAGCAGAAAATTCTCGCTGAGGCTCTCGAGAAGCTCACAACATTTCTCACCTCCAAGACAGATGGCTCAAGCTCGGGGGCCATGGTTCCTCGGCAGGAAGTGGTCTAGAAGATTGATTTGCCACCCACTGAAATTAAGTTAGAGGGTGTTACCAACTATCTAAGTTGGTCTCGGAGGGCAATGCTAGTTGTGGAGCAGAAATATCTTGATGGACATTTGGTTGGTATCGTTGAAGATCCAGGAGACAAGACTAGTGCGGAGGGGAAGAAGTGGAAGGCCATCAATTCTTTGCTTGTTTGATGGTTGTTGAACTCGGTGGTGCCCTCCATTGCTCGCTCCGTGGAGGGGCTAACCACAACTGCAGAGATGTGGAAAACTCTGTCTACCCAGTACTCCGGAAAGGGCAATGTCATGCTTATTGCTCAGATTGATGGGAAGATACATCGTCTTCACCAAGGTGAAATGTCGGTAATGGCACATGTGGCAGAGCTGCAAGCTTTGTGGGCAGATCAGGATAATTGTGACCTTCTCGAACTCTATGATGCAGCCAGCATCGAGTCAGGGCACAAGTGGATTGCACGGAGGCGTGTCCTGAAACTTTTAGATGGCCTTGATCGTCTCTCTGGTGGTAGGAAGGCTTCCCTGATGCACCAAACTTCCCTGCCTACTATTGAAGAGACTATTACAACAATGAATCAAGATGAAGTGTGTCTATCTCTTGAGAAAGCAGATGAGAAGGTTGTGTTGACTCCGACGTTCGCAATCACTGAGCGTAGGGAGTGGATAGACACCAGGGACTGTTTTGCCTGTGGGGAGCGAGGTCACTTGAAGTGGAACTATCCAACCGTGGTAGAGGCAGGGGTTATTACAGAGGGGAGGTAGCAGGACTTCTGGAGGCAGAGGTGGATACTCCGGGGGTCAGAATGCTAGAGGCAGAGGTGGATATCCAGCACACTTAGGGGGTCAGAAGGCACACATGGCAGTTGAAGAGGACAATGGGACGTAAAAGGACACAAAAGTAGATGATGATACCTATGGAGACTTTGCTCACTGGGCATCCACGAATGAAGGTAATTCTGAAAGGGCATCTATTGCTGCTAATGAAATTGATACATAATGGGTTCTAGACTCAGGTGCTTCTAAGCATGTTGGGGGCAAATTCTCTGTTTTTGAGTCTTACAATAAACATCCTCCTACTCACAAGGGTACCATTCAAAAAAAAAACAAGGGTAACATTCAAACTGCTGATGGTACAAAACAACTTGTTGCCGGGATTGGCACAGTAAAGTGCACTCCCAACATCACTCTCTCCTCGGTTTTGCATGTACCAGCGTTACCTGTCAACTTGGCATCTTTAAGTGCACGATTGATCAAATTGATTGTAGTGTGATTTTTGACAAATTCGGTTGCTTGATTCAGGAGCGACAGACGAGGCAGATGGTTGGAACTGGGACCAGGCGTAGGGGTCTTTGGTACATGGACAAGGGCGTGCAACCGGACTTGGTGTATGCTGCAACCATGGAGGATAAGGAGAAGCATGCGATGATCCATCAGTGTAGGATGGGGCATGTATCTTTCGATAAGATGAGTATAATATTTCCTGATGTTATGTCTGGAGTAAACAAGGAAAAGTTGTCATGTGATGCTTGCGAGTATGCTAAACATACAAGAGTCTCGTATGTGGGTAAAGGGCTGAGGACTATATCTCCTTTTATGCTTATCCATTCAGATGTATGAACATGTCCTGTGGTGTCAGTTAATGGAATGAAGTATTTTGTTACCTTCATCGACTGCTATTCTCGTATGACGTTGGTTTACTTGATGCGTCATAAAGATGAGGTGTTCAACTGTTTTCAGAATTTTCATGCGTATTTGAAGAATCAGTTTCAGGTACAGGTGCAGGTGATCAGGACTGACAATGGCACAGAGTATGTGAACACCAACTTTGGAGCCTTCTTGTCTACCCAGGGTATTCTTCATCAAACATCATGTTCTGATACTCCTCCCCAAAATGGTGTGGCAGAACGCAAGAATCACCATGTTCCAGAAGTAGCTCGCTCTTTGATGTACACGATGAATGTTCCCAAGTTCTTGTGGAGTGAAGCAGTCGTGACAGCCACATACTTGATCGACCGAACACCTTCTAGGATACTAGGTATGAAATCCCCATGTGAGTTGTTTGGAGAAAATAAGTTTATTGTGCCTCTAAAGTTATTTGGAAGTATGTGTTTTGTTCGGGATCATAGGCCATCTATTGGGAAGTTGGATCCACGGGCACTGAAATGTGTGTTTATGGGTTATTCATCGACTCAACAAGGATATAAGTGTTGGAGCCCCTTTGTGAAACGCATGTTTGTAAGTATGGATGTCACCTTCAGGGAATCTGAGCCATTCTATGGTGAACCGACTGACCTGAGTCTGTTATTTGCAGAACTTGAACACCCACACTCTGTGCAAGATGGTCATGAGGGGGAGAAGGATGTTCTCGTACTCAGGGTGATTCCGTACTAACACTAATGATGATGTGTAGGTTTAGGTTCAGTCAACAGTGGGGGTTCAGGTTCAGCCAACAGTGGGCACAATTCAAATTGGTTCTCTTAAGATTCCTGTTCCAGTTCGAGATCATTAGCCGCAAAATCTTCGAGTGTAGTCTAGACGGCAGTCACAAGTGCAGAGGGAACAATCAGACAGTGATATGAGCTTATCTTACATTGTGGGACATCAGACACATGTGTAGGGGGAGCAACAAGGAAGTGATGCTAGCTCATGTGACACTGTGGATCTTCCTGTTGTCTTGAGGAAAGAACCACGAGCTAAGGCAGGAAAGCCTCCTGAAAAATACAGAGATGAGCAGTATACTATAGTGGCAAAGAAAGCACTACAAAATATACGAGATGACCATGATATTAGAAATTTTGTGTCTTATGAGGCTTTGTCTCTTTCCTATAGAGCCTTTGTTGCTTCTCTCCAATCTGTGTCTGTCCCAAATGATTGGAAGAGTGCAAAGCAAGACCCGAAGTGGCGTGTTGCAATGATAGAGGAGTTGGAAGCACTAAAGAAAAACAAGACGTGGGTGCTAACCACATTGTCTGCAGAAAAGAAAGCTGTAAGTTGCAAATGGATATATACTGTGAAGCAAAATCTAGAAGGGAAGGTAGAACGATATAAGGCTAGATTGGTTGCTCGAGGGTTTAGTCAAACTTATGGAATTGACTATGATGAGACATTTGCACCAGTTGCAAAGATGAACACAGTAAGGATATTGGTTTTCTGTGCTGCTAAATTTGGGTGAAGTTGCATCAACTAGATGTCAAGAATGCCTTCTTACATGGTGACTTGAAGGAAGAAGTGTATATGGAGATACCACCGGGATTTGGTAGATCGGAGACCGCAGGGAAAGTATGTAGGCTGAAGAAGTCCTTATATGGATTGAAACAATCACCGAGAGCATGGTTTGATAAGTTCAGACGTGCCATTTGAGGTATGGGGTATGGTCAATGTAATGGTGACCACACGGTGTTCTACAAGCACTCTGATAGTAAAATCACAATTCTTGTAGTATATGTGGATGACATTATCATTACGGGCGATGATCAGGAAGAAATCAAGAGATTAAAGGAGTGCATGAGTAAGGAGTTTGAGGTAAAAGATTTGGGTAACCTAAAATACTTTCTTGGCATAGAAGTGGCCCGGACAGAGAAGGGAATATCTTTGTGCCAACGAAAATACACCTTGGATCTCTTGAGTGACATGGGCATGATGGGATGTTGTGCAGCTCTCAACCCGATTGAACAAAATCATCAAGTGACAACATAATCAGGTGAGCTGGTGAACAAGGAAGACTATCAAAAGCTGGTTGGAAGGTTATTATATTTGTGTCACACTAGGCCTGACATTACGTACATCGTGGGCGTTGTGAGTAGATACATGCATGAACAAAGAAGTGTGCACCTTGATATAGTGCACATAATCTTGAGTTACCTGGAGGGGACTCCGGGAAAGGGGTTGTGGTTTGGCAAAAATGGACATCTTGAAGTGGATGGCTATAGTGACTCGAGTTGAGCTGATTGTCAAGATGACAGAAGATCAACATCAGGCTATTGTGTGTTTGTGGGAGGAAATTTAGTGTCTTGGAGAAGCAAGAAACAATCAGTGGTATCTAGATCAACAGCAGAAGCTGAGTATAGAGCCCTATCCAATGGACTGAGTGAGATGCTCTGGGTAAAACACCTTCTGAGCGAGTTGAAACTTCTGAGGCAGGGCCCTTGCGAGTGTGGTGTGACAATCAATCAGCTATCAATATTGCAAACAACCCAGTTCAACATGATAGGACGAAACATGTGGAAATCGATCGCTTCTTTATTAAAGAGAAACTTGATGTTGGGATCATCAGACTTACTCATGTTAGCTTTGGACAACAGTCTGCAGATTGCTTGACAAAGGGATAAGGAGCGAAGGAATGTAACTTGAGGTGTGACAAGATGGGGTTGATAGATATCTAGAATCCATCTTGAGGGGGAGTGCTGAAACAGCCCATATTAAGCCCAGCCCATCTTAGAAGCTGACCTAGAAGAAGGGGTACGGGAGCAGAGAGTTTCCCAAGCCAGCCGCCACACACACCATCAGACCCCCACCATGAGAGCAAGCAAGCTGCTGCTTAGAGGTATACCCCTGGGATTCAACACATGTTATGAGCGACTGAAAAAATGCATGAGCATACAATGTTCATCAATCCAATGAACTTGAGATTGACGAAGTCACCACGGGTGCCTCGCTGTCGACGGGAACGTCGCCTCCCACTGAAAGAATATTCCGACTAAATGAGAAACACCAACGTCAAACCTGAGGTTTGAACTCTGGTGGGCTGGGGGTACAACCACCTTCCTAACCATCTTGCCACAGGCAAGTTCTCTGATCAAGTCGCTAGTTATGCTCCTAGCATGCATGCAATGGAGTCGTCCTAACCATGGTCTGATATTTTTATCAGCGTGACTACTCCAAGGTTTATCCAGCACTTGTGGCTGCTGCTGCGCCAGCCCGCAGAGGCATGCGATGTAGCCGGCCGGCTGCTAGATTACCCGCACCTGGTCGACCTCAGTTGTAGGAAAGATTGCAAGCAGAAGTTCATGTAGGTCGTGAACCCGTCCGCGCCGGCAGCTTCAACAATCCGGGGAGAAGAAGCTACGTTCCTAGGTCTGCAACGACGACTACGGAGTTTATCCATCACCTAACGTCGCTCCAGTCAAAATTTACAATATCAAGTAAGCTGTACAAAACATAACGTACAAATTCGAAACTCACAGCATCAAACTTCATATCACGCATTCATGTCAGGTGACTTCACTTGGGCTCCACCCTCGACGACGGCATCCCGGCGCCGCTGTACTCGGACGGGTCGCCTCCGTACGGGTGACGCGGCGTCCTGCTGGCGAGGCTCATGGATTCCGACGCTGACTCGGTGACGCCGCCTGCCATCCTCGTGATCCGCTCGAGCTCGCTCACCGCCTCGCCCATCGACGGGCGGTCGGCGCCGGCCTCCTCCACACAGCGCAGAGCCAGGTCCACGTAGTGCTCCAGCCCTCCCAGCGACGACGGCGACGCGCCCAGCACCGGGTCCAGCAGCTCGTGCAGCCCGTACAGGTCCTTGCTGCGGTCCATCGCCGCGTGCACCTCCCGGACAATGTACCGCCCGCGCTCCAGCGGCTTCTTCGCCGTGATCATCTCCAGTAGCAGCACGCCGAAGCTGTAGACGTCGCTCTTCTCCGTCAGCTGTTGTGTCATGTAGTACTCCGGGTCCAAGTAACCCTGTCAGGTGTAACAAATGTCCACTGAGAGCAGTCCAACATCCGACAACAGCTTTAAGCTTACTTATGAACTTGACGGTGCATGAAGGAAACTAACCATTGTGCCCTTCACTTGAGTGGTGACCTGTCCCCTGCCGTCCCCGCCTAGAAGCTTGGAGAGGCCAAAGTCTGCAACCTTGGCGTTCAGTCGCTCGTCGAGTAGAATGTTGCTTGATTTGATGTCCCGGTGGACGATCGGAGGGTCTGCGAGCTCGTGCAGGTAGGCGATTCCCTTCGCCGCGCCAAGGATGACACGGAGCCTCCGCTTCCAGTCCAGCCGCACACCCGACTTCCCTGAAGAAATGTACATACATACATGATCAGTAATGAAAAATTCACTCGTTTTTTTGACAAAGTCAAATAGATGATGTAGATGTTTGCCCGATATACATCATTCATACTATCGATCTGCGAGAAATTTCACCTGTGAGGCACTCTTTCAGTGTGCCATTGGGGATGTACTCGTAGACTAGCATCTGCTCACCCTGATCAAGGCAGAAACCGACGAGGGTCACCACATTCTTGTGGTGAACCCTCGACAGGAGCTCGATCTCCGTTCTGAACTCCAGATTCCCCTGCAGGGATCCCTCCTGGGATCTCTTGACAGCAACCAGTTGCCCAGTGGGAAGTGTCCCTCTGTATACCTGTAGTAAGGAACACCAACGATTGTAAATACTAATCGGTTCTTACATGTATGAAGTTAAAATGATGTCTGTTTCACCTTCCCGAAGCCGCCATTTCCGATGTCATTTGCCTCCGAGAAGTTATTGGTTATCTTCTTCAGTTCAGCGAACGTGAAAGTACGTGCACCGCGCAGTTGTGGCACACTGGTGCTGGTGCTCTTCATGTCCAAAGAAGCTGCAGATGGTAGTGCTACCCAGTCAGTAATCAGGATGCAGATCAAGCAATGGCGGTTGAGAACTTGAGATGGGTGATCAGGGAGAACCAAAAGACTGGCTTCTCTCTTCAGTTTTGTTTGTTTTTCTCTTCCTTCTTGTGATGACAACAATAAGAAGAAGCAGTACTGCAAGAAGAACTGCACCGCCGGCTGCAACTCCAACAATAAGTGGCAGCTTGTTCGCCTTCGATTTAGACGCTACTGTCACCTCTGTATATGTGTAAAAATGACTGAATAGATACGTTGCATGCAATGGTAGCTTATTCCACAATCTGAAGTACAATTTTCAATCAATGGCCTTACCACTTGCAAAAGGATATTGTTGGCCAATGAAATAGTATGGCCCGAAGATAGGAGGTGGCTTATATGTCTGGTTACTAAGAATGAACCCAATGTCTGAAATGTCTTGCTCCCCGAACAGTATCTTGTTGCTGGGGAACACCCCAAGATTCATCTGCAAGTTGTTGTTCGCATCAACGAATGGATTGTCAAGAGAAATTGAGCCCACCGGGATATTGTATACCAAGAACTTGGCCTTCATGCCCTGCTCTAGCTGAATATAGTACGAGTCATTGGTGAGGTCAGAAAATGATGGTGCTCTGAAGAATAGTGTGCCTTTGTATGGAACAGCACATGTGCAGCTTGGGCTCAGAAGCTGGCTTGAGAGGCATGTGGGTGGCAGGCCAGCACAGTACTTAGCAGTCGTATATGACGGTGCTGCAGGGTTAGATTGTCCAGTCATTTTGCAATATTGTTCAGTGCTCCCCTGGTTGCAAATTGGATTTCCTGAAAGTCTGAGACGAAGACAAATCATGTGAGCACAAAATCATAGAAAATGTAAGTTTTGACAAAAGGCAGGGGTGCTGTTACATGAGTTTCTTGTTGTATTTGGTTCCCCCAAAGGTGATGGATGTGATCTGATTATCCTGCAAATCGATTTTTTGGAGTTGAGTACTAAAGTCTGTTCCAATATTTAGCGTGCCGTTGAAACGGTTGCCCCGAAGCCTCCTACATAACCAGTTAGTAATAATAATTGAGCAAGAATTGTATGATCATAACCTATTTGTAGAATCTCCTTCACTTAATCATTTCTCAGTTACCAAGTACTAGTAACCACTCACAGTGTCTGAATTGCAGGAAGGCTGAAAAGAGCTTGGGGTAGCTGTCCACCGATACCTAGATTCTCAAGGTATCTGCAGTGGAAAATAATTCAGATAACTTTTCCTGATGAATTCGAACATGTGATTAAGAGAAAATGACAGGGCTACAAACTTACAGTGAAGTCAACGATGGCAAAGCGGTTAACCAGGATGGATCATCAGATGCATTAAAGCTGTTGTTACTCATGTCCCTGTAACAACGTCGCAAGTGATGCAGAAGTCGGATACTAGTATGATTTAATCAAATCTCTAGGGAAGTAAAGATGAACTCATTGCTCACACAAAACTGAGGGAATTCATTCCTGTCAGGTCTGGCAGTGGACCAGATAGCTGATTGTTTTCAAGATGGCTAGAATCAAATGAAAAAAAAATGGAATAGAGGTAAGCCTTCTCAAATAGGATTGATAATGGAAACAAAGAATACACACAAAGTAGACATGAGGCTCACAGTTCAGCAAGCTTGGTGAGGTTGTTGATGTTGGTGGGAACTGACCCATTCAACTGATAGTTGTTATCGAAACGTCTGCACCAATGAAAGAAACTTCAAGATAAGAATCATATATGTATGCTAGTATCGTTACGTGTAAATAATTTACTTACAGAACTTCCAGCACATTCAGAAGGCCTAAAGTACGGGGAATGCTGCCGGAGAAGTTATTGTTGTCAATAAGCCTGGAAAAGATGGAAGAATCAGTGGATCAGCGTCACCACTGAGTCGAGGCAGCTATGATTTAAAGATTTGTGTCAGTCTTACAGATGTATCAGCTTCATGTGTGAGCTGAAAATCTGGCTCGGTATGGTCCCAGAGAGTTGATTGACCCCAAAGTGACTGCAGGAACATAGTGCATACATGAGAAGCACAAAAAATCAGAAATCAGAAAGGTCATTTATGAGAATGTACTTACAAGTGCTTTGTACTTGTCAGATTATCAAGCCCAAGATTTGTCCCATCATGTACAGGAAGTCCTCCGGTAAGCTTATTGTCAGCCAGATCAAACCAGTATAGCTTTGAAAGACCACCAAGTGATGGTGGTATGCGACCGGTGAATCGGTTGGAGTTCAAAGATCTGCAGGCAGAGTCGTATTTTACTGAAACAAATTGCATACATATCACAAGCTCGATGACTAGGTGAAACCCTACATAAATACTTGACTGGACGTGATTTCAAATGAGGTAAATTATGCTTGATCAAAGAGAAGGTTATAAATTGTAAGTATGTCATTCCCTTATGGAAAATTAATAACAAACAATCCTTAATATTAGATGCATATATGTTAGTTTCAGGCCCTTACAGAAATATCAGATTTGAGAGTTGGCCAATCTCTGTAGGTATTTCACCAGTAAAGCTGCAGCCAACAAGGATTCTGCAGAGAAATGAGAATAGGTAAGTTAAATAAGAATCTATGCACTGAATGTTTGGACTTGTGAACCAGTTGGGTCCTCAAAGTTTAATTACTCACAAGTTTTGGAGCTTGCTCAAGCTTCCGATGGATGAAGGGAGAGACCCACCCAAGTCCTTATTGTAGGACAAGTCCCTGGGAAAAAAATAACCAAATACCTCCTAAGTTTTCATACAATCTGGAATGCAAATTATATTCGTGCTTAGGACTGAAACTGAAGTTCTTCATTGGATTTTGGTGAAACAATTGAGAACTGAAGAAAAGAGAAGCAGGATTCATGAGTGCGTAATGTCTTTTTCATATAGGTGTTATTTGGCTTGTTTATTTGAACTAACTCAGCCATGTAAAGTGCTCAGACTAAAGTAGAGAATATATAGCTTACAAGTACTGCAATTCCGACAATGACTGAATATCCCCAGAAAGACTCCCGGACAGTCCGAAACTTGATAGTCTTCTGCAAAACATCCAACAAAGGAGAACAACGCAACAAGAGCGATCATTGTTCATAATCCCAACCGATATGATTACAAGTAAAAAATCCTTAGCCATATATAAATCTCTGATACTGGAGCTAACATTGATGTGACCCGGTCCTGGATGCAAATTATCCCAACCCACTTGTCCCCGCATGGATCATTGCCGACCCAGTTTGATGGTTTAGTGTTCCAGGAAGCTGCAATACCCGTGAGGCCAGCAGCTGCAAACATAGACGAGAAGAACAAGATGCGCAAACTGGAACTGCAGTACCAAAAACTGAAAAAGAACCAAAAGAATACATACTGTCTTGCGTATTTGTATCGGCCAAAACGACTGAAGCCTGCAAAAGACAACTGAACAATATGAGCCATAGAGAGAGCTCCATGCTTGGCCAGTTCCTTTAGGTGCTCCTGGAATCCATTTAGTTGCTCATGTATTTCAAGGTCAGAAGCTTTTCTTGCATCGCCATAGACCAGTACTAGTTATGAAGGAGACACCAATTGTCTATTCATGGTGGACTAGTCAGAGGCTTAATCCGTCATTCCCAGCTCATAATGTGGTCAAGTCAACGGCTCTGCCACTTGCATTAGGAAAGTGACATCGTTATTTTTATTAGCCCTTGATTTAGTGATTGGGTGCTACATCACAATTGCTTAATCTGAGAAGATAATCAATCGACGGGCATTGGTTGAAGAGGATGTGCAGACAAGTCTTCGAGACTTGTTCTATGGAGGCCAGCTCATACACAACCAATTGCATGACAATGCCTCAGGCAACTGGGATTTATTTTATGAATTGCTTACATGTATCTAGTTGAAAGAAACTAGTAGGCCTTGGCCCGGCTGCACACCACGCACGTAGGGTGTTCACGCGGTGAAAAATAAGAATACCTTTTCACAGTAAGGCCATTATGTTTTGTGAGTAATCTTTTGGAAAAGTTAATAGAAAAGAGAATCGTCTTGCAGAGAGAGACATTGTGGCAAGCGTGGAGTGAAGCGAAAAAAAATACAATACCAATAACATACATTCATTGCTTGTACTCTTTATATGGCTTATCTGCAACACAATATAAGCTGCTTATTTGTAGCACACCACAACCTAGTAGACTGATATATAATGATATGTACAAACAAATTGTACATTCTGCTGCGATTAGGCATATAGCTTCTATAAAATACCATAGCTGCACATACTAATTATTAAAAAATACCGTGACGAAATATATAAAGTTTTGTATAGTATCCTTCAGATGTACTTGTTCACTTCGTTTGCATCATTGTCGCTTCCTTGTTCAACAGTCTGTCTCTCAGCTTCTGCTTCACCTGGAATATCTATCTTCTATTTGTTGCTGTTTCTCTAACCGCGTCTAATGATCTGAATTATCTCAAGGGCCGGCTTTTGTGCACAATTGCGCGGAACTGACAGGCCGCTATACTCTGTATCTCGCCCGTTAGAGTACATCGATCTGAGACAGTGGATTTGCAGTCCAATAATGTTACCCAACTCACAGTAATCACAGAACACGCAGCAAGCCTACTCGTGAAAACACTAGCACGTTGCAGCCTGCAACTACCTTGCTCGAAACACATGGGGACTATTGAAAAGAAAGACTCGTATAATTTTCGCTTATTTTTCATGCAAACTATGTTCCGCCGGTGATCGACTCACCGGCTTGTTTTGTTTCACACTTTACATGAAACAGAAAGGGTGTGCCTGAGCGTCTCCTCCACGGTCTAAACTTGTCCTGGCTGGCTGCTCAGTTCAAGATGCCAGATGCCCTGTAGGATTCGACGTTGTCCCTGAGTCTCTCCTCCATGGGCCTGAAGCTCCACCCTAGCTTCTGAAGTTTCTCAGAACTACAACTTTATTGGGCTCCACTTCCGCAAAACTGTGAAGCAATTCAGAGAGAAGAACAAGTTGTTTAACATGCAAAAACAGGAGGAAGGACAAACAACGAAGCATTTTGTGATATGGGACAACATCTTCCTACAGTTTTACATTCCGTACAAGGAAAATACATGCAAAATGTGGCAATCCATAAACTTGACAATTTACTATGCCTTATTCAATTTGCCAGTCCCAATCGTAGTCCTTTCTGAGTGATGATGACATGCTTATATCAGGAAACGGACAAATGGACTTTCATATCTATCCTTCCTTGTTTTAGGTAATGCCATCTAGCTTATGAAATGCAGAATTAAAGTAGCAGTAATATAAACAAATTTGCCTGCTCAAAAAGGTGCTTACTTGTTGGGATAGGTGTATGTTGGATACAAGGTCTTCAGGATGTTTATCATATCAGAGACTTTAATTGGTGAAGAACTGCAGATGTACCGTCCAGACGCCTCAGGCTTTTCATATGTCAAAAGAAGAGCATCAGCAAGATCACGGACATCCACTAGGTTCATGAATCTATTGTCTACAGTCTTGAGTTCTCCTGCAAGAGAAAAGGATTTTCAATTTACAGAAACAAAACTACAATTCGAAACTAGGTTAGGTAAAAACAGTGATTGTAAGGTATGAAGTTTTCTGTGTTATTGGTTAGGCAGCCATAATTTGTGATGACCCGGTTTAAACAGAGCAACACCAAGTACGATAACCCTCTTTTATGTAGTAATTGCGTGAAACAAGAGAAAATTAGGATAAACAAACCCACCTTTGAAATACTTGAGGAGGATTTTACTGCTTGCATTTACTGTAGACTGCATCAAGGGGCGAATTACCAATGTTGGGCAGACAGTTACAATATCCAGCCCAGTTTTTGCTTCATAAGAAAAACCCTCACGCTCTGCAAGCGTTTTGGAGAGGTCATACCAATCCTGCCAGAAGGACAACACGAATTATTAGAATTCAAATAGGTTATCCAGAGGAAGGAATTACCAATAGAGACCACAGACCAGAAATAGTTTGTGTGATTAGCTGAAGAACATCATATTAGAAAGCCATAAGCCAACTATTGGATGACTTTACTTGGCAATGCGAATAAGAAGTGACACTGGAGTTGGAAATAAAAAGTAACATGGGAAATAAGGAGTTTTAAGCTATCAGTACATAATTTGAGAGTCAAGGCCAAGTAAATGCTACATTAAAATTTTTGTAACACGTGCTGAGAAGCATCTGAAACTTTGCTCTTTCGAGTGAAATCTATTAGTACATAATAAACCTGGAGTTATGTGTTGTTCAAAAGCTTCTAGAAAATTCTACAGCTTCTTACAATACAAAATAAGTCAAGCCTCTTAACAGGTCCAATGATGTGTGCCCACAGCCAGAGGCTTCAAGAAAAGGCTAACTATGCCATAAAATTCAAACAGGATAAAAAAAGTATAGCTTTTATTTTGGTGGATCCTAAATTATAGCTAGCTTATCAACCAGTAATTGCTTGTTTGCAAAGATGGTTCAACAAATCATGCTTAAAGTTAAAACATAAAAAACAGAAATAGAACCATATGTATTCCAAGCCAAAAATAAATTTGTGATTAATTGGAAGACTATGAGTCCATGTATACTAGCCTTAGCCTGCCACCAATATTTAGCAAATGCGAAGGCGCTGCCTTACTTACCTGGTTCTTTCTGCAGAGGTCCTCGTCTGACCAGCTGTCTTCATCCACGACTTTACCCTTGGGCCAGTTAGGATTGTTGAACACAGCAGAAACAGAAGACACCACGACAACTCGCTTAACTTTTGCGTCATAACAAGCCTTCAGCACATTCAGCGTGCCAGTTACAGCAGG
The DNA here is from genome assembly GCA_947311845.1 of Poa pratensis. Classification (NCBI taxonomy): domain Eukaryota; kingdom Viridiplantae; phylum Streptophyta; class Magnoliopsida; order Poales; family Poaceae; genus Poa; species Poa pratensis. The sequence goes on along the minus strand of CAMZMU010000074.1, from coordinate 59,959,003 downwards.
AGCTATGACTTCTTCCTAGAAAGCAGCAACGAATGAATTATTGTTGCACACAATAGTTTCTAGAAATTAAGATTAAATCTGCATAATATCACTATCTCTATTAAAAAAGATTAATCTTTCAATATCTTTATGCTGCACAAAGCATAAACCAGGCAATAGACTATGCATGTTTTCATAACCCAAGAACATAGGCAAACATGAACAACCTGAAAGGATGATAGAATAATTGCAATATGCGTCTAGGCCTCAAGTCAAGTAAACTTTATATCTAACCCAGGAAACGAAGCCACGCATAGTTGGCACTAAATTGCATCATACTAAATCATAGTCTTCAGCAGCTATGCCGGATTGTTAGTACCAAAAACCTGTGAAACACTTGTCCTTGAAATATTCACCTCGGGATTGGTTGAACGGGTGGAAGGGACAGGGCTAGCAACATGGAAAACTCCCTCACAGCCAGCAACCGCTGATGCAACACTATCGTAGTCCAGCAGGTCAGCCCTGACCAGCTGAACCTTTCCCCAGCACCTTCTAGTACCTTGAGATGAGCATTCTTATCATCGTCTGCAGCACATGAGCACACACGAAACACAGCACCATGGTTACAACTTGCAACTTCATTTTTATCATAATAATTCAGAATTCAAGAACTACAAAACGCGCGAGTTCATGATTCTTGCAATTTCACCTCAACGTTACACATTCCGCTCCAGGGGATCTTACACAGGCATCAAGATCTAGGGTCTGAAATGCTTAGGGATAGAAAAGGGGACCTTACCAGGATTGCGCACGGTGCCGCGGACCGCGTAGTGGCCCTTGGAGAGGAGGAGCTTGACGAGCCAGGAGGCGACGAAGCCACCTGCGCCGGTCACGCACACGCTCTTCCTCGCCGTCGCCGCTGCCATGGTCGTTCTTCTCTATGAAGTTCGCCCGGCGCCTCTACTGCGGTAGCTGGGAGCTGGCAGGGTTGCTCTTGCTCCTCGTCTCGGCACGCCGTGGTGAAGTGGACTCCAATCCAGGCAGCGTGCTGGGTTCTAGTTGTAGACTTCTAGCACCTGGCTTTGCATATGGTTTATCGGCTCTGGTCTTTTTATTTATTTTAAAAGATACTAAAACGCAATAATACCCAGGTTTGGATTTTGACAAAGCTCAGAACCAAATAAATAACTGCAAAGAATAACAACACCAAGAGAACTTGTCTGTGGTAAAATAATTAGAAGGGTGGTTGTATCTCAGCACACCAGAGTTCAAGGATCTAAACATGAAGGCATATAGTGGAGAGACAACCATCTAGCTACTGCTATGGACCCGTAGTCTAAGGATGAACTACTCACGCATCACTCCGGAGGCGGACATGATGATTTAGAGCCCTCCGGTGATGATACCCCTCTCCGGCAGGGTGCCGGGAAGAGTTTTTGAACCCTCCCGAGCTAGGGTTGACGATGGCAGCGTTTCTAGAACTTTTCGTGGATGGAGGCTCGGGTATTTAGGGTTTTCGCGTCGGGAGGAATAAATAGGCGAAATGGCGGCGGCTGTAGGCACCCGAGGGGCCCACACCATGCCACGGCGCGACCAGAGGTGGGCCATCATATGGTGTGGCCGCCTCCTCGGTCCCCTCCGTGACTCCTTTGGACTTCGTGTACGTGTCGGAAAAATAAGCACCTGGGATTTTGTTTCGTCCAATTCCGAGAATATTTTCAGAACAACTTTTCTGAAATACCAAAACAACAGAAAGCAGGAACTGGCACAGTGGCATCTTGTTAATAGGTTAGTTCCAGAAAATGCATAAAAATGCTATGAAGGATACGTCTCAAACGTATCTATAATTTTTGATGTTCAATGCTTATATTATACCAATTGGTACATGTTTTATATACACTTCATAGCATTTTTATGCATTTTCTGGGACTAAGCTATTAACAAGATGCCACAGTGCCAGTTCATGTTTTCTGCTGTTTTTTGTTTCAGAAAAGTTGTTCTGGAAATATTCTCGGAATTGGATGAAACAAAAGGCCAAGTCCCTGTTTTTCTGACACGTACACGGAGTCCGAAGGAGAGACGAAGGAGGGCCGTGGGCCGTCCTCACCACGTGGCGGCGCAGCCCCACCTTCTGCCGCGCCGTGACGTGGTGAGGGGACCACGGGGGTCCACCGACGCCGTCCCTTCGCCTATATATTCATCTGTTCGGGAAAACCCTAGATACCCGAGTCAATTTCCACGAAAATTTTCAGAGCCGCCGCCGTCAACCCTAACTCGGGAGGGTTCTGAAGCTCTTCCTGGCACCCTGCCGGAGAGGGGAATCATCACCGGAGGGCTCTACATCGCCATGCCTATCTCCGGAGTGATGTGTGAGTAGTTCATATTTGGACTATGGGTTCATAGCAGTAGCTAGATGGTTGTCTTCTCCTCTTATGCCATTATGTTTAAATCTTCTGAGCTGCCTATTGATCAATGCAGATTTATAGGGGGGTTTGTGTTATCGTCTACACAGGGATCAACAAGGTTATGATTTTTCTGAGGGTTGGCAGAAGCTAGACCACAACTTCAGGTTTTTATGTTTCCAACAGAAAAGTAAAGGTTTTTACTAAAAGGGTTTAAGAACTAGGGTTCAAAATTTAACTTGCAGGTTCTTGGTTGTCAATCAAGTCCACTGCAAGGATCCAAGCATGGTGTAGACAGGGAACAAGAATTACTCGAACAGCTTGCAGAGACTAGTCATGCAAGCAAGAGTTTTTAGCAGGTTTTAGGCAGGAGAAAAATACTTAACACAAAGATCACTGCTTTCTGGGTTGTCAAGCCAGATCACAAGTGAGTTAACAAGCAAGGGGAGGCTAGGGGCAGAATTACAACACTCAGTGTGCAGAGACTAGCCTTACACACACAGATCAAAGCAAACAGCAAACAGATCGAGTAAATCTTCAGATAAAACAGAGAACTGTGTCACTCAATTCACTGCAGTAGCCAAATATCACAAGCCCTACTTGCAGATGGATGATCTACTAGTTTTTCACAGGATTACACAAGAAGGTGGAGAGAAGTCGTTAGCTTCAGCTCACAGAAACCCTAGTCGAAGCAGAGGAAGCTGAGGGGTGGAAGAAGAGTTGCAGATCATGAGCTTCTGGTCACCAAGGCCTTGTACTTCTTCTCCTGATCTCCTTGTTCATCATGTTCTTCTTGTTCTTGCTCTGGTTCTTGGAGTTCTTGCTGTTCTTGGTCTCGAGTTGGTGGTGAAGAGGTGTAATGGAGGCTGAGGAGAAAGGTGGAGTGGAATGGATGGGTGAGTGGTTGAGAGAATTGCGAGTGAGAGGCGAGAGAGTTGCGAGAGAGTTGCGAGAGAGAGGGTCTGTGGTGGTGGCTTTATACACCTTTTCCATTTGTGGGGGAGGTGTGGTACGAGTTGATGGAGAGGGAAGCTTCCTCCTTCTTGCTGCAGCACAGTGCCCATGGCATGTTTCTCTCTTTTTCACCTTTTTGCCTTTATGCCTTTTGTGGTTTCCTTGATCTCCAAGTTGATCTTCTTCCCTTTCTCTGATTCGAACTTATTTGAATTGCTTATTCTCTTCTCCTGGGGCCTTGTATTGCTTCACTTGTGCCTTGCTTCGAGTGGTGATGAAGAACTTGAGTTAACTGACAGAATTGCTCTCTGTCAGTTACTGTACACTTTCTGGCACAGTTGTGTTCTTCAGTTTATAGCTTGAATTGGACTTGTTGATCATGGCCATCTTGTCTACTTCATTGATATGAGTTGAATGTTCCATCTTGCCTCACTTCTACATTGGATCTTCTGAAAATTATGTGTCTTTGCGCACTGAACTGCAAAATGAGTGAAAAGCAATATCAAATGAAGATATTTGCAGTTCTGGATATAGAAGTAGTGATGTTTTTGAGGTTTTAGGTCTGTGAATTATGCATATAAATGATTGTGATCACCTATCATGATCAAGATCATCTTATTGTAATGCTACATGTTGTGTTTGCTGGGATCCGATGAATATTGATACTATGTCAAGTTGAATATTGAATTATCATGTCTATGTCATTTATGATCTTGCATGCTCTCCGTTACTTGTTGATACTATGGCCAAGTGGATGCTTGTGACTCCAAGAGGGAGTATTTATGCTAGATAGTGGGTTCAGTCTCCATTTAATCTGGGGGAGTGACAACAACCTCTAAGGTTGTGGATGTGCTGTTGCCACTAGGGGTAAAACAACAATGCTTTGTCTAAGGATAAATGTGTTGTTTACATTATGCACTTTACTTAATGCAATTGTCTGTTGCTTGCAACTTAATACTGGATGGGGTACGGATGTTAACCGTAAGGTGGACTATTTAGGCACAGATACATGCTGGATAGCGGTCTGTGTACCATGTTGTAATGCCCAAATGAATCTCATAGTATACACCACAACTTGCACATGCATATTATGCACTTTCAATATTGTCAATTGCCCAGCTATAATTTGTTTACCCAGCATGTTAGTTATTTATTATGGAGAGACACCACTAGTGAACTGTGGACCCTGGTCCATTCTTTTACATCTAATAATACAACCTACTGCAATCATTGTTCTTTTTAATTCTCTGCAAAAAAACATCATTTTCCACACAACCCTTTTAATCCTTTGTTTTCAGCAAGCCGGTGAGATTGACACTCTCACTGATTCGTTGGGGCAAAGTAGTTTGATTGTCTTGTGTGCAGGTTCCAAGTCAACCGTCAGAACTTCCCCTTCGACGCAAGCAGTTTTCTGGCGCCGTTGACACCTTCAGAAGTGTCTTCACCTCCTGCTGGATTGATAACCTTGGTAGTCTTACTGAGGGAAGACTTGCTGCTACACTCATCAAACCTTACTCTTGGGGTCTCCCAACGAACGTGTGGTTTACACGCATCAAGCAAGTTTTCTGGCGCCGTTGCTAGGGAGGTCAAGCCTTCTGCAAGGGGAGTCTCTCACTTCCAATCTCTTTACTTTGTTATTGTCTTGCTTAGTTTATTTTTATTTTGTCTTGTTTGCTCTCTTTATCAAAAACACAAAAAATTAGTTACTTGTTTTTATTTTGTTATTTCGGCCTAGTTTATTTTGCTAAAATGAGTACTCCTGAGAACACCAAGTTGTGTGACTTCACTAGCACAAATAATAATGATTTCATATGCACTCCTATTGCTCCACCTGCTTCTAAAGCAGACTTTTATGAAATTAAACCTGCTCTATTAAATCTTGTTATGAAAGAGCAATTTTCTGGTGTTAGTACTGATGATGCTGCTGCCCATCTTAATAATTTTGTTGAACTTTGTGAGATGCAAAAGTATAAGGATATAGATGGGATATTATAAAACTGAAATTATTTCCTTTCTCTTTGAGAGGAAGAGCTAAAAATGGTTGCTATCTTTGCCTAGAAATAGTATTGATTCATGGACTAAATGCAAAGATGCTTTCATTGGAAAATATTATCCTCCTGCTAAGATTATATCCTTGAGAAGTAGCATTATGAATTTCAAACAATTTGATAATGCATGTTGCCCAAGCATGGGAAAGGATGAAATCATTGGTAAAGAATTGTCCCACCCATGGACTGACTGCTTGGATGATCATCCAAACCTTTTATGCAGGACTGAATTTTTCTTCAAGAAACTTCTGGATTGGCTGCTGGAGGTACCTTTATGTCCATCACTTTGGGTGCTGCAACAAAGCTTCTTGATGATATGATGATTAACTATTCTGAGTGGCACACCGAAAGGACTCCTCAAGGTAAGAAGGTAAATTTGTTGAAGAAACCTCTTCTTTGAGTGATAAGATTGATGTTATTATGTCTATGCTTGTGAATGGTAAATCTCATGTTGATCCAAATAATGTTCCTTTAGCTTCATTGGTTGCTCAAGAAGAGCATGTTGATGTGAACTTCATTAAAAACAACAATTTCAACAACAATGCTTATAGGAATAATTTTGGTAACAACAATTATAAGCCTTATCCTCTAATAGTGGTAATGGTTATGTCAATTCTTATGGTAATTCCTACAGCAATAATAGAAGTGTATCTCTGATCTTGAAGCCATGCTTAAGGATTTTATTAGTACACAAACTGCTTTAATAAAACTGTTGAGGAAAAGCTTGGTAAAATTGATGTTCTTGCTTCTAAGGTTGATAGCCTTGCTCTTGATGTTGATCTTTTGAAAATAAAAGTTATGCCTAATGATGTTAAAGAGAACAAGACTTTTGCTACTGCCAATGCTATCCAAGTTAAAATTGACAACAATATTAGGATGTTGGCTGAATTGCATGCTAGGTGGGAAAGAGAGGATAAAATTGAAAAAGAGAATAGTATAGCTAGAGTTTGTACTATTACCACCACTAGTAATGCTAATGTTTCACATGCTAGTAAGCCTCCTACTATCAATGGTAACATAATTGGTGTTGGCAATGTTTCTACTACCTCTGCAAGCGTTTAAAATTGCCCAAAACCACTGAAACTGTTCCTGATAAAAGTGCTGAAATTTTTCGAAATATGGGAGACAATGGTTCCATTACCATTGACCATAATGATTTTGATTTTGATGATTGTAATATTTCTGAAGTAATTATGTTCTTGCAAAAGCTAGCTAGAAGTCCTAATGCTAGTGCTATTAATATGGCTTTCACAAAACATATTACAAATGCTCTCATACAAGCTAGGGAAGAGAAATTAAAACATGAAGCTTCTATCCCTAGGAAGTTAGAAGATGGTTGGGAGCCCATCATTAAGATGAAGGTGAATGATTTTGATTGTAATGCTTTATGTGATCTTGGTGCTAGCATTTCTGTTATGCCTAAGAAACTCTATGATATGCTTGATTTGCCACCTTTGGAACATTGTTATTTGGATGTTTATCTTGCTGATAATGCTATGAAGAAACCTTTGGGGAGAATTGATGATGTTCTTATTATGGTTAACAATAACCTTGTCCCCGTTGATTTTGTTGTTATGGACATCGAATGCAATGCATCTTGTCCTATTGTTTTGGGAAGACCTTTTCTTAGAACTGTTGGTGCCATTATTGATATGAAAGAAGGAATTAGGTACCAATTCCCACTCAAGAAAGGTATGGAACACTTCCCTAGAAAGAAATGAAGTTACCTTTTGATTCTATTATTAGAACAAGTTATGATTTGGATGCTTCTTCACTTGGAAACACTTGATTTTCACTTTCTGCGCCTAGCTGAAAGGCGTTAAAGAAAAGCGCTTATGGGAGACAACCCATGTTTTATTTCTGTAATTTTTCTTTTCTTTGAGTCAAGGAGCTTGCTTACTTCTGTAACAACTCCTTTGTATCTTTATTTTTTGCATTGTTGTGCCAAGTAAAGTCTCTAGTTGAAAGTTGATGCTAGATTTGGATTTCTGCGCAGGACAGATTTTTGCTGTCCACGTTTTGAGCTGTATGCACTCCAGAAAAATTAAAAATTCTGAAAAATTCACGCATGATCCTATATATGTACGCAACTTTCATTAGTTTTAAGTTTTCGATCTGAGCAACTTAAGTGCTCGAAAAAATTCGTCTTTACAGACTGTTCTGTTTTTGACAGATTCTGCCTTTTATTTTGCATTCTCTCTTTTACTGTGTTTGAGTGGATTTCTTTGCACAAAACATCAGTGGCTGTAGCTAATGTCCAGAAGTATTGGTGATGATTGTGTCATTACAAAATATGTGAATTTTTGATTATGCACTAACCCTCTAATGAGAATTACTTCGAGTTTGGTGTGAAGGAAGTTTTCAAGGATCAAGAGAGAAGGATGATATGATATGATCAAGAAGAGTGAAAAGCCTAAGCTTGGGGATGCCCCCATGGGTCACCCAAGCATATTTCAAGAAGACTCAAGCGTCTAAGCTTGGGGATGCCCAAGGCATCCCCTTCTTCATCAACAACTTATCAGGTCATCTCTAGTGAAACTATATTTTAATTCTTTCACATCTTATGTGCTTTACTTGGAGCGTTGTGTGCTTTTATTTTTGCTTTGTTATTTTTATTTTCTGAATAAATTGGATCCTAGCATTCTTGTGTGGGAGAGAGACACGCTCCGCTTTTTCATGTGAATACTCGTATTCTTCACTTTATTTGTTGAGTATTCTTGACTAGCTACTGCAATGCTTTTAGCTCCTGTTTTTCATGCATCTCTTGTTCAGAGCTGTTAGTTCTTGTAGAGAAGTACTCTCTTGTTTCATTGTTGAATTATTTGAGAGTTTTATGTTGAAATAAGTTGATTGGTGTTTGGTTGGAAACAGAAAATGCTACATGTGGTAGATGGTATATTGAAAAGACATACTATTCTTGTAGATCATTGTCTTGGATAATTTGATGCTTTGCAATTGTTTTGAGCTCTCAAGTAGATCATGTTTAAGCTCTTGCATCATGTAGTTAAAGCCTATTAGTGGAGAACTACCGTAGAGCTTGTTGAAATTTGGTTTGCATGTTTGTATCTCTAAGGTCTAGATATTTTCTGGTAAAAGTGTTTGAGTAACAAGGAAGACAGTGTAGAGTCTTATAATGCTTGCAATATGTTTTATGTAAGTCTTGCTGTACCAGTTGATATCTTGTGTTTGCTTCAAACAACCTTGCTAGCCTAAACTCTGTACTGAGAGGAATGCTTCTCGTGCATCCAAACCTTGAGCCAAAACCCATGCCATTTGTGTCCACCATAACTACCTATTATGTGGTATTTCCTGCCATTCCAAGTAAATACTTCATGTGCTACCTTTAAACTATTCAAAACTTTATTACTCCTTATTTGTGTCAATGTTTTATAGCTCATGAGGAAGTTATGTGGCGTTTTCTCTATCACCTTGTCATTTACTCATGACAGACTTTCACCAATGGACTAGTGGCATATACATCCGCTTATCCAATAATTTGCAAAAAGAGCTGGCAAATGGGGTGCCCAGTCCCAATTAATTACAACTTTAACCGCTTGATTCTCTTCACATGTTTTGCCAATGATTTATCAGAAGAAATTTTCAAAATGTTAAACAATATCAAATAGGCACTCCTCCATGGTATGTGATTGTTGGAAGGCACCCGAGGATTCGGTTAGCCATGGCTTGTGTAAGCAAAGGTTGGGAGGAGTGTCATACCAATTTATAAATATGCATGTGTAAACAAAAGAGAAGAGGGATGATCTACCCTTGGGTAGAAATAACGTCCTTCATGGGAGCCGCTCTTGAAAGTCTGGTGATAAGGGGGATAGAGTGCCCACTGCCATTCGTTGACAACAACAAACACCTCTCAAAACTTACTTTATGCTCTCTATATGATTTCAAAAACTTAAAAAGCTCTAGCACATGATTTAATCCCTGCTTCCCTCTGCGAAGGGCCTTTCTTTTACTTTATGTTGAGTCAGTTTACCTACTTTTTCTATCTCAGAAGCAAACACTTGTGTCAACTTTGTGTGCATCAATTCTTATATGCTTACTTATTGCACTTGTTATATTACTTTGTGTTGACAATTATCCATGAGATATACATGTTGAAAGTTGAAAGCAATTGCTGAAACTTAAATCTTCCTATGTGTTGCTTCAATGCCTTTTATTTAGAATCTATTGCTTTATGAGTTAACTCTTATGCAAAGCTTTTTGATGCTTGTCTTGAAAGTACTATTCATGAAAAGTTTTTGCTTATATGATTCAGTTGTTTACTCTTTATCTACTTGTTAGCAAACTATAGACCATTGCCTTGAGTCACTTCATTCATGACATGAGCCTTGCAATATTATTTGATCAAGATTGTGTGAAAGCATGTCTCCTCAAAATTATTTTGTTGTTATCGTTTTACCTACTCGAGGACGAGTAGAACTAAGCTTGGGGATGCTTGATACGTCTCCAACGTATCTATAATTTCTGATGTTCCATGCTTATATTATACCAATTGCTACATGTTTTATTTACACTTTATATCATTTTATGCATTTTCTGGGACTAACCTATTAACAAGATGCCACAGTGCTAGTTCCTGTTTTCTGCTGTTTTTTGTTTCAGAAAAGTTGTTCTGAAATATTCTCGGAATTGGACGAAACAAAAGGCCAAGTCCCTATTTTTCTGACACGTACACGGAGTCCGAAGGAAAGACGAAGGAGGGTCGTGGGCCGTCCTCACCACGTGGCGGCGCGGCCCCACCTTCTGTCGCGCCGTGACGTGGTGAGGGGCCCACGGGGGTCCGCCGACGCCGCCCTTCGCCTATATATTCATATGTCCGGGAAAACCCTATATACCCGAGTCAATTTCCACGAAAAGTTCCAGAGCCGCCGCCGTCGTCAACCCTAACTCCGGAGAGGGGAATCATCACCGGAGGTCTCTACATCGCCTTGCCGCCTCCGGAGTGATGTGTGAGTACTTCATCCTTGGACTATGGGCCCATAGCAGTAGCTAGATGGTTGTCTTCTCCTCTTGTGCCATCATTTTTAGATCTTGTGAGCTGCCTATCATGATCAATATCATCTTATTGTAATGCTACATGTTGTGTTTGCTGGGATCCGATGAATATTGATACTATGTCAAGTTGAATATTGAATTATCATGTCTATGTTATTTATGATCTTGCATGCTCTCCGTTGCTTGTTGATACTCTGGCCAAGTTGATGCTTGTGACTCCAAGAGGGAGAATTTATGCTAGATAGTGGGTTCATGCCTCCATTTAATCTGGGACAGTGACATAAAGTTCTAAGGTTGTGGATGTGCGATTTCCACTCGGGGTAAAACAACAATGCTTTGTCTAAGGATAAATGTGTTGCTTACATTATGCACTTTACTTAATGCAATTTTCTGCTGCTTGCAACTTAATACTGGAAGGGGTACGTATGTTAACCTGAAGGTGGACTATTTAGGAACAAATGCATGCTGGATAGCGGTCTGTGTACTTTGTCGTAATGCCCAAATCAATCTCATAGTAGACACTACTTGCACATGCATTGTTATTATGCACTTTCAATATTGTCAATTGCCCAGCTGTAATTTGTTTACCCAGCATGTTAGTTATCTTTATGGAGAGACACCACTAGTGAACACCTTGGTCCATTCTTTTACATCTGATAATACAACCTACTGCAATCATTGTTCTTTTTCATTCTCTGCAAACAAACATCATTTTCCACACCATACGTTTAATCCTTTGTTTTCAACAAGCCGGTGAGATTGACAACCTCACTGTTAAGTTGGGGCAAAGTAGTTTGATTGTGCTGTGCAGGTTCCACGTTGGCACCGGAATCCCTGGTGTTTCACCGCACTACACTCCTTCACCAACAACCTTCAGAAGTGACTATGATCTCCTACTGGTTCGATTAAACCTTGGTTTCATACTAAGGGAAAACTTGCTGCTACACTCATCATACCTTCCTCTTGGGGTTCCCAATGAACGTGTGACTTTACACGCCACAAGCAGGGGGAAGAAGGAACAACAGTGCAGCACCTTTATTCTATCCCGCCGCCGCTGGATCTTGCTTCTCTGGGTGTATATCACGCAGTCAGCGACTCCTTGCCTGCTCTAAATTTTGGGCAAATCGGGGAAACCCGAACCCAGACCCGAAATGACGGGTTCTTATTTTTTGGCAAAATCTCGGGTGTCATCTGTCAAAACCCAAATTCGTTAAATCCCGAAATACCCGACCCGATTTTTTTGGGTAACCCGAACGCCCAGCTTGACACGCGCGTCTCCAGCCCCAGCTCCATGAACTCCCGTGATTCTCATGCTAGGAACTTACATGGAGAAAGAGACCGTGGGGCAGGCGGCGGGCAAGCAGGTTGCCGGCACCTCCTACTCCTTCAGACCTGTGGCTGAAGCTCCGGCTAATGATGCCACCTGATTTATCGCCATGAAGGTGGAGGCTGCGACGACTCCCACAGCAGTCGGCTCGTCCGGCTCAGATCCTCGCGCAGGGGTGGCGACAGACCTGCGCCAAACTTAGCAAAGCATGCGCCGGGGCTGCCGTGGTTGGTTTCACCAACTCCAAGATCAGACCGAGGTAAGCCAGCCCATAGTCCCAGCCCCTGATCGCTTTGGCGGCTAGAAGGTGCTTCTAGCCGGCAGGGTGATTACTTAACTATGCTGGCTTGAACCGTAGACTGTTTTTTCGCCTGCTTTCTGGTTGGCATACTGTCCTTGCCGCCTACAAAGAGCTTTTCCAAGCGCAAGAGGCCAAGGTTAAAGAATGCCGCCAACTGAAGCAGGACCTTGAGCTGAAAGACGGCCAGATTGCGAGCTTGGAAGAGGCTCGCAAAAAGGATGAAGGTGACAAATTGCTTTTACCTTCGATTACCACCTTTCTTTATGCTTTTTTGCCAACAACTTGTTTTAGTCGGACGTTTTCTTTGCGTAATTTTTTGTAGAACTGCTAAGCACTGCTCAAGACGTTCTTCAGAACTCATATGACATGCAAGCGCTAATGAACGAAGCTGCAGATCTTGCTGAGACGATACTGAAGCTGAAGGCGTACCACACCAAAGAGCTGGAGAAGCGCGACTTGGCGCATGCCATAGCTGTCAGCAAGCTATCGGAGTAGCTGGAGAACTTGGGCAAGAATTTGGCCGAAGTCGCCAAAAACTCCAAGGAGCAGCAAGATCTCCATGCCAAGGCCGTCCGGCAAGCGGAAGAAAATCTTGCTGAGCACGCAGAAGAGATTTCCGCTCTCCAAGAACATTTCCTCGGTATGTCTTCCGCTTTCCTACTTATCTTTTGCGCCGTCTCAGTCCCAGGCAAGTGCTAATAGATTTCCACAATCTTCAGTGCCGGCAGGATTTGACGATCAATATGACGCCTCGCCACGCCCTTCCCGCCTTTGCCAAGTTGGTGCCCTGATCCGTCGTGCCGTCGATGCTGGTCAAGCTTTGGCCTCCAAGTTGTACGCGAGCAAGGAAAGCGACCCCGTCAACTTTGAGTTCTTGCCGGAGCTCCTTGAGAAGCTAAGCTAGGAGTATGAGAGCAACCTGCGGTCCACTGCACGAGGAGGCGCCAAGAAGGCGCTTGTTCTGACCAAGGTTTGGTATCCTGATGCTGACTTCCATCAGCTGACGGAATTCATGCCAACTGAATATGAAGACGGCAACAACATTGATGCCGCCCTGGTGCAAGCTTCAGTGCAAGGATACGCCACCCCCGTCGCCAACATGGTCGACCTGGGAAAATTCTACATGGAGCACGCAGATCCTCATCTTCTAGCAGAGGCAAGCACTTCGGCAGCCCCAGCCCCAGCCCCAGGCATGGCGGAGGAGGAGTTGGCGGACAAGGCTAAAGCTCAAGATGGCGGCGTCAGCTCCAAGGATATCCCGACAACTTCTGTTTAACCTGCAAGAACAATTTATTCTGCCTGCATTAATCTGTAATGCAACGAAAACTTGTCCTATGCGCTTGTAAACTTATTTATTTTGTATTGAGCCTACTTTTATGCTACACTTGGTGGTAGGCTTAGTTTAAGTGGCCCGCCTTAATATGCATTTTGTGTTTATGCACTTAACTTTTCGTATGTTGGCGGTACCTCATCACAGTTACTTTAGTTGCGCCAACCAGGTGCTACACCAATTAGTTTAGACACAGAGACCAAAGCCGGCATATTGGTGCCAACTATATACTACTAGGCGACCTATACACAAACAAACAAAATGGGCAAACTGGGCGGTGCAAAATTTTATTTGCTATAACTTTGTTGCCGGCTGGCGGCAAATGTCAAAAGTTGTTGGAACCATTAGCACTGAGCAGAGAAAAAACTTTGGTAACTTTTTTGACATGGCATGAAAAAGAGATGATAACAAGAAAAGACAAAAGATGGCATGACTCTCAAAACGAAATGAGCAAACCACAGTCTTTTATTTCATGATCATAGTGTACTTATTACAATTTGTGAAATTTCTAAATGTAAAAAGGACGTAGCTGCTCAATGTTCCATGGTCGCTTGGTTTCCTCGTACTTGTCGGAGACCCCTCTCTTGCGCTTGCGGCCACGAGTCTTCTTGTAGCCGTCTTTGATATCCATCAGGTAATAAGATCCATTGAGAAGTGGCTTGCTGACCACAAAAGGTTCTTCCCATGGCGAGGATAGCTTATGCAAACCTTTCCTGTCTTGGATTAGGCGGAGAACTAGATCACCTACTCTAAAGCTGCGCTTCCTAACTCTACGACTGTGATAGCGGCGCAGGCTTTGCTGGTAGATGGCGGATCTTGCCAAGGCAACGTCTCGCTCTTCGTCAAGTAGGTCTAGCCCATCCTGTCTTGCATCTTCTGCGTCTTCTTCGATGTAGGCTTGTATCCTGGGGGAATCGAACATCATGTCGGATGGCAGTACTACTTCTGCACCATAGACTAAGAAGAAAGGAGTGAACTTGGTTGATCTGTTTGGAGTTGTTTGTAAACTCCAAAGGACAGATTGCAATTCGTCAACCCAAGCCCCAGCCGCCCTGTGCAATGGTACTTCGAGACGAGGTTTAAGCCCCTGTAGGACTAAACCATTTTTACGCACTACTTGCCCATTTGCCTGCGGGTGTGCGACAGAAGCCAGGTCAAGACGGATGCCATGCTTGTAACAGTACTCCTCAACTTCGCCCTGGGAGAGGTTTGTACCGTTATCGGTGATGATGCTGTGAGGCACCCTGAACCGAGAGATTATTCCCACAGGAAACTGGCGGCGGTGGCGCCGTCAAGCTTTTTGATAGGTTTAGCTTCAACCCATTTTGTAAACTTGTCTACGGCCACAAGCAAGTGTGTGTAGCCGCCAGGTGCCGTCTTAAACGGACCAACCATGTCCAAGCCCCAGACTGCGAAAGGCCAGGTGATGGGTATTGCCTTGAGCTCCTGAGCCAGCATGTGTGGCTGTCGAGCATAAAGCTGGCAACCCTTGCACTTCGTCACAATGTCTTCAGCGTCTGCTGATGACCCACAAGTATAGGGGATCGCAATAGTCTTCGAGGGAAGTAAAACCCAAATTTATTGATTCGACACAAGGGGAGCCAAAGAATATTTATAAGCCTTAACAGATGAATTGTCAGTTCATCTGCACCTAGAAATAGACTTGCTCGACACAGATTATCAGTAGCAACAATTTTGTAGCAGTAGCAGTAGTTAAATAATAGCAGCAGTAGAATAAGGACGGCATTAGTGATTGTAGTAGACATCAGGATTAAAATACTGTAGGCATAGAGATGGAGGAACGGGCGTTGCATGGATAAGATAATTCATGTAATAATTAAGACAAAGACATTTGCAGGTAAATTATGATAAAGCATCCAAGTACTTAAGTAACCATAAGCATGTGTTCCGTATTTAGTCGTACGTGCTCGCAATGAGAAACTTGCACAACATCTTTTGTCCTACCATCCCGTTTGCAGCGAGGCCTCAAGGGAAACTAATGGTAATTAAGGTACTCCTTTTAATAGAGCACCGGAGCAAAGCATTAACACTCCGTGAACACACGTGATCCTCACATCAAAGCCATCCCCTCCGATTATCCCAATTGCTGTCACTTTGGGGCCTCGATCGAGTTCCGGACAATTATATGTGTATACAGCTTGCAGATATGATCTAAAACAATGATTATCCTCATAATACAATAACATGTTCAGATCTGAAATCATGGCACTCGGGCCTAGTGTCAAGCATTAAGCATAACAAGTTGCAACAATGACATAAAGTACTAACAATGGATACTAGGCACCATGTCCTAATGATCTTATATCTATTACATGAACGATCTCATCCAATCCCTACTGTCCCCTTCAGCCTACACATGGATTTACTCACACATGGATGGGGGAATCATGGATGGTTGATGGAGTGGCGTCGGTGATGATGATGGCGATGATCTCCTCCGATTCCCTATCCCGGCGGAGTGCCAGAACGGAGTTTCTGGTACCCGAAATAGGATTTTCGGTGGCGGCAGAGCTCTGGAGTGTTTCTGGAAAAAGCGTCGATCCGCCTGGCGTTTTTAGGTCAAGTCCTTTAAGTAGTTGAAAGGGGGACGCGAGGGCGTGGCCGAGGCGGCCTCACCATGCCGTGGCGCGGCCCAGGACCCACCGCGCCGCCACGTGGTGAGGGCGGCTCGTGGCCCGCCTCCGTCTCGTCTTCTGGCTTCGTGAGTCTTCTGGTAAAATAGGAGCTTCGCGATATTTTCCGGGGATTT
The DNA here is from genome assembly GCA_947311845.1 of Poa pratensis. Classification (NCBI taxonomy): domain Eukaryota; kingdom Viridiplantae; phylum Streptophyta; class Magnoliopsida; order Poales; family Poaceae; genus Poa; species Poa pratensis. The sequence continues at coordinate 59,942,882 of CAMZMU010000074.1, read as the reverse complement.
TCCTGAAAGTTGACTTTTTGCACAAAAACAAGACACCAGGGCAATTCTGCTGAAAACAGAGTTAGTCCGTGTTAGTTGCATTCAAAACACACAAATTAGAGGTAAAACAACAGCAAAAGTGTTCGGGAAAGTAGATACGTTTTGGACGTATCAACTCCCCCAAGCTTAGCTTATTGCTTGTCCTCAAGCAATTCAGGTAACAACTGAGTGTGATAAAAGAAACTTTCACGAACGCATTTGCTTCATATGATGTATACGTTCTCACTATATGGACAAGTACTTAGACAATTCATAATAAGATGTATGCAAATAATGTCACCTAATAGTTATGTAAACTATGAAGATATACCAACATACTAATAATAAACAACATGAAACATATCTATCTGCAGGATTACAATGCTCATAATAAGACATAAGGTGGTATCTCGCTTGCCCGTATTTGTACAGCATAACATAAATGCCCGGGCACCTCTGAAGTTCAAGGGGAGACTAGAATGACAATTATGGGACTGCATTGATAAAAGCATCAAAGTTATACCGCAGTTAACCGCATTCTGGGACAAGCACATTACACTAAGAATGACAATTATGCTCTCGAGAAGGTGCTCAAAGAAAGAATGGTGACTCAACATAAAAATAAAAGATTGACCCTTCGCAGAGGGAAGCAGGGATTAACATGTGCTAGATCTTTTCATTTTTAAAACAGAAGTAAAATTGTTTTGGAAGGTGGTTGTTCCTGGCAACGAATGGAGATAGAGTTTCTGTTATCTTCCATACTAAACAAGTTGAGAGCGGTTCCGAGATGTTAATATTAGGCATTTATCACTACAACCGAGGCTATTTTTTGTGACACAGTCCTTTTGTCACGTATTAGCTGTTTTTGTCACTAATTACCCCCTTGTGACGACATTAGTGCGTCACACGGCCCGTCCCAAAATTCTCGTTATAGATTGCAAAAAACTGACGTCACGACGTTTCCGCCTCACACATTAGGGATCACTAGTCGTCAACCCGTGCATCCGCACGGGCTACCGGTTATGCATATCATACAATTTTTTTAAGTATTTTAACGGCATTGATTGTTTTCGTAAATAATAATGTATAACTGTAGCGGCGGAGAAAACATATATATTACTCTTTTGACAACTATACAAAAGCACATGGTGGTTTTTGGTCCTAATTTCTTTTCAAGTCTATTATTCAGTAGACACTTTATTACATATATTTTGCAGTTGTGTTGAACTTTATGTACTTGTTTTTTCACTTTTAAAATGCCACCCACTACATTCATACTTGTAAATACTATTTGTCAATTGGTACTTCAATGTTTTCATATTTCAGTCTCGGGTTCTGTTCTAAAAGTAGTACATTCGAAAATTGGGGCATAGAAAACTTGTGTTCGGTTCAAATTCCATCATAATCTACATAATCATTTAGTAGGAATAATATACATGCACGACTTCTGTAACATGGGAGTAATTCCTCGGATGCTAAACGTGAATATACTTAATTACTGGTAAGCTTGTGATGAACGAATATTTTATTAATCCCAAAACATGTATATGTATATGTATATGTATATGTATATGTATATGTATATGTGGTCTAACACATCTATTGCAGTTAAATCTATCTGTTAGTTCTAGCGCAACACCTTATGGAATATCAGTGTGGTAACAGTAGGAATATGGACAGATGTATGCACAACCAAAAGGAATCGTATTTTCCTTTCTTGAACCTGCACGTACAAAAGCACATTGGATCGCGTGAAAGAAAAATTCGGTCACGGTCGTTGTTTCATATAATTCTGTGTCCCACAAATTAGTAAAAGACGCATTAATTAATATTTTATGTACATGAACTAATTTGGCAACATATGTTCTGTAGATCCTCACATAAAAATATATTGCCCAACAACAAACATAGATATATTGTTGGTAGCACATCAAGGTATATCTAAGTAGGAGGGCATGATACACAAAAAGTAAATGTGGAATATAAACGGTATCTAGAGTGATGTATAGTGACAAAGTGTGGTTTTGAACGCATCCGTACTTAGTTGTTAACTATTTTCATGCTTTTAACAACTGATAGAAAATGTGCCATTATCTGGACGCATCTTTATCAGCGTAGTTTAACTAACAGGAGCTTCTAGGTGGTATCACAGTATTAAAAAAAAATTTAGAGCAACATGTAGTATCGTATATAAAGAAGTAGTAGTTTTTTCCGACAACAATAATAATGTAGTCTTTATCAGCAATAATAAAAATTAGAGAAAACCATACTGCTGTCCAGGAATGTGAGATTTATATAATCGAATATTACCTTAAAAGAGGGTATATTGCTGCTGTGCGCTCGCCTTTTCCCTTCTTCTGCATATCACATTCTCTGATTCCTATTGCCTCTGTATTCCACGGATGTGCTATGATTTTTAACGAATAACCATTCAGTTGCATTAGTTCTGTGGTAATATATGAAGAACGTCACGCAAAGGGAAATTGCTGCTGTGCGCTCGCCTTTTCCCTTCTTCTGCATATCACATTCCTTCACCAGACAAAACCAAAAAAAGTGAAGTCATAGGCTCTAAAATGTTATAAATTATCCACTGGATATATAGTCGTATTATGAATATTGTTTCTTACCTCTAGTAGATAGTTCTTCCCTACTTTTTATATGAAATAGATAAACAACATGCTAGTAGATTGTAGCTAAGTTGTTAAGCTAAATAAGATGCCACATACAACACATAGCTAGTTGTCATAGTACCATATCTAGAATAGACATGCACGATTAAAAATCTATCAAGTACAATAACTTCTTTAAGAATACTACAGCATGTACTAATCTGCAATAAGCAATGCAGAACGAAGTTAAGAAAAGTGTGTTTGCTAACCTGCAAGGTGCTTTGTTCCCCTCTCTTTATCCTAAGAATAGGCTCCATTAGAGAACAGGTGAGTTAGGAGCATAAAGCATATGCCGATTAGAGTCCAGCTGGGGGAAGTATCTGATCTGCAGGGAATATGAAATGTGAATTGTACGGACTCACTAGTGGAAACCGGACCTTTGGTGGAGAGGGGTGTTGGGCTCTAGTCCCGGGCGTGGTACAACCCGGGACTAGAGGAGGGAACTAGTACCGGGCCGGCTGCTCTGACGCTGCGCAGGTCGGGTCCCGGGTCGTAGGGCACCTCTAGTTTCAGGCCGTGCTACCACCCGGGACCGAGGCTGTCAGCGGCAGGGTGGAGACTAGAGGGTGGGCCTTTCGTCCCGGGCCGTGGTACAACCCGAGACTAGAGTCCCGCTATATCATCTCCCACCCCGGACCGGCCACCATTTTTGAACTCTCAAGTTCATCTCCATTTCTTTCTCTCTCAAGCTCAAGTGTAGCCCATTTTTTCCAAGATTTGTCAAGATAGACGGCACCCATCTCTCCAAGGGTTAGCAACACTTGATCCTTTCACCCGGCGGCCGATTTTTTGCTCATTTCATTTTTGTAGTGCTACCTAGGTGTTTGATGAAATGCCTAAACTAGTAGTTCATTTTTTATATGTTTTTGAGCTCAAATTAATTTATGATTTGTGGATTTTAGTGTCGTCTCGGTCCTCACCGCCGTCGATAGCCCCGCCGTCCCGTGACCGGCACCACCTCGGTGAGCCTCTTTTTTATCTTTATTTAAAAAAATTACTTGTATGATTTGAATGCATAATTATTTTTCTTGTATAATTTTCTTATGTTTTTTATATGTATAGTGTCATGGTTTTGATATCCGTCCCCGTCGGCCCTCGTCCGGTCTATGATTCGGATGTGGTATATTTTTAACTATTTATTTTGTTTCGTGTTTATAACAATCATGCCGACCAACTTGACATAGATATATTTTATTTAGGAGGTAGTTGAACCGGAAATTCCAGCCGACCCTATTGTAGTTTTTTAAAAAAAAACAACGATTTGAAAGCAAAATTGAAGATAAGTGAAGATCTTCGTCTCCAATGCCTAGAAGAGAAGATGGTATTGGACTTGAAGATTGCCGACATCGTTGATGCTCACGGGGTCGAGCTTGCCGACGTCGTCGCTGCTACGAGATGAAGATGGATGCAATGCGCGAAGCTTAAAAGATTAGAAATATGTCATTAGTCAAGAGGCTTGGTATCATTATGCTGTTGGTTCAATAGTTACCTTAGTTGCGATTCTGATCGCATTTGTTGTTGGATTTAAATTCTTTAGATAGTTGTATTCTAGTTTCAATTAATTTATGTTTTATGAGAACTATGTATTACATTTGGTCACTACTCTACTTTGGTTTTAATGTGATGAACTTGTATTAATGAATATGGTGTTTCCTATTATGTTGGTTTATCGTAATGGGTTTTAGCGGTGATTTGCAGATGAGTCATCCATGGATGTACGCTGACCGACGCTCTAAAGAGTACATGGATGGCGTGCAATCTTTTCTCAATGTGGCTAAGGATAACAAGGGGCCGAATGGTTTTATGTGTTGTCCATGCAGAAATGTCGGAATGAGAAGGATTACCTAACACAGACAGAATTCACCTCCACCTGATAACTTCTGGTTTCATGCCCGGCTATAATTGTTGGACCAAGCACGGAGAAAAAGGGGTTATGATGGAAGACAACGAAGAAGAAGAGAACGATGACAACTACATGTACCCTGAATACGTTGGTAACCCAACAGGGGAAGCTGATGATGAAGAGGTACCAGATGATCCCATCATACATGATGATTTACGTGGGGTCATCGTTGATGCACATACCCTAGCAGAAACTACACTTGAGAAGTTGAAGTTGGAGCGCATGTTAGAGGATCACAAAACAAAGTTGTACCCAACTTGCGAAGATGGCAACACAAAGCTCGGTACCACACTGGAATTATTGCAATGGAAGGCAGCGAATGGTTTATCTGACAAGGGATTTGGGAGTTTACTGAAAATAGTGAAGGACAAGCTGCCGGCTGGTAACGAATTGCCCGAGAGTGCGTATGAAGCAAAGAAGATTATCTGCCCTCTAGGATTAGATGTGCAGAAGATACATGCATGCATTAATGACTGCATCCTCTACCGCGGTGAGAAGTATGAGAATTTGAATGAATGCCCGGTATGCGGTGCATTGCGGTATAAGATCAGAGCAGATGACCCTGATGATGTTGAGGGCCTGCCCGCCAGGAAGAAGGTTCCTGCCAAGGTGATGTGGTACGCTCCTATAATACCACGGTTGAAACGTTTGTTCAGAAACAAAGAGCATGCCAAGTTGTTGCGATGGCACAAAGAAGACCGCAAGAGCGACGAGATGTTGAGACACCCGGCTGATGGGTCGCAGTGGAGAAAAATCGATACAGAGTACAAGGAATTTGCACGTGACCCAAGGAACTTAAGGTTTGGTCTTAGCACGGATGGCTTTAATCCTTTTGGGGAGCAGAGCAGCAGTCATAGCACCTGGCCTGTGACTCTATGTATCTATAACCTTCCTCCTTGGTTGTGCATGAAGCGGAAGTTCATTATGATGCCAGTGCTCATCCAAGGCCCGAAGCAACCCGGTAACAACATTGATGTCTACCTGAGGCCATTAGTTGATGAACTTTTACAGTTGTGGCGTGATGAAGGGGTACCTGTGTGGGATGAGTACAAACAAGCGGAATTTAACCTACGAGGGTTGTTGTTTGTAACCATCAATGATTGGCCTGCTCTTAGTAACATTTCAGGACAGTCGAACAAGGGATACAATGCATGCACACACTGTTTAGATAGCACTGAAAGTATATATGTAGGTAACAAGAATGTGTACCCGGGTCATCGTCGATTTCTTACAACTCAGCATCCCCTAAGAAAGAAAAGCAAGCAGCATTTCAAAGGTGAGGCAGATCACCGGCCGAAGCCACCCCTCCAAAGTGGTGAAGATATATATGATGCGGTCAAGGATTTAGATGTAATCTTTGGAAAGGGTCCTGGCGGACAGTCTGTTCCGAAGGACGCTAACAACCACGTTCCCCTGTGGAAGAAGAAGTCTATATTTTGGGAACTACCCTATTGGAAAATCCTAAAGGTCCGCTCTGCAATCGACGTGATGCACGTGACGAAGAATGTTTGCGTGAACCTGCTAGGCTTCTTGGGCGTGTATGGGAAGGCAAAAGATACTCCGGAAGCACGAGAGGACCAGCAACTTTTGAAAGACCCAAAGAACCTGCATCCAATGAGGACGGATAAAGGACGTCTACGTCCTGCTAGCTACGTTCTTACCAAAGAAGAGAAGGAGATATTTTTTGAAGTCCTGAGCAGTATGAAGGTCCCGTCTGGCTTCTCGTCGAATATAAAGGGAATAATAAATATGGCAGAGAAAAAGTTCCAGAACCTAAAGTCTCATGACTGCCACGTGCTGATGACTCAACTGCTTCCGGTTGCATTGCGGGGGCTTCTACCGGAAAATGTTCGAGTATCCATTGTTCAGCTATGTGCGTTCCTCAATGCAATTTCGCAGAAGTCAATCAGCCCAACCACTCTATTAAGGTTACAGAAGGATGTGGCTCAATGTCTCGTTAGTTTTGAGTTGGTGTTCCCACCATCCTTCTTCACTATTATGACACATCTCCTAGTACACCTGGTCGACGAGATTCACATTCTGGGTCCTGTATTTCTACACAATATGTTCCCCTTTGAGAGGTTCATGGGAGTGTTGAAGAAGTATGTTCATAACCGTGCTAGGCCAGAAGGAAGCATCTCCAAAGGGTATGGAACAGAGGAGGTCATTGAGTTTTGTGTTGACTTTATTCCCGGCATTAAGTCGATTGGTCTTCCTGAATCGCGACATGAGGGGAGACTAAGTGGAAAGGCACTCTAGGAAAGAAATCATACATATGCAGGGACGGGTATTCTTTCACAAAAGCACACTACACAGTTCTGCATAATTCCACTTTGGTGGCTCCGTATATCCAGATGCACAAGGATATTGTACGCTCTAACAACCCGGGGATGGATGACTCCGCCATTGCAAAGGAACACATGGAGAATTTTGGCGGTTGGTTGGAAACGCATCTGAACAACAACAACACAGTCTCAGATGAGCTGTTCTTGTTGTCTAAGGGGCCATCTTCGACTATTTGGACTTTCCAAGGGTATGAGATAAACGGGAATACATTTTACACGAACGCCCAAGATAAAAAGAGCACCAACCAAAATAGTGGTGTCCGCTTTGATGATAAGAGCACGAATGAGGCCACGGTCACATATTATGGTTGCATAGAGCAGATATGGGAACTTGACTATGGACCTTCTTTGAAGGTCCCTTTGTTCTGGTGCAAATGGTTCAACCTGAGAGGCGGCGGGGTAAAGGAAGACCCATTGTACGGAATGACTACAGTGGATCTCACGAATGTTGCGTACGACAACGAACCATTCGTTCTAGCCAAGGATGTGGCTCAGGTTTTCTATGTGAAGGACATGTCTACCAAGCCAAAAAAAAGAAAAGATAAGGAAGTGAATACATCAGCCGATGAGCCAAAGCGCCACATAGTTCTTTCAGGGAAAAGAACCATCGTGGGAGTGGAGGACAAGACAGACATGTCAGAAGATTACGACAAGTTTCATGAAATTCCGCCCTTCAAAGTGACCACTGACCCAAGTCTCAAGTTATATGCAGACCCTTGTCCATGGTTACGGAGCGATCAGAAGAAAGGGTCTCACAAAAAGAAAAAGCGAAGACTAAATAGGGATGTTGTTCATGATGTGTAATAATTTATTAAACTTTTATATAATTTATAGTATGGAGGACAAGACAGACATGTCAATGAAATCAAGCGTATGGCGGTGGCGGAATGTAGTACTTAATTTATATATTTATAAATTTTTGATGTAGCATCAAACTTTGTGATGTGAAATGATCCACTGCGCATGTAGTACTTGATTTATAAATTTTTGAATTGATTTTAAATTAAGCGTATGTAGTACTTAATTTAAAACCAAGCGCATGTGATACTTCATTTTAAACCAAAACAGAAAACAGGAAAATGAAAGCAATTTTTACTTGATTTAGACAACAAAATCAAAAGATATAAAAAAGTAAGAAACCAGAAAATTTAAAAAATCAACCTCTAGTACCGGGCCGTGCGACCACCCGGTACTACGGTCCACTGGGCTTGGCGCGCAAATTTTCGCGGCCCTGAGGGACCTCTAGTACCGGGTGGTAACACGGCCCGGTACTAGAGACCCTCTAGTACCGGGTGGAGCCACGGCCCGGTACTAGAGGCCTTTTTGGCGCTAATTTGAGTGGCTCGGGCCGAAAATTTGCCCAAGTCCACCAAATCGACGCTCCGCCTCTGGGCTTCAGACGACGCCGCTCCCTACGCCGCCAGGCTGCCGGATTTCGTCCCCGCGCCGCCCGGCCGCCACCGCCCCGACCGTCGCCGCCCTCTCCTTCTCCGGCCCCGGCAGTCCCCGTCCTGCTCCGGCTCCGGCAGACGTGGCCGTCCTGCTCCTGCCCCGAGCAAGATCGTCCCCCGAGCAAGCAAGCTTGCCCCCGACCCAAGGTGAGCTCGTCCCCCGACCAATTACCCTCTCCCTCCCTCTGATCTAGCGCGCGGCGGCGGTGGCGGCGGCGGCGGACCCTAACCCTAACCACGGGCGCCGGAGTTGGAAGCAAAGAACACATTTTTAGCTAGGGCCTAAGGGCCGATTTCATTATACTCACGGGGGGGCCACAAACGGCGATTACATAGGGGCATTAGGGCCATTAGGCAATTTTTGATCTATGTGAAAGTTACAAAAAATCATTTCACAGGTGAAGACATGTTCACAATTGAGTTCGAAGAACTCTGATACTTATACAACCTTGACGCCCTCGACTTGGGTCTCGTCGGTGCCTACTGTCTGTAAGTGATTCAATTCATTTATTTCCAAAAAAGATAAAGTCTTTAGCTCTCAGCTTGGCCATTGCCATCGCTAACTATGCTCACTACGGTATTATGCAGAATGAAGAGTGATGAATGTGAAAGAAAGGACATCTATAGCTTTGGGTTCGTTAACCCAGTACGAGTTAATGCAAGGACACTAAAAAACCATGTGAAGGACACGGAGAAGAACCTGCTAAATGCCCTAATGCAGCAACATTTCAAGGTGCAGATAATGTTTCCTTACTATTTCAGGTAAGAGAGTGTTACTCGCTTGTACAAATTAAGTGTAACTGATGAGTTACTGACGTGTATATAATCATGCGCAGTGATCATTACATTTTGCTAGTCATTGAAGTTGATAGATCAACAGTTCAAGTCTACGACTCATTGTACTGGCCTGAGGCGAGCTACCAAAGCATTCTAGATACGCTCCAAAGGAATTTCAAACATTATCGCACTATATCAGTCTCTCTTATTGATTTCAAAGATATCAAGTAACTAATAACTCATTTATTCTTTTTTTTTTGCCGTGCAGGGTTTGGAAACAATTCAAAGCGAGGACAAAGGGTTCAGGTTCATTTGAAGAAGAGCTGACTTTTATTCACCCATAGGTAGGTAGTACGGTCTAGCTTGGTACGCGCATCTCGTTATTTATAGTTTTCAATACCACTATATGTTGACTATGATTTGATTGAATTCTATTCTCGTAAAGCACATCGAGAGGCAACCACAGGGGACCAATTTCTGTGGATATTACGTTTACGAGTGGATTCGTCGTGCGGTCACTGAGCGAAACGCAAATACGTCGACACATGTGGACGTACGTGAACAAATATATTCATAATTTTATTTTATTACCAACAATTGTCTTCAGTGTCATTCATATTTTTTGTTGCTCATGATTGATATATATTCGTATTGATCTCCTTCTTATACGTGAAGGATTCAATGCGGAGGAAACTACCACTAAATAAGCGCTTTCAAGCACTAGCAGAGGAACTTGCGGGGTTTCTGCTCAGCGATGTCATACCTTCAAAAGCAACATACAATGGAGAATAGCGGTGAAGTCTCGGTTATGATCTTCCGTGTAACCGAATAGACGAGCTCTAGTCCCGGTTATGATCTCCGTACGTGTAATTGAATAGACGGGGTCTAGTCCCGGTTATGATCTCCACACACGTGTAATCGAATAGACGGGCTCTAGTCCGGTTATGAGCAACTCCATGTAACCAGATAGACGTGAACATATTTTTATTTATGAACATTTTGATATGTTATATGTAGTTTCTGTTTTTTAATTAAGTAAATGCATATTTTTTGCACCATTTCAATATTAAATTGGGAGGAAAAACAAAAAATTACAGACTGCCACGTGTGAGGTCCTTGGTCCCGGGTTGTATGACCAATCGGGACTAGAGGTCCTCCACCACGCCCGCGCCTCGGCGGCCACGTGGGAGCCTGTTGTTACGGGTCGTAACGGACCCGGTACTAGAGGGGTGGCCTCTAGTGTCGCCTTGCTAGTCCCGGGTGGACACCCGGTACTAGAGGCCCTTACGACCCGGACCAGTGACCCTGTTTCCACTAGTGACTCCTGTGTCAGATAAATTGACGCTGCAACAGCTCCATCTCTTCTTCGTTGAGGACAGTTAGAGAGAGGTCCAAGTTTGGCTGCTTGCTGGGCATGTGTTGTGCATGTTGACACGGGTTATATGTTTCACCATCTCCATGATCAAGCGGACTATAAGCTCGAATCTCAGACTTGTCCCATCTACCTTCTCCCTCCTTTGCCACGGCGACCACAACTTGTCATGTATTGTGTATTCCTGTGTAACCGTGACATGTAATGGAGATAGGGGTGAGGCCCATTTTCATCTAAAAATCTTACCTATTCTTAATCCTAGAACATAAAAAGTCATAAGTTATGCCAACCAAATATTTTAAAATTAATAGTTTACTGGAATAAGCAATATCCAAATCCACTCCATGGGAAAATCTGTAAAGCTTCATGCAAACATATTCGCAAATCAAAAAAGATTCATTTAACCCATAAAAATGAACTGGTTGGCTGGTGGTTTGTAGATGTAGAGAAGCTTACTGCACTCTGCAGGTTTGCACCGAACGTGATGGAATCCAATCTGGTGCTTCTTTTCGACTTCCTAGAATGTATAACAGTATAAACATGCAAGATTTGTGCTGAAATACATGTACCGAACAGATTTTTCAAGACAATACTTTACAGATTGGGCGGATTTATTTTGTGAGGTGAACTTACGGACGGGGCTGCTTTCCGTGGAAGAAGGAGAATTCACGGGAGATGAACTTTAATAGAGAGGAGGCGGCTTGATTCCGCCCAGACCCAACTACGTCCTTGCCGATGGATTCAATACTTGCCTGCTTAGAACCAACCTGCTATGGGAGGGACGAATCCATGAAGAGGATTGGCGTGGAATTGGCAATCGAGTATGACAGGAGGAGGGGCGCTGCACGAATATGCGGAGGAGAAAGATCTCAGCCCTGGAGGACGCTCACCGTCGCTCCAATGCGATCGGAGTCAACAAAAAAAAAGAGGTAGTCGAGAGGCATGAGGAAAACAGGAGTCGAGGTGGGATAGCTTGCTAGGACTCTTACTTAGGAAACCGGCGCTATCCGACGGTTGTATATGGATCGTTGGATGATCTTACGATGTAATTTCTTAAACTCCAGGATTAACGATGGAGCCTCGTATGGTGCCTCCAATTAGTAAATATAAGAAAGATTGATGACGCCGATTAGATTGATGGAGTCTCGTATCGTGTCACTCATTGTGTTTATGCATGACGACATGATTTGTCACCGTTCATTCGTAAATTTGTCAACGATCAACGTAATGCGTGACAAACTTTGTGTCATTGATTTGTTCTTGGACCGGCCAAAGCTGCTGACCTGTCGGTCAATGAAGATGACGTGATTTTTTACGTGTCTATTGACCTGGCTGTTGACGTGGATGAGATGTGGCTGTTTAGGTGGCACATGACATGTCCGCTGACGTGGATACTGTCTTGTGGGTCCGATCTAGGCTAACATTGTATGACATCACGTGGGTCCACAAACAATCTGACATGTGGGACCACCGCCTTGCTGACAAGTGGGACCCACCAGGTTTGCTGACAAGCAGGGCCCACCGGTTTGCTGACATGTGGGACCCACCGATTTGCTGACGTGGGACCCACCGGTTTGCTGATGTGTGGGACCCACCGGTTTGCTGACATGTGGGACCCACCGGTTTGCTGACGTGTGGGACCAACTTTTCTGACATTTGGGCCAGCAGCTCGTGACGCGTAACAAATTTTGTCACGGTTGTTAGCCGAAGCTAAAAAAATGAATATTTGCTAAATTTTGGCACTTTTGTAAATAAAAAAATTCAAATCAAGATTGGAAAAGAACCGGAAAAATAATACTATTGCATTTAAAGTTGTCGGACACAAAATCTTTGATTAACACCATCTGATACAATACCACAAGAAATTGAAAGAACGTAGGCATAAATTTGGCGGGCAAGTTTTGCTGTTTATTTGGTGAGCTAGTCTGATGGGCACGTCGTCCTCAATAGATAACCTAGAAGTGTATCCATCTCTTGCTGCCTCAATTTCATTTCAAAATTTATATCATCATAGGACTTCTGGAGAACTTGAAAATCTGTGTACTTCCTTTTCAGGTCTTCAGTTTTTTCTTCAACGGCCTGAATCCTTGCCTCTAGCTGCTGGTACCTAGGAGATGTAGCTGACTGTTGCTCAAGATCTTGTGGTACTTTTTCAAACTCTAGGATGCTTGCAGCTAACATGCTAGATGTTTTGCTCAAGTCTGACAGGAAAATGCCTTTGATTCTCCGTTTCTTGAGGACATCTTCACAAATCTGCTGATCAGTTCGCGGAGGTTCATCTTTCATGTGGGGACCCATTTTCGTGAGGATCATTTCATCCTGGCATAGGATATGTTGTCGTACGCAACATTCGTGAGATCCACTGTAGTCATTCCGTACAATAGGTCTTCCTTTACCCCGTCACCTTTCAGGTTGAACCATTTGCACCAGAACAAAGGGACCTTAAAAGAAGGTCCATAGTCAAGTTTCCATATCTGCTCTATGCAACCATAATATGTGACCGTGGCCTCATTTCGCCCATGGCCATTCGTGCTCTTATCATCAAAACGGACACCACTATTTTGGTTGGTGCTCTTTTTATCTTGGGCATTCATGTAAAATGTATTCCCGTTTATCTCATACCCTTGGAAAGTCCAAATAGTCGAAGATGGCCCCTTAGACAACACTGTGTTATTGTTGTTCAGATGCGTTTCCAACCAACCGCCAAAATTCTCCATGTGTTCCTTTGCAATGGCGGAGTCATCCATCCCTGGGTTGTTGGAGCGTACAATATCCTTGTGTATATGGATATACGGAGCCACCAAAGTGGAATTATGCAGAACTGTGTAGTGTGCTTTTGTGAAAGAATACCCGTCCCTGCATATGTATGATTTCCTTCCCAGAGTGCCTTTTCCACTTAGTCTCCCCTCATGTCGTGATTCAGGAAGACCAATCGACTTAATGCCTGGAATAAAGTCAACACAAAACTCAACGACCTCCTCTGTTCCATAGCCTTTGGAGATGCTTCCTTCTGGCCTAGCACGGTTATGAACATACTTCTTCAAGACTCCCATGAACCTCTCAAAGGGGAACATATTGTGTAGAAATACAGGACGCAGAATGAGAATCTCGTCGACCAGGTGTACTAGGAGATTTGTCATAATAGTGAAGAAGATTGATGGGAACACCAACTCAAAACTAACGAGACATTGAGCCACATCCTTCTGTAACCTTACTAGAGTGGTTGGACTGATTGACTTCTGCGAAATTGCATTCAGGAATGCACATAGCTAAACAATGGATACTCGAACATTTTCTGGTAGAAGCCCCCGCAATGCAACCGGAAGCAATTGAGTCATAAGCATGTGGCAATCATGAGACTTTAGGTTCTGGAACTTTTTCTCTGCCATATTTATTATTGCCTTTATATTTGACGAGAAGCCAGACGGGACCTTCATACTGCTCAGGACTTCAAAAAATATGTCCTTCTCTTCTTTGGTAAGAACGTAGCTAGTAGGACGTAGACGTCCTTTATCAGTCTTCATTGGATGCAGGTTCTTTGGGTCTTTCAAAAGTTGCTTTTGACTTCCCATACATGCCCAAGAAGCCTAGCAGGTTCACGCAAACATTCTTCGTCACGTGCATCACGTCGATTGCAGAGCGGACCTTTAGGACTTTCCAATAGGGTTGTTCCCAAAATATAGACTTATTCTTCCACAGGGGAACGTGGATGTTAGCGTCCTTCGGAACAGACTGTCCGCTAGGACCCTTTCCAAAGATTACATCTAAATCCTTGACCGCATCATATGTATCTGCACCACTTTGGAGGGGTGGCTTCGGCCGGTGATCTGCCTCACCTTTGAAATGCTGCTTGCCTTTCTTTCTTAGGGGATGCTGAGTTGTAAGAAATCGACGATGACCCGGGTACACATTCTTGTTACCTACATATATACTTTCAGCCTTATCTGAACATTGCGTGCTTGCATTGTATCCCTTGTTTGACTGTCCTGAAATGTTACTAAGAGCAGGATGATGACGTGAAAGTCACGCGTTCGTTGGGAACCCCAAGAGGAAGGTATAATGAGTGCAGCAACAACTTTTCCCTCAGTATGAAACCGAGGTTATCGCACTAGTAGGAGATGAAGACACTTCTGAAGGTGTCAACGGCGCCAGAAAAAAGTGTGGTGTCATAGGGGAGGTCCTGGCGGTTGACTTGGAACCTGCACTCAACACAACCAAAATACTTTGCCCCAACTTAACAGTGAGGTTGTCAATCTCACCGGCTTGCTGAAAACAAAGGATTAGACGTATAGTGTAGAAAATGATGATTGTTTGCAGAGAATGAAAAAGAACAATGATTGCAGTAGGTTGTATTTCAGATGAAAAAGAATGGACCTGTAACAGCCCCAAATTTGAGAACCTAAAAACCTGAGTAAAATTTTCGCTTTTGTGTTGCATTGCATCATGTCATCCATATTAAGTTGCTAAACAACACACAAAATGGGTTTGACAACATTGGAAAACAAAATGCTAAACTTGTTTAAAAAAAATCTCAAAACAAGGAAGGCACTCAACTTGTAAAACAAAATTACTTTGACATGTTATATTTGTCAAGTAAGTTCCTGGAGCTCAAAACAATATTTTGCACTTGCTCTAAACATACCAAAGGAGCAACATTTTGAATTTAGCAAAAATTCCATAAACGAACCCTATGAACAAATGTTGTTCAAAACTCTTTATTTCAACATGCAAAATTTTGTCGAGCTTCTACTTGGTAGGGAGAGGCTACACAAATATTTTCATATTTTTATAAAATGAATTAGTGCCCTAATCAAATCCTCCAAAGTCACTGTTTTGAAAGAGAAGCTGGAAGGACCCATCTGTGATGGAAAATAAACTGCCAAGGGCCTTTTTGAAAAATCTTCTTCCTCGTCGTTGTAGCGACCGAAGCGCGAGGTGCTCGCGCCGCACCACCGACGCGCCGCGCCGGGCCCCCTCCTCCTCTGCCCTTCCCTGCAAGGAGACAAGCCCCTCGAGGCCCCGCTGCTCCCCATTTCTCCTTGCCTACTCCCTGTTCCCTCTCCCTTTCCTCTCCTCCTCACGAGCGCGCCATAGTCGCGCGGCCATCCGAGCTCACCGCCGCCGTTTGAGGAGCCCCCGCGCAAATCGACGAGCACCCGCGCCTCCGCCGCGTCTACCTCTCCTCCTCCTCCCGAGGAATCGAGCTGGGAAGCTGTACATCGACCGCGCCGTCCAAATTCGTCTCCATCCAAGAGGCCACTCCGCCGAGCTTCGTGCCGCCGCTGCGGTCCACCTCCGCCGTCCCCGACCTCTCCACTTGCTCGTGGTGAGCTTCCGTGCCGTGGCACCCTTTCCCCTCTCCCCTCCCGCGCTGGTTCGACTGCTCCCGTAGCCACTGTCGCCGTCGCGCTGAAGATCGCCGTAGCTCCTCTCAGTCGTGTTGACGAACCCGGTGTCAATCCCGGAAAATTCCGGATGCTATACCGGAATGAGGAAAATGCTACTGGACCCCAACCTTTTTAGCCGGTGGTCACCCGGATGTGATCCGGAAATGATTCCGGAATTTAATTCTCCGGTGCCAGAACCGGAAATTTCCGGAGTGACATCCGGATTGCAATACTGTTTCAGAATTTCTGTTTTCTTTTCACCCCTCTATCTCTAATTTGTATAAATATATATATTGTTGTTAAATAAATCATCAAAAGGTCATATCAAAAAGGAAATTTATAAATATACCAACTGTTTATCGGTTCGTCAGAAAATTGTGTATGTGATATCAAAATGCTCATAAAAATATGAACTTCCCGGAAACATCATATTCATGCATGTTGGAACTGAATAAATGTTGAACAATTTTGAAAACTTGCTAAAATTATACAAACTTTGAAAATTCATATCGAATTCAATTCTTATCGGAAAAATGCAAACAAGGTACCAAATTTCTTAGAAAATTAGGGCCTATCCAAGGGTACCAGTGCCATGCTTCATTGAAGCTTAGTTTGGTATTGTATATGGAAGGTTAAAAATGCCACCTTGCTTAATTTGTGAAGGTTCGATCCCAAATTTTGCTAAAAACAAATACATCACCCCTTTTAAATTGTTAAGTGGAACCTAAGGGTGACTTAAATGCATTGATATGACATATCATCATTTTTGTATGCATTGCACAATTGCCATGTGTTGATTGTTGTTTTTGCTTTCCGGTGTTGTTTGCTCTCCGGTAGATCACGAGTTTGGAGTTGAGCATCAGTACTCCGACGAGCAGTTTGACTACTCCGCTCAACAAGGCAAGCGTAATCCCCCTCTGAGCATATCTTATCCTATGTTTCCGCAAATATTTTCTCCACTATAATATTGCATGCGGTTCCAAATGTGAATTTGATTCGGATTAGAGTATCCTATAGTTGCATTATGATTCCAATGCCATTACCTGTTCTCCCTCCTATTATCCATACGTTTGTATTGTTGGCCTGAGATACTTATTTATGCTATGTTGTTTCTTAGCCATGCTTAGTTAAATGCTTAGCTGTCCGATGGATGGTTCATGATGGGAACAGGTGTTGAGATGAATGGATGATGGTGGAGAATTTGTGGTGACAGGTAATAAGATGCTAAAAGGTGGGGATGAGAGGCCACTGTGGTTGTGGTGCTTTGTCTCGTTCTCGCCGCCTAGGTGCGAGTTCTTTTCCTCTTGAACCAAGACTGAGCGTGCAACCATGCGTGAGGCCTATGCATTCGCAGTGCAGCAACCCTCATAGACTAAATAACTCGAGCGGGGTTAGCCAGGGTCCTCTAGTTCGGGCTTCCATTTGCGCGTGCGTTGGGATGGTGGCCAAGACTGAGATGAGGATGGTGGTGTTAGGAAAATGAGTGGCCACGGGCAGGGTGTTGTGATCCGCTGCTCCGTCCTCACTGATGATCCTGGGTTAGTCCTTAACGAGGGAGAAGTCGACACCGCTCCCACCCTGCCGGCTTTCCAAGGAAGAGAGCTAATTGTACAGGTAATAGGCCGGACGGTACGCGTGGAAAACATTGTACACCACTGCAGGGTAAATCTTTTCGAAAAGCCGTGTCCACGGTTACGGACGACTTGGGAAAGGACGATAAGATCATAGAATAACTTGAACGGAATGATTAAAAACTGAGTACTAAAGGTACTACTCAAGGTTGTAAGGTGAGCTTCCTCGAGGGTGGATCGGGGAGGTGCCTTGTATCACAGGTACAGTGGTTGATGATGGTGGTTGATGTTGAGAAAGGTGATCAAAGAAAAGAGTTACTTCTTACCTCTTTTGAAAATACTCTGAATAGTCGATGCCATTGAGTATGTTTTCATAAATAAAATCAGCTTTATGCAAAACATCCATAAAACCTTGAAAGCCTCATCGAGCTAAAGCTCTATATAACCTTGCGAGTTCTTCGAACTCAACGTCGTTTGTTTTGTTTCAGAGGAGGACTTCACCGACCTCGAAGGTGGGTTCTTTGTGGACGTCGACGAGTAGTCTGGGGTTCCCAGGTGGCAGCTTGGGACATCTTGGAACAGCTGGCGCTGGATGTTTATGTGTAGGTCTCTTAGGCCATAATTTGGTTCTTGTTGTTTAGAACAACCTATTTCGCTTCCGCTTGATGTACCGTTGGGTCTGTGACCTCTGGTTGTAATTTGCTATCTTTCTCTATTATAAGAGTTGAACTATAATGATTTTGTGTCGTACAGTCTGTGATGTGCCAGTTGTTCCACAAGTCTTGATCTCTCTATTATGCATTAATGGTTGAGCCTGTGTTAAGGCATCAATCGGGGTGTTGCGTTGCCGGTGATCAATTCCGAGCAACGCCTGCCAAAGGTTTTGGCCAGGGATTGGTAAACCCATAACCTCCGGTTGTATCGCTTAACCGGTGACACTCAGCATCACTGTATAGCAGTCAGGTCGGGGCGCCACAGGACTGGGGTCCATAGTTCACTAGTGGTGTCTCTCCATAATAAATAACTAACATGCTGGGTAAACAAATTACAGCTGGGCTATTGACAATATTGATAAGTGCATAACATGCATGTGCAAGTTGTGGTGTATACTATGAGATTCATTTGGGCATTATGACAAAGTACATAGTCCGCTATCCAGCATGCATCTGTGCCTAAAAAGTCCACCTTTAGGTTAACTTGGGGGTTGCTGTCACTCCCCCAGATTCAATGGAGACTGAACCCACTATCTAGCATAAATACTCACTCTTGGAGTCACAAGCATTCACTTGGCCAGAGTTTCAACAAGTAACGGAGAGCATGCAAGATCATAAAATACATAGACATAATATTCAGTATTCAACTTGACATAGTATCAATATTCATCTTATCCCAGCAAACACAACATGTAGCATTACAATAAGATGATCTTGATCATGATAGGAAGCTCACAAGATCTAAACATGATGGCACAAGAGGAGAAGACAACCATCTAGCTACTGCTATGGACCCATAGTCCAAAGATGAACTACTCACACATCACTCCGGAGGCAGGCATGGCGATGTAGAGCCCTCCGGTGATGATTCCCCTCTCCGGCAGGGTGCCGGGAAGAGTTTCAGAACCCTCCCGAGTTAGGGTTAACGGCGGTGGCGGCTCTGGAACTTTTCGTGGAATATGACTCGGGTATTTAGGGTTTTCCCGAATATATGAATATATAGGCGAAGGGGTGGCATCGGTGGAGGCCTGTGGGCCCCTCACCACGTCACGGCGCGGCAGAAGGTGGGGCAGCGCCGCCACGTGGTGAGGGCGGCCAACAGACCCCCTTCGTCTCTCCTTCGGACTTCGTGTACGTGACAGAAAAATAGGGACTTTGGCTTTTGTTTCGTCCAATTCCGAGAATATTTCCAGAACAACTTTTCTGAAACCAAAAACAGCAGAAAACAGGAACTGGCACTGTGACATCTTGTTAATAGGTTAGTCCCAGAAAATGCATAAAAATGATATAAAGTGTATAAAAAACATGTAGCAATTGGCATAATATAGGCATGGAACATCAGAAATTATAGATACGTTGGAGACGTATCACAGGCCAATCATTGATGGTTACAAACAACAACGCTCGTAGGTTAAATTCCGGTTGTTTGTACTCATCCCACACACGTACCCCTTCATCAGCCCACAACTCTAAAAGTTCATCAACTAATGGCTTCAGGTACACATCAATGTTGTTACTGGGTTGCTTCGGGCCTTGGATGAGCACTGACATCATAATAAACTTCTGCTTCATGCACAACCAAGGAGGAAGGTTATATATACATAGAGTCACATGCCAGGTCCTATGACTGCTGCTCTGCTCCCCAAAAGGATTAAAGTCATCCATGCTGAGAACAAACCTTAAGTTCCTTGCGTCACGTGCAAATACCTTGTACACTGTATCGATTTTTCTCCACTGCGACCCATCAGCCGGTGTCTCAACATCTCGCCGCTCTTGCGGTCTTCTTTGTGCCATCGCAACAACTTGGCATGCTCTTTGTTTCTGAACAAACGTTTCAACCGTGGTATTATAGGAACGTACCACATCACCTTGGCAGGAACCCTCTTCCTGGGGGGCTGGCCCTCAATATCACCAGGGTCATCTGCTCTGATCTTATACCGCAATGCACCGCATACCGGGCATTCATTCAAATTCTCGTACTTCTCACCGCGGTAGAGGATGAAGTCATTAATGCATGCATGTATCTTCTGCACATCTAATCCTAGAGGGCATATAATCTTCTTTGCTTCATACACACTGTCAGACAATTCGTTACCAGCCGGGAGCTTTTGCTTCACTATTTTCAGTAAACTCCCAAATCCCTTGTCAGATAAACCATTCTCTGCCTTCCATTGCAATAATTCCAGTGTGGTACCGAGCTTTGTGTTGCCATCTTCGCAAGTTGGGTACAACTTTGTTTTGAGATCCTCTAACATGCGCTCCAACTTCAACTTCTCAAGTGTAGTTTCTGCTAGGGTATGTGCATCAACGATGACCCCACATAAATCATCATGTATGATGGGATCATCTGGTACCTCTTCATCATCAGCTTCCCCTGTTGCGTTACCATCGTATTCAGGGTACATGTAGTTGTCATCATTCTCTTCTTCTTCGTTGTCTTCCATCATAACCCCTTTTTCTCCGTGTTTGGTCCAACAATTATAGCCGGGCATGAAACCAAAAGTTATCAGGTGGAAGTGAAGGGTGTCTGTGTTAGAGTAATCCTTCTCATTCCAACATTTACTGCATGGACAACACATAAAACCATTCGGCCCCTTGTTATCCTTAGCCACTTTGAGAAAAGACTGCACGCCTTCCATGTAATCTTTAGCGCGTCGGTCAGCGTACATCCATGGATGACTCATCTGCAAATCACCGCTAAAACCCATTACGGCAAACCAACATAATAGGAAACGGACCATATTCATTAATACAAGTTCATCACATTAAAACCAAAGTAGAGTAGTGACCAATTGTAATACATAGTTCTCATAAAACATAAATTAATTGAAACTAGAATACAACTATCTAAAGAATTTAAATCCAACAACAAATGCGATCGGAATCGCAACTAAGGTAACTATTGAACCAACAGCATAATGATACCAAGCCTCTTGACTAATGACATATTTTCTAATCTTTCTAAGCTTCAAGCGCATTGCATCCGTCTTCATCTCGTGAGCAGCAACGACGTCGGCAAGCTCGACCCTGTGAGCACCAACGATGTCGGCAATCTTCAAGTCCAGTACCATCTTCTCTTCTAGGCATTGGAGACGAAGATCTTCACTTATCTTCAATTTTGCTTTCAAATCGTTGTTTTCTTTTTTTTTAAACTCGACAATAGGGTCGGCTGGAATTTCCGGTTCAACTACTTCCTAAATAAAATATATCTATGTCAAGTTGGTCGGCATGATTGTTATAAACACAAAACAAAATAAATAGTGATAAAAATATACCACATCCGAATCATAGACCGGACGAGGGCCGACGGGGACAGATATCAAAACCTTGACACTATACATATAAAAAAACATAAGAAAAGTATACAAGAAATAATTATGCATTCAAATCATACAATTTTGTAAAATAAAAGATAAAAAAGAGGCTCACCGAGGTGGTGCTGGTCATGGGACGGCGGGGGCTACCGACGGCGGTGAGGACCGAGACGACACTAAAATCCACAAATCATAAATTAATTTGAGCTCAAAATACATATAAAAACTAACTACCTAGCTTAGCCATTTCATCAAACACCTAGGTAGCACTACAAAAATGAAATGAGCTAAACTTGTATGTAAATGGCTAAAATTCGGCCGCCGGATGAAAGGATCAAGTTGCTAACCCTTGGAGAGACGGGTGCCGTCTATCTTGACAAATCTTGGAAAAAAATGGGGCTACACTTGAGCTTGAGAGAGGAAACAATGGAGATGAACTTGAGAGTTCAAAAATGGTGGCCGGTCCGGGGTAGGGATGATATAGCGGGACCTCTAGTCCCGGGTTGTACCATGGCCCGGGACGAAAGGTCCACCCTCCTGTCTCTACTCTGCCGCTGACTAACTCGGTCCCGGGTGGTATCACGGCCCGGAACTAGAGGTGCCCTACGACCCGGGACCCGACCTGCGCAGCGTCAGAGCCGCCGGCCCGGTACTAGTTCCCTTCTCTAGTCCGGGTTCAAACCACGCCCGGGACTAGAGCCCAAAACCCCTCTCCACCAAAGGTCCTGTTTCCACTAGTGTACTGCAAATTTGGTTGTTGCATGAAGATATCACATCACTAAATATCAGTTAAGATGCACTCAGCAAGGGCGTGCACACGATCCTTGCACAAGAATGAATGTCTGACTTAAAATAATTAGAAACCACAATGATTGTTTTTATTATAGCTGAATGGGATAAAACTCCTTAAGTTTTTGAATCAACATGATTCAGCATATGCATATCCCATATTGTGCCTATATGATATATTCTACTACTCCCTTTGGTCCGATAAAGCGAGGTATATGTAGGAGTTGTACTAGTTAGATCCCTTTCCCATGACACATTTAACAGATCGGGAGGGAAGGTATTCATATAGAGTTACATTCGGTTAAACAATTGAATTGCTTTTACACCATACTTCGCAATTTAAAGAGTCAACTTTCCGTAAAATAAAAGAAAATTTATTTTCATTCAAAGTATTATGTTTCACTTATTACGTCAGCCGCTCTTTTAATCCAAGTCGTATTAATGTTGTTGTTCTACTATTTGGTAAAGATAGCATATTTTCTTTTTAATGTTGTATTATATAAAGATATATTTTTCTCCTGTTGCAACGCACGGGCATTTTGCTAGTAATAGTAGTATAGATCACGAAGGGAGGGGTTAGTCGTGGAGATGAGTCGCTAACCGAAGGCAACTCGATATCGACGACGAGCTGCGACAGATGGCTGACCATGCCAGACTAGGCCGGGCCATGACGCGAACGTGTCCGGCGATTGCAAGAAGCAGCGGGTAAGCCATGAAGGATCCTCTCCTCGGATGGATGCAAGGAACGAGGTACCATCGATCGGCCAGATATTCTCTCGATTAATCGATCGCCGGCGGCATGGTTGCGGAACGATCGAAGGGCAACGTTACCGACGCTGAAGCGCATGGTGGACGGCAGTAACGACCTGACCAACGGCGGTAACATTACCAAGATCTCCTATACTCGATTGATTACGTCTTCAATTTTTCTCTATTCGGCAAAACAGCCTAGGAAGACGAAAGGATCTTCAATACATGGCAAATATTGGCTTGGCAATTGATCTGAAAACACAATACGCCCTAGAGCTAACTTCCTAGCTCGCTAGCAAATTACGACAGCAATTGCCGGTGAAGCAGAAGATTCATGCATGATGCAATCCACCATCTCTTCGCAAGGCCATAACAGTACGTCCATCAAGCACACGTGTAGGTATACTGATATTTGTAATCGGGTCGAGCAGCCACAAGCTCAATTCTCCAGACCCTCCAGCTTTTCAGTATAGAGCTCGACGAAAATTGCCTTGATTTCTCATGTTGCATCAATTTTCCAGACTGCCAAGTTTTTCAGTACAGAGCTCGACGAAAATCGCAGTGATTTCTCATGTTGCATCAATACAAGATAGGAATTGGATGGGTCTCTAATCACTCTTTGCTCTGTTATGATTTCTAGCAAGCATCTAAGGTCCTCAAGTGAACTAATTTGTCA
The DNA here is from genome assembly GCA_947311845.1 of Poa pratensis. Lineage (NCBI taxonomy): Eukaryota > Viridiplantae > Streptophyta > Magnoliopsida > Poales > Poaceae > Poa > Poa pratensis. Next base: position 59,919,147 of record CAMZMU010000074.1, on the reverse strand, counting down.
GTGCGTACAAGCTAAAGATGAATTCGATGAGATCTTTTGTGCATCGTTATCAAGGCCGAACAATTTCAAGCAAATTTATGGATCACGTTGGATCAATACAAGATAGGAATTGGATGGGTCTCTCATCATTCTTTGCTCTGTTATGCGTTCTATCAAGCATCTAAGGTCCTTAACTGAACTAATTTGACAGTGTGTACAACCTAAAGATGAATTGGATGAGATCTTTTGTGCATCTTTTTCAAGGCCGAACAATTTCAACCTGATTGATGGATCGGCCGTCGGTACTTTAAAGTTTAAAGCAGTTCAGATTATCGTCGTCTTCAGAGAAGTACTGAAGCTCCTTTGAGCATTTCTCAGACCTCATTACATCAGGCGAGAAGTCTCAAATCCGCCTACCACTACCGTCCCAACTATCTCATCTGTTCAGAATGTCTAGTGGCCAGCGACGCACGGCGAGACCGGCGGCAACATCATCTTCTGCTAAGAATTGGCGATCAAGGCACGACGAGACCAGCGGCAACATCATCTTAGGACTGAAGATCGAACTGCCTATATCTCTGCACCTCTCATGTTTGGTAATGTTTGACCTATATTACTGCAGGAAGCTTTCAGTTTCATATGGTATTCCCTCTTATCACCATCTTGCCAGTTTTATAATTTTATAGTATTGATACAGCAGGTGACTCTCCTGCTGCTCTTTTAAATAACAATATAAAAAGAACATCTACATGGTCACCCAACTCTAGGATCAGCAAAAAGGTTCAAAACAGTGAACAATGAAAGACATATGATCTGGCTTTGGACCATGTTTACTAAAAAGGTTATGTCAATACATTAATTCGTTTTCTATTGTCCCCATTTCACGACATAGCAGCATTAGCTGGATGAGCAATCCACTTGCTGAAATCGGTCTCCTTGGGTGCTGCGGTACTACTTCAAGGATTGTTCGCTAGAAGATAATTGATAAAGAGATCTAATGAGCAAGTTTGATGCTAACAGGTTGAAAAATATGAGAAATATCTAGGGCAACATATTTTGGATGATTTTTGAAATCATAGTATTACATGCAGGTTTCATGGAGTAGATACAATTTATGCATCAGATCTGTCTCTTTGTTCTCATATGCTTGCTAGCTTGATTTATTGCTTCAATACGGAGTACATAATTTAAATGCAGGAGTTGACAAGCCTGGATATTAGCGTTCTGATTTCTCTTAATCATATTTCAGATCAGTATTCTGTAGCTGGTCACATGCTACGTCTCCCTCGCCAGCGGCCAATCCAGTTCAAGGACCAAGTAACCATGACGCGTCCTCTATCGTGGAATTCCGACTGCCGTCATATCCGACAAGCAGATAAAACTCTGCTCTTGGCCGCTGATCCTTTGCTTATGGTAATCTCTTGAAGCAAAGTTAAGATAGAGATCTGCTTTCACTTTTTTTAATATGATGTTTGATGTTATAAACACGTGTTGTGTCCCCTGGCTATTTAATTTACCTCTTGATCAAGCTGTGTTCCTCGGTCAAGGCTTTTGGTCCATCCGAGGGTACAAACTAATCTTCATATATCCTTGAGGTACGACGACAGGAAGAATTTCCCAGATTGATTTCATTGTTTGCACAGTTATGTTTTAATGACATGCAATTAATATCTAAACTTTTACAGCAAGGGAACAGGGACAAGATAAGAACATTGTTCATGCATCGTTGATCCGCGGGGAAACTGAATTAATGAACAAAGTTAGAGCATATGGTCAACTGGATCAACAAAGTTTCGTCATCATTGTTTAGTTGACACGTTAGCTTACTTAGCTTCATGGGTTGACGGTTGTTTTGTAAAGCCAACTGGTGCAACAAGCTCTCTCTGGTGAAACGATAAAATATATATGACATTACAAAGCTTTTTCCATTATAGAAGCGAGACACGTAGTGGTACTTGCATTCCTTTTTTAAAGGTGGATTATAAGTTGGTGTAATTTTACTGATGTTTCTAATAGTTAAAAATATTGCACAAGTTGAATAAGGTTTCTCCAATATGGCGAGTGATACATTGAATGGGTGAAAACAAGAGATAGGTGTGACGAAAAGTTTTAGATTTAATTCTTTCCAAATATAGTTTCAATAAATAAATGTGTGCCGAGATAGACTTTGAGAGACCGAGGAGTGAAAATTAAAATTTACAAATTACTAGAACATATTCTGCTCCTAGCATCACTAGCAGACCTCAAAGATCCCGCGTTCATGTATCACAAGCCAAATCCTCACAGTCTTTGACAATTTTTTGAATCAAATCATTTATATTTCTTCAAGAGTTACTTTTGGAGAAAATGTTTTTTATTGGTAACATATCTAAGTAAATGTCATGGAAAAAATTGGCGAGTGAAAACATAAGGCCAACAATACAAAAATACGGGAATCCTAAAATAATTCTAGCCGCACAAATGCGCGGGTCACCCAGCTAGTTTATTTATAAAAAATAAGTGTCGTATTGTGAAATTGATTGGAAATATGGTGATTTTATGGATTTTTATACGTGGAAACTGACCGGAAGCAGGAGAAGTGGACAAATAAATCTCTCTCTTGGGCCCACAAAGTATTAGGTGTCACCTTATGATTCGGCGTGCATATTACTTGCGATCTAGTACCGCGGAGTGGTCTCCTCTCGGGTCCGAAGTCGTGTGAGAACTTGTCTGTGGCAAGATGTTTAGGAGGGTGGTTGTACCCCCAGTCCACCAGAGTTCAAACCCCAGGTTTGACGCTGGTGTTTCTTATTTAGGCGGAATATTCTTCAGTGGGAGGCGACGTTTCCGTCGACAGCGAGACGTCCGTGGTGACTTCGTCTATCTCAAGACCCAACCGCCGGCTCAGTCTCTCGGAGGTGCTCATAGGGGTAGGTTGTGCATGTGTGCGTTCATAGGGGTGAGTGTATACGCGTGTATGTGAGCGTCTGCGTTGCACCATGTTTCACGAAAAGAAAGGTCCGAAGTCGTGTGCACATCCCACACCCATTCGAACCGTAAAAAGAGTTACAAAGAAAAGAAATCTCGACACTGACACTGATCAGTTGGACCGAACGAGACATCTGTGTGGAAGCCTAGCTAGCATCCAAAATCCATATGTGGCTCGGGCATCTCGCGTGTACACACAGACTAGCTAGCATGACAGTGACCACGCGCTAGTTTCCTGAAACCCGATGGAGACATTTGTGGACGTGTTTTTTTTAGCAAAGGGAAATATTTGTGGACGTGTGAGGCTTATTTAACAAGTGAACCACAGTAACTCATTTTTCCGTTAAAAGGTTTGACTAGTTATATTGAGTTGTCAATATAAACAAATAGCATTGCCAAACATCCTAGGGCATTTCATTACTCTGTCAATATCTATCTACAACTAAAGATGTTGCAAATTAAAGATTTCTCCTTAGTCAAACTATGTCAATATCTATCTACAACACCAAATCTATATGATACGGAAATATATCATATGATCAATCAATAAAACGATATTGATGTTGCAAATACTAATATATTTTTCTACAAATTTGGTCGCTTAAGCTATTGTGACTTAGAACATATCTAGAACTTAAGATAATTCAGGCCGAATAGAGCAAATACTTCCGAGACAGATCGACGGTCTGACATCGACGTGGCTATGCGTGCAATCTGCTGAATACATAAGCTTCTATAAGCTTGAATGGGCAGTCGTGCTAGCTAGTTGCGTACTTCCAACCTGGCTCCCCGGAGCTCTACGTTCCTCTCTTCAGGTTTTGCAAGGCAAGTCAAGTCATCATTAGCTCTATTTCATGCTATCTATAGTCAGCCCCGTTTCGGGTCATTTTGGCAAGGACCATGCATGCATGCAAGAACAGGGGGAGGCCCTGCATGCATGAATACGTTGGTATCCTTGTCATGCGTCTGTGTGTCACACGGCATCTTGCAAAGGGTTATGCCATGCCTTTTAGGCGACACGGTCACATATCTCGTCCGAACAGGACGGAGCCGCGGCGCAAGGGCTACGCAGGCGACTCCATCCCGAGATGCGCGGTGGCCATGACCATATAGCTAGGCATATGCGATCGCTTGCAGCCGGCTGAAGGGCATGCACATCCTCGCACACGGCCATGCACACTGCGGTGCATAGATGCACACCAATCATGACCATGCATACCCTCGCATACGGCCATTCACGCCTGCACTGCATCCACGTGTCTTCTTCCTACTCTCTTTCTTCCCGTTCCCGCCCGAATTATGCACCATGGCGCTACACCGAGGCGGCGGCGCCGACGACACCACAAGGAGGCGCGCGGAGAAGGCAGCTGTCGAGGATGGACTTAATGGTGTGCGTGGGTCGGTGACAAGATCTGGTGGTGTGGGGGGCTTAGAGGGATGGTCAGTGACGGCGGTGGACCGGCGGAGACCACGCTTTGAGGAGGGTAGTGCGGTGAGGCGGTCGTGGTAGCTCCCCAAAACCAGGGACGGAAGCAGGCGGTTAGTACGGGGACAACAGCTCTTCTTCCTCCTCCCGTCGCCCACGTGCGGCGGTCCGAAATCAGGCGAGCGCTCGCTCACGCGTAAGTTAGCCAAGCCTCACTGCATGGTCCCTAGGCTTTAGGCATGTGTTATTTAAAGCACTGCAATTAGTATCGCGTTGATAAGGTCTTGAACTTTAAACCTCCTGCCATTGATATCAAATCAAGGATGTCAACCAGTAATTTAAAAATGATAAAAAGGCGTGTGTAGTGTCCCTACATAGTAGTTTGTAGACGATGCTTCTTGTTTTTTCTTGGTGCTATACATAGTTATATTGCCTCCAATGACTTCACATTAAGAAATATGTGTCTTAAAGACATAAACTGTTAGTAGTAGTTAAATAATTCAAATGTTCTTGTTAGAGAAAGTACAATAAGCTCTGCTCAGTAGGTTATAACATTTGCCCGTCATCAAAATTCTACAAGGAAAGAGAAGGATGAGAGAGAGTAGAGCGGGCGCTAAATCCGTAGCCCGGCTTTAGCCAATTCAACTTGAGAAAGGTCTGACTTGCAGCTCAGTAGCATGCAAGTATTAAATAATTAAATCTTTAAAGCTCATTTAACAACCGGTCAAATAGCTAGTTCATTAAGGTTGTGTGCATCATACGATGCAAAGGCTGGGGCTTTACCCCTTTTTGAAGAAGAAAATAGTCAGTTCATTGTCTATTACGGCTTTATGCTGACTTTAAATAACATGTCATGTCTAGAGAGGCATGAGCCGAATGTATGATAAATCTTACTCTTAGACCATCTTCACTGGTACCCCAATATAGTGTCCAGCAACGTCTTTGTCCGGACCTATTGGGAGCGCCGGCACAAGCTACTGCTTTATTGGGAGCGGCTACCATCGGTGCTGCCTTAAACAAGTCAACAAGTGTCTATTATTTTTTCTACAGTTTTAGAAAAGTCGTTCCTTAGATTAATATGTGATGCATTTATGTAGCCAACTATAAATATGGCTATAGCACGGCCACACGGACGGAGACGTAGCCACAAAGATGGAATGCGTAGATGGACTAGTGCCACAGTGGCCAAGCAATCCACTCATGGGATCTTCTGTGGCTACTGTACACACGTGCTAACCATAGAAGGTCCCATGAGGGGATAGCTTGACACACCATACACACGAAGCACACACGATAGTTGTAGCCACAAAAAGCGCTATCAATGGATCTCTTCCGACACGCACCGGCGTGCTGGATGACATGTGAGCGGGATCCAACATGTCTGGCAAGTTTGTCGCTACTGGGAGCGCCAGTGGGGGACGTTCTCATGCCGGCGCGCCCAATAGCCTTATTGGGAGCACTATTGAACGCGCCGGTGGAGATAATCTTATAAAGACATGTAATTCTCAAAGAAGCAAATAACTACAAAATATATTCTAATTCTTTTCCACATGTGAGGCCTCACTTTTGATTTCCTGCGAGGGTCTCCGTTTCCTCACGTATAATGCTGCTGCTCTACATATGCGGGTATCCGCTCAAGATTTCACATATACGTATCCTGCTCGCGAGGAGTTAGTTTGTCTTCATGTTCCTCGGATGGACAAGTTGCTGCACCAGGCAAGGTTTCATTCTCTGTCATGCATGTCTATATATGGTCCAGCCATGTTTTGTCCTTGTACGTCTTATTCGATGTTAATTCATATATGTTATACCTCACGTATGTTCCATGTTTTCTATGAAATTGGGGCGTCTTGCGTTTTGTTTGTCCCCAAGAGTTCCATTAAATCGTTTTAGTTAGACTTTAAGTCTATACAATTAGCTGTCAAAAACTACACAACATGTTCCGTCAAAATTTACATGTGAGCTAGGGACCGAAACTATTAGTATATGACATAAAGTTAAATCAATCACGTATGTTCTGTAATAATCGGTTGTGTGCATCAATCGATGCAGAGGCTGGGATTAATATAATTCCCTTTTCGAAAAAAACATAAAGTTAAATCAAGTGTATCAATGAAAGAATGAGAATTTTTGGAACCTACCATAGTCTGCTACAATCTAGAGAGTTTTCGAGAAATATCACATATAATTTAGTGGTGTCCTCACATAAATGCAAGAAATTTCAACTATATATGTAGTGAAGAAACTATGAAAAAACTTCCATGTTGATAATGCCTAGAATCATATGCTGAACGAGAGACATAGGTCGATCATAAAATGACTAAATAACAACACGACATCAAAATTTGTTAACGTGGTTCCGTGCGACGATCTAGCTTTTGCTTCTCTTCAAAGCTTCCAATCCTATAGCGGTGCTACTAATCTATACCTAATAATAAAGGGAGGAGTGTTTCTTCCCTCATATTTTCGTCCGTTTGCGTTTCTTGTCGTACGTCGTGGCTTTGTTCGTTGTTTGGTATCGTACGTCCTGTCGATCGGTAGACAACTCGACCGAACTCTCCTCCTGAGTCCTGACGGAATCGATACAGACTCTCCCCTGGGTGGAACCCCTCTCATAAATTTGGCTCCCTATAGCGTCAAAGCAGCGCACGCAGCGGTCGAAGCAGGGCACGTCATGGAGGAGGAAAAGCAAAGCCGAGACCAACGGTGAAGAAGCGCACATTGAGATCTCACTCAACGCGGTTGAGGGGGATTGGCCTTCATATTAAGCCGCCGCCATGCGTCGGGGCGGCCGGTGTACACCGCACCATCGAGAACTACATGTGAGATCGAGGAAACACGTGGGATCGAGGCACTGGCGGATCTAGAGGGTGGGCCGGGTGGGCCGTGGCCCACCCAGAGTTCTGGGAACTATTTTTATTACCCCTCATATTAGTCCACCATTGAGCCTTTCACGAAGGAACCAACGTCTAGCTAGTCTCTGTCGGGGGCTCGTACTCCACGACCTCAGTGGAAGAAACAGTCCTCCGCATTCCCCTTTGTACATAATGGGCTTACGGTCTGGTTCGACTGTTTCCCTTTTTTTTCGCACGGTTTGCTTCACGCGGAGAGTGCACATTCCAATTTCTTTGAAAAATCATACAAGCACGAAGGTTCGAACTACTTTGAAAAAAGTGTGCACGAAAATTATGCGCGTATATGAGTAGGTTCCATTCCTATACTCAGTTTTGAGTTTCGTCGACTGTAACTTCTCAATTTTTAATCGATCTTCAAAGCTCTTTTAGCCGAATTTTATGAAATTCGTCGCACTCGGTTAACCGTTTGAAATACGAGTAGGTTCATATCAACGTTTCACATAAGTTTCGCGTTGTATTTTTTGTTTCGATGATAATATACGAGATAATCTTATACGGTAGGTTTGAACGAGTTTTTTTTTAATAGGGTTTGAACGAGTTTACACACCTCACTGTACACATCTTCTCCAACATGTGTTGCGGCTGCCCGCCGCGGTTAACTCCATCATCATGTGCACCGTCGCCATCCCGTGCAGTTGTCGTCGCATCGTTGTCTAGCTCACGGCTCTTCATGGTGTTATCATGTCAATACTTCTAAGTTCATAGAAAAAACGCCATGAACGAAAATTGTTTTTTAAAAACTTTTGAAATATGAACAATTTGAAGATATGAACAATTCTCTATGCGACATTTTACACAGATCACGCACATTTTTCACGGATCATCCAGGACTGAAATGGAAGATGCAAGTAAAAAACCACCATGCGACTTTTAACACGGATCATGCACATTTTCTATTGAACTTCAAGGTTGTGAATTAGTTTTCTATTTATATTGTCTATTTGGTAACTTTTAATCGTGATTTTTTCTGGGAGTGGCCCACCCACCAATTTTTTCCTGCGTCCGTCGCTGGATCGAGGAGACAATATCGACCATCACAGAAACTAGCTAATAACCGCCCTAATCCATGAGGCCATGACCATCGATCTTCTGCCAAGAGGCCCAAGATGCAGCGTCAAGACCTCAAGACCCTGACCCTGATTGGACCTTGCGACGCTTCTCTTGGGCCATCTCTGCAGCGGGGAAGAAGGAGGGTGTCTCGGGAGCGGGACAAGGTGACGCGGACTCTTCCAGGACCATGAGGCGCACGGCGATGGCTCGCGGCGGCGGCGGCTTGGGGACAGGCAGGCTTGCAGTTGCAGCTGACCCGGCGTACTCTGGCGAGGTCGTCAGGCTCCGAGGCGCTCCACCGTGTAGACATTTTTTTCAATTCTCAGACATATATGTACGCTAGATGCGGGGCATGGTTGCGGTCTTGCGGACATGCGTACGTGCCATCGAGGAGATCAGGGTGGAGGAACTTACGGGGGAGCCGACCTTGAGCTTAAACATGTCCAATGTCTTTCTGCTTGCCAGGCGAGGGCCGCCTTTGACGCATGCATCTTCGTGGCCTTGTCGAGCGCGGGGAGCCGCAGCCATCGAAGCACGACTGGCAGTGTCAAATTAATGGGCTTTCCTCGACCTCGAGGAGGTCACATGGAGTTCATCTTACACACACAGCTTTTTGTTCAAATATATATGCGCCTTTCCCAATTCATAAGGAAGAGACGTTGCATATTTCTCTCGCTGATCTGTCTGAGTCGTGAGAATTAAGCACCTCGCCAGCGGCAGCCACACAAGGTTGATTCTCCAACGCCAAGCTTTTGCACTGTATCCATCCAATGGAGAGCTGTCGGGGCTTCCTGTACTCGGCTATGATGCCAGACAGGCCATCCCAAGACTCGCAGCTTCTGATCGTCTGATATACAAGCGTGTTACGTTCTGCTATACAAGAGACCTTTGCACTTTTCTATTTGAGAATCAACTACTCCCTCCGATCCATTAAAAGGGTCGTAAGAAAATAACCTGGCTAGTACAACTGGTACGTACGGCTTGCGAAGCTTTATTCGGATCGGAGGTAGTATTATTTTTAAGAATGGCCCTTGGTATTTTGTGCACATTCAACACTACTTTGCTACTTGCAAAGTTGTATCCAAGCATATGTTTATTTATTTTTAACCCTTGCAGTACACGGGCACTTTCACTATCTGATTTTTATCACTCTGAGTACTTGAATATGTTTAACTATATCAATTGTGGCAGAGGAACAATATGATGAGAACATGTTAAAAAAGATGATTGATTAAATGATTAATCAGACACTTGATATGTAATCTATTATGTTTTTCTTCTCACTCTTTTGCTTCTTTGTGTTCACATCATTTATGTCTAGAAGAGAACTAACTAATGCTTTATTTAGTTTCGTGTTTTATCGGGTTAAAGGCGCATGCTATATTTTTCTCTCCCATTGCAACGCACGGGCATTGTTTGCTAGTTAAAAATCATGGCAATGATTCCAATCACACCTTATCCCAAATTGCTTGTGATCAAGGCGTGCGGAATTCCAAGAAAATCCTTGGCACCGCGGATTCCTATATGCATCACACACCACCTAACAACTCCTCTAGATCAATCCGTTACCTCGATCTTAAATAGATCTTGCTCCCGTGACTCTTCTTAGCAAGATCACATTGCGATATCGAGATCTGTTAGTGAAGATGAGCAATCACATCACAATACCGAGATCCATTGGTGAGGTTCAACATAAACGCCTACATCTGGGAGCAAATTTACCAGTGCTTAATTCGATGTACTATACAGAGTAAACCAATGAAAAAGAACCCAAAGGTGACGAGACATCATCCCGTGCACCGCGCTACATCCGGGCTGACACCCTTGCCACAAGTGCACCCCTCTCGTAATCCAATCTCAGTCTATCCTTTGAGTTTCGGCTAGTCTAGTTTGACTAAGCCATGTACCTTTATATATTAGGCTTGAGTTACACGTGTTCGACTCAGACACATATATAACTCTACCCTACTCGGGTAGTCACTTGTACCGAAAATATACAGAGAAATGTTAGAGTCCATTTTTTATCTATTATTGTTTAGTCCGGATTTGGCGCCTTAGGGGCGTGTGCCCCCACGTTATCCGACCGATCGTTCACATGCACAGTAACGAGTAGATATTAAATGGAAAATCCATTTTGTTGTGTTTTTAACGGCAACATCTTCAGGCATATCAAGCCCAAATGAAGTTAATAGTTTTAGCTTGCCCCCCACCGCCTACTGCTAATGGGTGGCAGAGGCAATTGCTACGACAAAGTTTTCTCAATCCATCACTCAAATCAGATATGTATATAGATCGGTACAGCACCAGAACTTTTCACTCCTGTTCTGATTCCATCTTCCATCTGTTCGTATGTCAGCCAACGTACGAGACCAGAGCGAGCGCCGCCAACACAAGCAGGAGAAGAGCTAAGTAGTAAAGTGACTTAGCTACCTCACAAAGGCTAGCCTTCTTGGGGGGCCTGAAGGTGACCAGTCCCAGGACCACAGAAGACACGAAGCATGACACCAGGGAGAAGATGCACACGCTGAGATTCTCCCCTTTGGCCTCGCCGCCGAGGAAGCCAGCGAATATGGACATGACTGCACCGAACGATACGGACATCACGGTCAGCGCCACCGCGTACAGTGGCTTGAGCTCATCCTCACGCTGGCCGTAGACGTCGTCGCGCCGGTGATGGTACTCCATGATGTACCATGTAGCCGATGCAGCGGCCACCGGGAGTGCCATTGCTGCGGTGACGGCACCGCCCAGGAATGTCGTCGCCACCATCAGCACGGCGGGCACCAGTAGGCCGAGCATGATGGCGTTGGCAACTGCCGTCTTCTTCCAGTCTTTCCAGCTTCTGAGCATCCTGTTAAGCAGCAAGGTCACTATGCCAGTAAGGCTGGCACTCAACATGAAGTATATAGCAACTTTCACGTAGCCCTGATCAGCTCGGTTCGAGGTGTTCTTGTGGTAGCCAACGAGAGCACCAAGAGCTCCCATGATAGAGAAAGTGGTCATGTTTATAGCGAGCTGAAATGAGCGCTTCCGGTCAGCTTTGTGGGGATCATCGCCGGCGACGATGTCCTCCGGAGGAGCATGGTCGAAAGACATGCACATGACCATGAGTGTCGGCACCAACACAACGGGCATGTAATAGTAGGTCTTAGGCAAGAAGGACGCTATCAGGGAAACCACTGTGAAGACCAGGGACATTATAGAGAAGCATAGGAGGTGTTTGGACCATAGAAAAGGTAGGTTCCAACGAGACATCATCAGCTGTCTCATGGTGTCGAGCATGAGACCGAACCCTAATAGGAGAGAGACGAACGCAAAAGTGGAGGCGACAACGAGGCTAGGGTTCTTTGAGATGGGCTCCGTGGCACGGCGGATGTAGAAGAGGTTGGTGACTATGCCAACGGAAATGATGTTTATGAGAAACGATAGGAGTAGGATTTCTTTTCGATCAGTGCGCGTCCAGTTTATTTCGGTAGGCATGCTGTCCATCATACGCACAAGCAGCGACTGCCCGACTGTCACCTGAGAGAAAAAAAAAATCCACTGTTAGTATACATCAACGAGCGGGACTTGGACAATATAAAATACATGCATAAAAATGTATAGTTGTATACATCCGATTGTTGCAGAGATCGGGATATAATCCACTTTTTAATATAAAAATGCTAAAAGTTTATATCTGCAAGTGCGAAACATAAAGTTTTGTTTAGTACTCTATAAAACATGGTGCCGCAAATGCGATTGACTTTGTCCAAGAAAAGTTATGGTCACATAAATATTACATTATGTTATAAGAAACAGTATGGTCCTATAACCACAACAATGATATGGTAAATTCAATGTCACATGTGCATGTAATAACTTCAACAATGTTTAGTTATGAGTTTTTTATGCCTTTTTAAAATACGCTCATCAACGTGATGACATGAAGAGTCATAGTTTCATTTGATCTTAAATGAGTACATGAGTTCATAAATATTTAGATATTTGCTAGTATTTAATAATAAGTTACACATCCACATATCATGGAATCATAATAAGGTTCCATCGTAACAGCTTTCAAATGTTGTTACGTGGAATAAAAAATATTTTCTTAAAAGGCGAAAGAAAATAATTTATTCTTCTAATAGGTTGGCCAAAAAAAAAGAATTTCATTTTCTTGTTAAAGTTTTTGTTCCTAGCCATTACTTACTCCATAAAATATATTGGCTTTCTATACATATGGACATATAGTCCCGGTGATGATTTGACCCTTATTTATATATGAATATGATGGTAGCATTAGATAGAAATAACTATGGTGAAGTAAAATAACACAAGTTATACGATATTATATGCTTTTGGCTCAGTTCGATGGAATGTTTATATATATGTAGTCAATGTTCGAGAAGTTTAACTGTAACTTTTCTAAAATCATATATTTTGACATTAGAACATCATACTAATATGTTGTAATTTGATATGTCTACCCCATCTTTCATGACACGGTTCTAATTGTCTATTTACATGTCATTAGTTTATTGTGTGATTGCACATACCTATATATGCACTTAAAATTGACATGAAATTATACATTCTTATATCCTAGGAAATACAAAAACCGAGAAGACATTTTTTTTTTGAAAGGCTGGACAAAACTAGTTATATTTTATTTTAAAATTAGTATGACCCATAGAAAAATCCTAAGATTCATAATCTTACAGATCAAAGAATATCACTCCAAACAATTTATACTAATTTAGGGTCAAAAGAGATTAAAATTAGTTTTGCAAATTTGTGTTGAAAACACCAAGATGAAACATATCAGTATTCTCCTAACAGCAACACCAACTTGCAGCTACTCTGTTCCAAATATAAGACGAACGAGCTATATCATATCTCAAAGTTTACTCAGTTTCACCAGATAAACAGAGTAAACTACATCTACAACCGAACTGACTCTAATGACATTGTTTTTGCATTTTATGATGTTGATATTTTAGTTTGTAAACTTTGTTCAACTTATAAACCGTTTACTCTTGACTAAAGTAATATGCCTTATAGATCATCTTACGCCAGTTCTCAACCTGGCATGTCTAGTCATGTCCTTTTGTGATATAGTATTGTATACTTTTGCTTGCATCTAAGAAATTTGTACCGCTCTTTTATAGTGAAGCAAGAAGAAATTGTACTACTAAATCTTATTTATAGCTTCAATCCTTCAATTTCAGCAAGCATCACTCCTCATGTACAACTATATCAATGCATGCATGGGCGCCTCAACAATGGTACACCGAATATAATTAGGTCAACATCTACATGGCTCAGTTGGTGTCCCATCAAGCATGTGTCCATTCTTTGACATAACACGTACATTACTTGTAGTCAATTACAACTAATAATTAGTGTCGGGGGGCTACCCCCGGGTAAGGTCATGATAAGGTGTTAAGTGTGACCAGATATGGTCCGAGATATGGAAGTAACCGAGGTAATCAGGTCTGAGGTGACCGGTATGTGTTAAGTGAGATTGTTGGTCCGAGATGTCTGGGCCGACATATCCTATCCGACATAACCATGCCGACACATGAGTGTCGGTATGACCAACTTGTTCTTATCCGCAGGTAAGGAATCCATACCGAGGTAAAGAGTCCGGCATATCCATGTCGGGTTAGCCAAAGGAGATGATCCGGCATAGCCATGCCGGGTTAAAGTCAAGGGGAGCCCGATACATCCGTGCCGGGATAACCGAGGCAAGGAGCCTTATGTCGGGCGAGAGTCAATGCTCCTGTCACTTCCCGTCTAGCACGGAGCGTCTGGCACGGAGTATGGCAGAGGCGTGCTGCAGGTTCTACGGGACAGCACGCGTCTGACCGCTGACTCCGGGTTAACCGGGGGAAAGGCTATGGAAAAGGCTACGAGGTAGCACGCCCAGGCCAAGTCTTGTCTCTGTCAGAGGGAACATTCTAGCTCTACCGTTGTGCAGGAGATGGGCAGGCCATGTCCTGTCTCTGACAGGAGTGCCATGATGACTCTTCAGTGGCATGGTAGCAATGTACCTCGAGGGGCATAACCGTAACTCGGTTGGCCTATATAAAGTGCATCTCCCCCTCCTGCGTGAGAGAAGATGCCCTGAGTTCCATTTCCCCCCGTAGCTTCATCTTCTTCCTCGAGAGCTTCACCACTACACCATTGTTGGATCATACAGCTCGAGGAGCATCTTGTATTTGTGATACACTGAGATATACAGAGAGAGGCAGGCAGGAGTAGGGGTTTTACCTCCATACGAGGGCCCTGAACCTGGGTAGACCGTGTGTTCTTGGATCGGTGTGTGCTTCATCGCGTGCTCCTTAGCGCGCAAACCCTCCCCGGACCCCCCAGCATCCAAGCGAGCCCCAACTTAGCCATACCTATGGCATCTGCTGTGATACCACCACGACAGTTGGCGCCCACCGTGGGGCAAGCAGCGGCGCTGGCTGGGGTGACCATCCGGACGCGCTCCATCATCAACTCCGGCGAGCGTGTCGTCTCCGGGCTTGTCTGCAAGATCGGGCCGTTGAGCTTCATCAGCGACAACGCGGGATGCTTCGGCATGCGGCCGTTCCCGAAGAACGGCTGCCTCATGAACTTCGGTAACTTCACGACCTACGTCGCCACCGAGTTCATCTGCAAGCACCCAGAGCAGGCGCTTGTGGCAGAGGATCCTCCCTATGTCTGTGCAGCTCGCGGTAGGCGTATATCTCGCCCCGAGATCTGCGCAGAGGTAATGATGACCGGGCCTGCGCCTGGTGTGGGCAAGGAGAAGCTCGGTGAGCCCACCGAGAAATCCGCCCGCACAACAAAGCCTCCAATGGAAGGACAGCAGCACCACCAGGCCGGCACATCCAACGTGTCGGTCAGGCCCGCTCCCTTGGAGGAGATCATCGAGAAGCTGGCAGTGCCGGTGGTCAGTGGGCAGATGCTGCCCTGACCGCTGCCGAGTTAGAGCTGCAGCGGCAGAAGCTGCACCAGGAGGCAGTTCAGATGGCCAAGCTTCGGAGAGAGTTCGGCATATCCCTCCGTGAGTATAATGCAGCTCATGGGTTCACTCCGGTAGCAGATTATCCTAGCCGTTTAGAGAATGTGCGCCAGAGAGGCAAAGACCTCAATGCCGAGATAGCTAGAGATGGTAGATCTGCTTCTAGTAGAACTCCTAGTGGTATGTCGGATGGAAAGCCAAAGTATAGCTCCCCGGCCAAGACTCTTAGAGCTGCCGAGGCAGCAAGAGCCGAGTTACCCGGTTTAACCGGAGAAGTTTGACGGAAACAGCAGAACCGAGTTAATGAGCTGGTTGGTACTGCACACCGGCAGAACGAAGCCTTTCGTAGGGCTAATCCAGGTGCTGGTGGGTCCCAGATAGTTCACTCGGCTAGAGCAGCTAGCGGGTCTAAGGGACAAGCTTCGTCCCCGCATAGCGGTGGAGGTCATGACCGGAGTATAAACTCCGGTAAGAACAAGCAGCTACATACGTATGATCCTGCATACGCGGGAAAGCAGCTAGCGGGGCAGGCCAATGCGGGCCGAGGTAGAAGTAACCTCGGTCCAGGCAATCCGAATGTCGGACCTGTTGCCTCGGCTGGCCGAGGTAAACCACCTCGGAATCCGGTGTATCAGCAGCAAGTCCCGCAGCAAATGCAGCAACACCAAGAGGTCGAATATGTGCAGCAGCCTCAATATGTTGGTCAAGGGGCCAACAGATATGATGATGGAAACTCAGCCATGGAGCGAGCCAGGTATCAGAGGGTTGAGGGCGCATTGGGAGCTCGGCTGGGATCTCGCCAGTTAGCTCCGAATGACGCTCGTTACAAGTTGGATAGAATCTATTTGTCCGAGATGTTGGAAACGCAAGGTCCACCTGGCCCAGCTTGTTTTGGACCTCGGATCATGAGGGAACCGCCGGTGCCGGGTTTCCAACTGAGCCGAGGTACCAAAACCTATAATGGTAGCACTAAGCCAGAGGACTGGTTGATTGACTATGTGACGGCAGTGCACATTGCTGGAGGTAACCGCAGATAGGCGGTGAGATATGTCCCGCAAATGTTAGAAGGGCCAGCCCGAATCTGGCTCAACAACTTGAGGGAGGGCAGTGTTGACTGCTTGCTAGACTTTGAAGATGCTTTCGTTGGCAACTTCTCCAGCACTTATAAGAGGCCAAACCGACCTCAGCAGCTTGCAATGTGCAGGCAGAGGGATGACGAGACTGACCGAGATTACTTGACTCGGTGGAGCAACATTCGCAATTCCTGTGAAGGAGTTGTGGAGGCGCAGGCCATTTCGTGGTTCACGCAGGGATGTCGGCATGGCACCATGCTTTGGCAGAAGCTGCAGAGGGAAATGCCCTCCACAAGTGCCGAGACAATCCGCATTGCGGATAGTTATGCACTTGGTGATCCAACGCAGCCTCTGCTTGACTCGGTTGAGCCGAGTAGAAGATACCCGGTGAACAACAGGCCCGGACCAGCTAGGAATGATCGCCAAGAATTCGGCACCAAGAGGAGAGAACCGGATTACCGGTATGGCTCGAATCAAGTGGCTGTAGTGAACCAGGACAAGCCAGATGTCGGCAGCAATCAACATTCGAAGTTCAATGGTCCGGCGTGGGGCCAGAATCAAGAAGGAAAGAAGCCATGGGGTGATCAGCAGCAATCCTTTACTTATGAGACCATGCTGGATGGACCTTGCAGCTTCCACACCACCGACACTAGTACAAAACGACACATCGGATACCCCTCTATGGAAACAGCATGAGTTAGGCGACAGAGAATCGCGATTTTAGCGTTGCGGACGAGGCCTGGCAGAGGCTGGTCCGTCAACATTGGTTACGGAGAATTTTATATCTCCGTTACCAAAAGTATTGGCAACGGTCATAAATTTGTCTCCGTTTCCAATATGTATCTCTATGGCTACGATTGTTTATGTATATGCAATCTGGAAGCGCGCCTGTTCAATGCGGCTTAATTCACGAGGGATTGGAACCGCCTGATCGACGCTAATAAAATGTGACTGGAACCGCGCGAAGCCAGGCAGGTCCCGCATTCTCCCCTTCGTTCTCTCCCACATTATCTACCACACTAGCACAACCGCCATGGAGGAACCCTGGTGGCAGAACGAGGAAGTCCCGAGCGACGACGCGAGCGCGGAAGACCGCGGTGAAGTTCCATGGTGGGATCAAGACGGGCCGCCGGACTCGGACCCCGATGACTCGGACCCGCCATCTTCACGCTCTGTAGAAGACGACTCCGATGACTCGGACCCACCGTCTTCACGCGAAGGAGAAGACGACTCCGAAGAGGACGAGTCGCCAGAGGAAGAGGAGCCGGAGGACCCGCCGGAGCCGTATTATTCTAGCCAGGAAGAATACGACGCCGCCGACGACAACGACGAGGAGGCGTCGGAGGAGACGCCGGAGGAGGAGGCGCCGGAGGAGGACGTGCCAGAGGAGGACGCGCCGGAGAAGGAGGATCACGCTCCGGAGAAGGAGGCGCGAGAGGAGGATTCGCCGGAGAAGGACGCACGGCCGGAGAAGGAGGAGCACGGGCCGGAGGAGGAGGAGCACGTGCCTGAGGAAAAGGCAACCGGCAAGAAGCGACGCCGCGCCGCGGATGACAATGGCGCGGAGGCAGGGCGTAAGCAGAACTAGTAGAGTAGATAGTTAGTTCAATTACTCTATCGATCCTTTATAAGTAGGCCCAGTGTGTCAGTGAAGAAATTAGAGAAAACGGTTGTTTATCGCCTCCGTTTGCGATGTTATATGCTATAAATGTGCCACTGCGGCAACCCTAACGCTCTCTCTCACTCTCACTCTCACTCTCACTCTCACTCCACAGTCATAGTGTGGCGGCTCCAGACCTAACCCTTATCTCGCAGATCTGAGCGGCGCGTCCGGCCGGCATCGCCGCCGTGCATCTTCCCCCAGCGGCGCGTCGGCGCATCTTCCCCCAGCGGCGCGTCGTGAGCCGCCGCTCATCCCCCCCAGCGGCTCGTCGGCGAGCTGCCGCGCATCTTCCCCGAGTATGTCGCCGACGCGGATCTACTGGTCTATTGCCGTGCATCTTCCCCGGGTATGTAGCCGACTAGATCTTACATTTTATTTAAAGTAGCACAGAAAACTTGTCTAGTATTTGAAGTCTAGTATTGTGTTATGTCTAGTGCCGATGATGAATACACCCCTCAACACTAGATCTTACATTTTATTTAAAGTAGCATCTACCGATCTAGTATTGTAGTACTGTCTATTATTGTAGTATTGTGTTCTGTCTAGTATTGTAGTACTGCCGATGATGAATACACCCCTCAACACTAGATCTTACATTTTTTTTAAAGTAGCATATAAAACTTGTCTAGTATTTGAAGTCTAGTATTGTGTTGTGTTTGTTTTTAGTACTGACGATGATGAATACATTACCTTCAACTTGTCTAGTATTTGAAGTCTAGTATTGTGTTATGTTTGTTTTTAGTATTTGAAGTCTAATAGATTAATTTCAACCCTTTGTCAATGTGCTAATCATCGTTATAGTTTTGTGTAGCTAGTGTATGAAGTAATAGTATATTTCGGCGACAATGCATAAAAATGGTGAGGCAATTGAAGGTAACATCACCTTCAAGTTCTGCCTCCAAATCGTTTCGATCGGACAGCAAGCACACGGATATAGGCGCTTAAGGTGTAAACTGTTTTCATCTTAAATTGTATTTATGTCATGTAGCATCATATTTGGCTCTTTTCTAACTAGACATCCATGTATTTTATATGCAGAAGCGCCACGCAGATCCAAACAAGCTTTAAAAGAGCTAAATACAAAGTGGGATCATATCCGTGAACCGTCGCTGTTGTGACGTTTCGCTGCACTGTTCAAAACACTTTTTTAATTAAGAGTGTCTTGGACAGTGTGGCCGAAATGTCACAGAGGTGACGTTATTATATTTCGGCGACACCGTCCAAGATGGAGCGAGCCTCGCTACGAAGAATTTGGCAAGATTAATTTGCTAAGGAGGCTTGCGAGCTCGGTGTGGTTTCTTGTTTTTAGTTTCTCCATCTATTTTGTGTATGTGTGTAGCAATTTGGCCGCAGATGTGATTTGGAGAAGCATGAAACCGCTACTCGAGTCTTTTGCTAGGTCGGATTCCGTTTTCGGCGCTTCGGAACTGAGGAAGAAGGTGGAGCTGGAGAAGAGTGGAGTGTCATAAAAGTTAAGTTTAGGGAGGCATGAGAATGATAGGATTAGCGAGGCATGTGTAACTCATCTTTTGATGCTATGTAATGATGACAATTCTTATATACGTTATGAATGGATTTGGTAGCAACTTTGTGCTTCTGCTGTGAGATTTTGAATGTAATTTGGCAACCGAATTGCTCTTGTAGGCTTCTGAAAGAACCTCAATGCAAACGAGTAAAATAGAATCTTCGTTACTGATGCACCGATACATCGGAAACGGAGATGGGTCCGCAACCGTAGCCAACTTATTCCTCATCGGTGACAGTTTTTTGCCTCCATTACCGATGAAGGCCTTCACATCAGTGACAGGGTCGGGGACACGGACCCTTTCTCTGGTGCCGAAGGGGTTTTTGGCCCGTTTCCGATGTGTCGTTCTGTACTAGTGCGACTTCCGCAAGCCGGCGAATCACACAACTCGGCAGTGCAGCTGGTATACCCGAGTAAAAGGAGAAGGAGCAAGAGCTGGAGGAAATCAGGGAGGAGCACCTCAGCGGTTTCCGCCGAGGCAGAACTTACCGCTCACCGGATCAAATGCTATCCCGGTAAATGTGCCTGCTCGGAGGCAAGCTGCTCCGAAACCTGTGAATCAAGTGACTGTCGGAGGAAACAACAACAACGCTGGCCCGAGCTACCAGAATGAGTATCCCCAGGGGGATTACAGAGAAGCTCACGCGAGCTATGTGGTCTTTGTGACCGAGGCAACTGATAAGAAGAGCTTGTATCGGCGTGCACTGGAGGTGAACGCTGTTATGCCGGCAGTACCGAAGTTTATGCATTGGTTAGAGCAAGAGATAACTTGGAGCAGAAAGGATCATCCCCGAGTCATGCCAACTCCGGGAGGGTATGCTCTGATTGACATGACTCCGAGGCAGTGGACCTCGAGAGTCCATACCATGCATTGCTTGGTAGGCCTGCGCTGTCCAAATTCATGATCTCCACCCATGTGGGCTATCTCAAGATGAAGATGCCGGGTCCTAATGGCATTATCACCATCTCGGGCGATTACAAGCGCTCCATGGAATGTGCCTCGGCTGGTTCTTGCCTAGCCGAGTCTCTGATCATTTCTGCTGAGAAGAAGAAGATCCTTGAAGTGGTGGCCATGGCTCAGGCCACACAGCTCGGCATGCCCGGGGTGATTAACCCGGAGCTGAATGCTTCATTCCAGGTGCCGAAGGAGACGAAGAAGATCAGCGTTGACCCGGAATGCTCTGACCGTAATGTCATCATTGGCTCCGGGTTAACTGAGAAATAGGAAAGCGAGCTCTGTCACTTCCTCCATGAGAATCGGGATATCTTTGCATGGTCAAATCAAGACCTACCAGGTGTGCCGAGGGAGTTGGCTGAGCACTCTTTGTTCGTCAGGCCCGACATGAAGCCTATAAAACAACCGACACGTCGACTGTCGGATGAGAGAAGAAAAGTGGTGGGAGAAGAACTGCACCCAGACTGGTTGTCTAACCCGGTCCTGGTAGAGAAGAAGAAAGATGAGCCTCTGGTGGCCAAAGTGTGGTGCATGTGTATCGATTTCACGAACCTTAACAAGGCATGTCCTAAGGATCCATTCCCGTTACCTCGGATAGATCAAGTGATCGATTCCACGGCCGGGTGTGAGCTGTTATCCTTTGTAGATGCTTACTCCGGGTTTCATCAGATTCCTCTGAACCCGGCTGATCAATTGAAAACTGCTTTCATTACCCCGTACGGGGCTTATTGCTATCGTGTCATGACTTTTGGTTTGAGAAATGCCGGGGCAACATACCAGAGGTGCATGCAGAAATGTCTGCATGACCAAATAGGTCGGAATGTGCAAGTATATGTCGACGATGTCGTCATAAAAACCAAAGAAAAGTCCTCTCTGATCGATGATCTCAGAGAGACATTCATAAACTTGAGAAAATACCGAATGAAACTTAACCCGGATAAGTGTACATTCGGTGTGCCGGCAGGAAAATTACTCGGTTTCCTTGTGTCTAGCCGAGGTATCGAGGTTAACCCGACAAAAATCCGTGCTATTGAAAGCATGAGGTTACCGACATGTCTCAAAGACGTGCAAAAATTCACAGGATGTTTAGCATCTTTGAGTCGGTTTGTAAGCCGGTTAGGTGAAAAGGCATTACCTTTGTATCAACTCATGAAGAAAACCACTCACTTCGTGTGGACTCCGCAAGCAGATGCGGCCTTCACCGAGTTAAAGAAGATGCTGTCAACAGCACCGATACTGGCCTCACCATTGCCCAGAGAGCCGATGTTGCTCTATATTGCAGCCACAAACCGAGTTGTGAGTGTCGTAGTGGTGGTGGAAAGAGAAGAAGAGGGCAAAACTGTGCAGAGGCCGGTGTATTATTTGAGCGAGGTAATCTCGCTATCCAAGCAGAACTATCCTCACTACCAGAAAATGACATATGGTGTCTATCTGGCTGCAAAGAAGTTGAAGCATTACTTCCAAGAGCATTCAATCACAGTGGTGTGTGAGGCTCCTATCTCGGAGATCATCGGATGCAAAGATGCAACTGGCCGAGTAGCCAAATGGGCTATCGAGGTATCACCTTACACTCCACACTATGAGAGAAGAGATGCTATCAAATCTCAAGCTTTGCCAGACTTCTTGGTAGATTGGGCCGAGATGCAGTATACACCACCTGTGCCGGACTTTAACTATTGGAAGATGCACTTTGATGGTTCCCGAACCAAGATTGGTTTAGGTGCCGGAATAGTCCTTACCTCGCCGAAGCAGGATCAGCTAAGATATGTGCTGCAGATTCATTTCGCGGCATCTAATAATGTGGCAGAGTATGAGGCACTGGTCCATGGGCTTAATGTGGCCAAGGAGATTGGCATCCGCCGGATTGAATGCTTCGGAGATTCGGATTTGGTGGTACAGCAAGTCTCAGGAAACTGGGATGCTCTGGATGCCAATATGGCGCTGTATCGGTTTCATGTCCAGAAGATCTCGGATTCTTTGAAGGGTGCGAGTTCAAGCATGTACCTCGGGCGGAGAATGAAGCTGCTGATGTGTTATCCAAGCTCGGTTCGTCTCGGGAAGCTATTCCGCCCGGGATATCGTTGGAGCATCTGAGGAAACCATCGATCAAGCCATCCCCGAATCTGAGTCAATTTTTATCCCAGCTAAACCGGAGTCAGGCGCTATCCCATGGACGTTGATGTCGGTGCATTTGGGAAAACCGGGGACTGCTTGGCAGAACTCGGGGACTGGTCACCTAATCTCGGAGGAAGCAATGTCGGTTGATCCCATGGATGAAGACATAGAGATCCCGGTCTTTCCTGTGCGCCCTGTCCCGGAATGGGCACAACCATCATGGCGTACATGACAGATGGGAGTTTGCCGAGCAATGAAGTGGAGGCCAGGCAAGTGCAGAGAAGGTCCAAAGCTTACACCATCATCAACAAGGAGCTGTACAAGAGAAGTGTAACCGAGGTGTTGCAGCGCTGTGTCGAACCAGCAGAGGGACAAGAAATGCTCTTGGAAATTCATCAAGGGGAATGTGGTCATCATGCTTCTTCAAGAGCCCTAGTTGCTAAAGTATTCCGGCATGGGTTTTACTGGCCCAAGGCTATGGAACAGGCAGAAGATATTGTCAGAAGGTGCGAGGGATGCCAGAGGTTCGCCAAGAAAATCCATTTACCAGCCTCGGCACTGAAGACAATTCCTATCACTTGGCCCTTTGCTGTGTGGTGTTTGGACATGGTGGGAGAGTTCAAACCAGCCCGAGGTAACATGACTCATATGCTGGTGATGGTGGATAAATTCACCAAATGGATCGAGGTAAAGCCTATCCGGAAGTGTGATGGTCACACAGCGGTGTCCTTTTTGAAGGACATCATCTTGAGGTATGGATACCCCCATAGCATTATCTCGGATAATGGCACCAACTTCGCTGTGGGGGAATTCGCTCGGTTTTGTGCAGAAAAGGGAATCCGGCTGGACATAGCCTCGGTGGCACATCCTGAGGCAAATGGCCAAGTGGAAGAGCAAATGCACTGGTGTTGGCCGGCATTAAAGCTCGGTTGATCGAACCTCTGTTGAGAACTCCGGGTTGTTGGATAGAGGAGATACCAGCAGTGCTGTGGGGTCTAAGGACCACACCGAATCGCTCAACTGGCTATACGCCATTCTTTCTGGTCTATGGAGCAGAAGCAGTTCTGCCAACCGACATACAGTATGACTCGCCGAGAGTTGCGATGTACACTGAAACCGAGGCAAAAGAGGCTCGGGCAGATGTGTGGATCTGCTCGAAGCACGAGAATTGACCTTATCTCGGTCAGCAATATACCAGCAGAATCTCCGACGCTATCATAGCAAGAAAATCAGCCCTCGGGTATTCCGAGAAGGAGATTTAGTACTGAGGCTGGTGCAAAGAAGTGCAGGCCGACATAAATTGTCACCTCCATGGGAGGGACCGTTCATTGTGAGCAGAGCTCTGCACAATGATTCTTACTATCTTATAGATGCACAGGCACCAAGGAAAAATGTAATGGACAAGTCCGGAGAGGAGACCAAACGACCCTGGAATGTAGCTCTACTCCGTCCCTTTTACTCATAAAGGACGTAATGTATGTATCTCGGTTTCTTTTCAAATGAAATGTCGGCACTCCGAGCTGTAACTCGGGGACTGCCTTGTCCATATGCATGTGTTTTATTTCGGTTTTTTATATGTCGTTCATGTGTCGGATGATTTTTTGACTCGTTTCAAAGTTCAAGTAATGTATGCTATCTTGTTGTGATCTTGTGACTCGACTGACGAACGCCGAAATGGTAGTCAAGAGCAAAGGTTGTGGTATATGGTAAACATGAAAGTGGACTCGGGGACTCGGTCCTAAAATGATCCGACATATGTCGTTCACTAACCCCAGTTTTTCATTCCTTTTCCTTGTGTCGGATAACTTTGAATCATACCTCAAAATTTTACTAAGTACTGTATGCTATAACTTTGATCTTGTGACTCGACTGTCGAACGCCAAAAAGGTAGACAAGAGCAAAGGTTACTAAGTATAGTAAACACGAAAGTAAACTCGGGGACTTGGCCCAAAGTGGTCCGGCATTAAGCCGGTTCGAATAAAAGTAGCAAAATAGAGGTAGCTCGGTGAAACACTTAAAGTATATTACATCTGCACCCGGCATTCCGGGGATTTGATAGTTCTACTTGTGAGAAATTCAGGAAGCAGTGCCGGAAGAACTCGGGTCCGCAGAGCCGGTGGCAGGAGTAACCTCGGAGCAGGAGCATCTTCAGATGTCGGAGCTGCCTCGGGAGTTGGAGTGGTAGCCGAGACTCCGGCTGTGTCGGAGGCCGCTTCTGGAGGAGTGTCGGTCGTTGGCTGCTGGGCAGCCTCGGCGGCAATGTCGGTGGCAGTGTCGGCTGCCTCAACTTCGATTTCCTCGTCCATGGCCTCCTCATCGGTCTCTTCGTCACCGCTGTCATCGGCATATTCTTCAGCGTCGGAGTAGAGATCCCCGGGGATGAAGTACTGAGTTACAGCATAGCCGGCCATGAAAGCAGCGGCTTTTTTGCGGCGCTCGACCAAGATGGGATCATCAGTCCATATGGAGCCGGAGCGCAGGGACCTCACCTTCTCGAGCTCAATCTCCTCGTACCAAGACAGCAAAAAGGTTAGCGCTTGGTCTGCCCCGGCGCGAGCTGAAGAAGATCTCCACTCCCGGAGTCTTTTTCGGCAGTATGCAGCATTTGGCTAGCTCGGCGGTGGTTGCCGGGTTTGGAGCAGTAGGCCATAGTGTCTGGTAGACATGAATGCTGGCTTCAAGGAGCTCAGTGCCAAGGAGCTTCAAGGGAGAAATCCGAGCTTTCATGGCAGTCAGGTGATCTTCAATATCCCACTCATCAGAGATGGGGCCAGCTCGGATCTTCTTTCTCGGGCCCTCTTGGTTGTGTTGGAGGCAGCGACTTGAGTGTGCACGAAGTGCTCTATAGTAGGAAAAGCTGTTATCAAAGTAAAATCATAATCCGACATATGGAAATGTCGGTGTGGGAAAAAAGATGAAGGGCAGAAAGAGCTTACTGTCCATCTCCCGGTTGATCCAGACAAGTTTCTCCAGCCAGCTGTCGCATTTTGCCTTCAGGGCATCCAAGGCTTCTGTCGCCGAGGTAACGCGAACCTCGGCCTGGCGGAGTTCCTCCTTTTGCTTCTCAGCTGCGTCTTCCCGGAGTTTCTTCTCTGCGGCGACAGCGGTTTGCATCTCGTTTTTTAGCGCTGGGCGTCATCCTCCCGTTGCTTCTGCACCCGCTGGAGTTCGGACTGGAGCCGCGACACTTCGTCCTGCTCTTTTTTAAGCGCCTTCTGGTGCGCGTCCTCCCGAGTTTTCTGCTCTGCTTGCAAGCACTTGTGGGAGTCATGGAGCTTCTTGTGATCAAGGAGCAAAGTGTGGAACACTTTGGTCCGAGCATTCATGCTTTTCTGGAAAGAGATGGAAATGTTAGTGTTTTATCAAGACTCAAACCGAGTAATCGGAATGTCGGATTTGGTAGAGTTGCCTGCCGAGTTAAGCTCGACAAGAGTCTCGGGGACTGAATGCCGGATTTTGTGAGAATTCCCGCCGAGGTAAGCTCGACAAGAGTCTCGGGGACTGGAACTTGAAATTTTTTTAGAAGATTCGCGCCAAGTGATTTTAACTCGGTTGAGTGTCAATCACTTAACCCGAATCTCGGGGACTGGGGATAGTATATCTATAAACTTTTGTAAAGGAAGAAAGGTCTGAGTGAGAATTTACCTCGGCAGTTCTGCTGGCGTTTAGGGCCGCAACTTGTAGGGTGTGCATGGTTTGAGCTACGGCACTTGGGCCTGCAGGGTGGAGCGCTGCGGGGTCTGCGGAGGAGACCTCGCTGAGATCGGCGGTTCCAGTCAGTGTTATAATGCTCCAGTGAGCCCAAGCTATGGCCGCTTGCAGTGCGCACCACAGGAAACACCCAGCGGCCTGAGGAAGCTCGGGAGACGGCAGCGGCAGAGCTTGCTTCGGGTTCGGGTTCACCTCGGGTTGTTGCTTGTCCGAGACTACCAGCTCTTTTCCGCTGGTCTGTTGGCTCGAAGTTGGTTTAGCCGGGGGTGCGGCCTTCTGAGCTGATGCCGAAGGAGACTTCGGAGAGCGAGAAGGACTGCATGGTGATCGCTGTGGTGGTGGCTGTTGTTGTGGCTGCTGCGGAGGCTTATCCTTCTTCTGCGGCTTGTCCTTCTTCTGAAGTTGCTCCTTTGGCTTCTGCTGTTCTGTTGTTGCTGAGGTGGTTGTTGCTGCTTCTGCTGTTGCGACGGTGGTGGTGGTCGAGGTGGTTGCTGCTGATCCGGGATAACCGGAGCTTCTGGCCGAGATATGTCGGAATCCAGAATGTGGACCCCGGAGTCTCTGTGCTGGTCAGGGGCCGAAGTCTCTAGATTCCCTTGAGCTCCTTCAGGAGAGCTTGAGAGGTCGGCGGCGGTGTGCCGGCAGGCGTAGGGGAGCCCGAGGTAGGATTGGCCCGGGCTGGGCTAGCAGTCGTTGCCTCGGAGCCCTGAGCTACCTCGCGCACTGGTATAGGAGAGCGCATCGAGGAGGCACTCTGGTTGACACGAAGGACTTCACTGTAATGAGGTAAAAAAAGAAGTTAGTCTCGGGAAAAAGTTGTCCCGGTTAAGGATTAAAGGGAGCAAAAGTATTGGAAATAATTCCGTACCCTTCGGTGACGGCGGCTTCTTGGTCCGAACTAGCACCCCGGACTTCTTCAACCGCTTGGCCTTCTTGGCAGGAGGCTCCGAGGGTGTGGATGTCCCGGTCTCCGAAGCACCGGGTCCTGCGCGTTTCCGAGGTCCGCCTCGGGAGCTCGTGGTAGCGGGTGCAGAAGGTGCTGGATGAAAAAATTTGTAGGAGGGAGGAGCATAGGAGATGGGAATGGCGTCAATTGGCTCCAAGATTTGGCAGTCATCATCATCATCATCGGACCAATCTCGAATTGAAGCTTGTGCTCGAGGCTTACCCGAGGCAGAGGCACGGGCAGAGGGGATGGGCATGAAGTCCTCAGAATCCGGATCTTCAGTCTCGGGCACGGCCGGGGCAGGTAGATCCTCGCTCAAATGATCGGAGGGGTGAACCCCATCTTCAAGTGTTTGTCGGCTAAACCTCTGCAGCATAAGTACAAGGATATCAGTTCACACTAATAGTAAATGTGCTGCCGACCTAAGGGTTGTCTCGGCGAGAAAGTTATGTCGGTTCAAGTTGGTGAGTACTTACATGTTTCGGGGGCTGGTATCGGTGGTGGGGCTCCATTCCCCATTCCCACTCGTCAGACATCTCGGTCTTGGCGATGGCCCTGACCCGACGTTTCACCGCGGCCTTGTCCAAAGCATGAGTGCTGCTCCGGGTGGGGTCAAACAGGCCACTCATCTGGCAGATCTTATGAACTCGCTCCTGAAGTGGAGAAACTCGGCGGCTGACAAATGTCCGCAGCAGGTCATCCGCCACCAGGTTATCTTTGTCCTGGAATTCCTCGACGAGCTTGTGGATAGAATTGACCTCGGGGATGGAAAATTTTGGGTTGTAATCCCAGTTGAGCTGTCCCTCAGGGGGAGCAAGATCCCATTCGGGCAGGTTGAGGAAATCTTCACCATCCGGGCTCTTCACGTAAAAGAAAGTCCTTTGCCATTTCCGGCATGACTCGAGGCAAGGTATCCGGGGGAAGATGGAGTTCCTCCGGGGTGTGATAGTGGCCGCCCCGCATGCAGTCATGAGCTTGGGGAGGTCCTTGTGATCTGGGTCCGGGATACTCTGTCTCCGGAGTTGGAAGTATTTGGCCCAGACCTCGACCGTAGCCCAGAGGCCGAGGTATCCCTCGGTGAAAGAGACAAAGGAAGAAAGGGTGGTAATGGCATTTGCCGGGAGGTGATGGGTTGGAGCCCGAACTTATGAGGAAGCTCCGAAAGAATCTGCTTGCCGGGAGTCCGAGGCCGCGATGGAAATGCGCGACAAAAACAACCCGTTCTCGGGTCTCACATCTGGCTCGGATTCATTGCCCGGAACCCGACACTCCACCTGCGCAGGAATGCGCCGAGTCAACTTCAGCCAGTCAATCTCGGCTTGGCTGACGTCGGATCCCTCCCATCCACCGCGTTCTCCGGCTCCCTCTTCCTCGGGAATGTCGGAAGGCTCCGGGGTATCTCGGGGAGACATCCTGGAAGAATCAATCTGCAGGAAGTGCGAGAGATCGCCGGCGGTGAGCACATCAGTGTTTTCACGGTGAAGAAAAGGGGATTACTAAGGACAAACAAGTTTCTGCGAGCGAAGTATACGGAGAAGATCTACAAACCCTAAGAAAAGCAAATCTATTCAAGAGCAGGCATGAACTACGGTGGAAGGTCCTAGTCCTAAATCAATCGAATAGGATTGAGAAGAGGAAGAACTTACCGATGGATTCAGGGCAGCCGTGGAAGAGAGGAGTGTGCAGCACGGCGGCGGAGGATCAGACGCGGTGACGGCGCGGCAAATTCCGGTCGACGGCGCGGTACGGGCGTCTCCGTGTGGCGGCGATGGAGAGTTTCAAGTGGCGGAGATGGAGGTGTAGAGAGGAGTTGTGAGGATGAAGGAAGGGATGGGGTCCAGTACCCCTACTTATAGGCGCAGCGGGCGCACGGTTAACGAAGCGGCAGGGGCGGTTTCCGAAACCGCCGCGAGATTCATTGTGCACGATCTCCACGTGTAGTGATGTGCAACTGCCCCAACCGGCCACATCGTGGGCCACAGGAGAGCAACCGCCCATGGTGCGGTTAATGGAGCACCAACGGGCGGGAGTTTCAAAATATTCACTATGACGTGTGAGCAGTACGTGCAGAGGCATGTCTGCGTCAGCGTGGGAATCGAGGAGATAAGCAGTAAACCTCGGTCAAGCATCATGGAAACTATTCAACCGGAGTTCCCATTGTGCCGGAGACACCGACATTTGCGAAATGTTGGTAAAAGTGGTGAAAGTAAGAAAGTTAGGATTCATGAGGTTGAGGTGATTCCGACACATGGAAGTTGGAAATCTGTCTCGGATGTTTGAGTTTTGTTCAACCTGGTGCGGCCCTCCATCTAGGTATGTAGGACCACACCAGCTTCGGGGACTAATGTCAGGGGGCTACCCCCGGGTAGGGTCATGATAAGGTGTTAAGTGTGACCAGATATGGTCTGAGATATGGAAGTAACCGAGGTAATCAGGTCCGAGGTGACCGGTATGTGTTAAGTGAGATTGTTGGTCCGAGATGTCTGGGCCGACATATCCTATCCGACATAACCATGCCGACACATGAGTGTCGGTATGACCAACTTGTTCTTATCTGCAGGTAAGGAATCCATACCAAGGTAAAGAGTCCGGCATATCCACGCCAGGTTAGCCAAAGGAGATGATCCGGCATAGCCATGCCGGGTTAAAGTCAAGGGGAGCCCGACACATCCGTGCCGGGATAACCGAGGCAAGGAGCCTTATGGCGGGCGGGAGTCAATGCTCCTGTCACTTCCCGTCTGGCACGGAGCGTCTGGCACGGAGTATGGCAGAGGCGTCCTGCAGGTTCTACGGGACAGCACGCGTCTGACCGCTGACTCCGGGTTAACCGGGGGAATGGCTATGGAAAAGGCGACGAGGTAGCACGCCCAGGCCAAGTCTTGTCTCTGTCAGAGGGGACATTCTAGCTCTACCGTTGTGCAGGGGATGGGCAGGGCATGTCCTGTCCCTGACAGGAGTGCCATGATGACTCTTCAGTGGCATGGTAGCAATGTATCTCGAGGGGCATAACCGTAACTCGGTTGACCTATATAAAGTGCATCTCCCCCTCCTGCGTGAGGGACGATGCCCTGAGTTCCATTTTCCCCCCGTAGCTTCATCTTCTTCCTCTAGAGCTTCACCACTACACCATTGTTGGATCATACAGCTCGAGGAGCATCTTGTATTTGTGATACACTGAGATATACAGAGAGAGGCAGGCAGGAGTAGGGGTTTTACCTCCATACGAGGGCCCCGAACCTGGGTAGATCGGTGTGTTCTTGGATCGGTGTGTGCTTCATCGCGTGCTCCTTAGCGCGCAAACCCTCCCCGGATCCCCCAGCGTCCAAGCGAGCCCCAACTTAGCCATACCTATGGCATCTGCCGTGATACCACCATGACAATTAGGATCTATTAGACATTAATTACATGGTGTTTATAGTAAATTACATTAAATTATCATACATTTAGATACATGAAATATGTTAGTCTTTGTATGTTTACATTTGATCAATTATGAAGATTTATTTATTTTATGTGTTTAGGTACTTCTATGAAAATCTATTGGTTATGATCTGTATTGGTACATCTATGATGATCTATCGATTATATTTTCTTGAGTGTTGTCATGAAGATCACCAATTTGATATGTTATTTTTCAAAATTATGATGTCGTATTGGTTGTGATATTAGTTACGAAAAGTTAACCACCAGCTATATATATTAGAAGAACTGAAGTTATTTAAACTTCGATAGGTTTAGTGAATTGCTCTCCCAAAGCAAACCCATAAGCTAGTTACAAGGTTATATAGCTACAGATCTCTCAGAAATTCATGCGAGAAATTATAGATCGACTTATCGAAATAGTCTGGATGTTGTGGATTAACTTGATTCATACGAGTCATATGTACTGGATTTTTAACATAAAATAGATCATACTATTAAACATAGTTATGTATGGCAACATATATACTTATACAAAATGAAGTGGCCACACAATTGTAGCACATATTTAGAGTTTCAGCCTTTCCAATTCTAAGTCAAGCTATTTATTTTGTCTAATTCTATTTTCCAAAAGTTTAACTTACGTTATAGAAAATCAAATGTAGGTGAAAAAGAGAAAATTAGTTGTACTTACTTCCTCGACTCAGAATTAATGAAATCACTTAGAGTTGGATGTAGACTGAACTTTAGACTTCATTTGTGCATTCTCTTGCAACATAGATAGGCTTCCTACCTAAATCTAGGTCGATTTCTCAATATTGGATATGCTTGTATTATTTTAATGGTGATTGCTTTGTCTCCCTGTGCAAGGCCCATCCAGATTTCTCTTGTGGCCACTCATTGATATACATATAAATTGCACAAATATATCACACAATGATTCTTTTTCTATGTATCATATACAAAGTCAGGTTTTAGTTTGTTGTGTCAGCAGTCCTATACTTAAGTAATTCTGTTTTTTTATTTTTGAAATATGTTTTTTGCAATTTTTGTTTTAGGGTACATGATTTTTTCATAATTTATATTGGTTATATCCGAAAGGAGTAGTGACCTTATCCTTTTCCCTAAGGCTCTAACTCTCATTGTCGATATTAGTCATACTTGTTGATCCAACTACAAGTTGCACATTTTTATATTTAAGTACAACTTTATTCTTGGTAATATGCAATTGTATAGTTACAAGTTCTAAAACATAAAGTTAGAAATAGTTTATTTGTCCAAAATTTAGGTTAAAAAATAAATATTACATAGTTTAAAACCTTAAGCAAAGCATTTTTTTTTTGCAATAATAGGTTTAGAATAAAGCCTAATTTTTTTTGTGCAATTTGATTATAAGAACTATTAGTTCAGTAGTAATTACTAAATCCATATCTTTAACTTTTGGTTCAAAAATATTGTTTTCTATGTAGCTTCGCATTCTTGAGAGCAAAACAAATCCACATCAATATTTTTTTAAATTCAAGTTTAAAATGGTAGGCTAAGGCTACACAATTTATTGTGCAAGTATATATTTATTGTGTGCAACTGGCAGTTGCGTATCCCCAAATATCAGACTGAAACATGATCGGCTTTGTAACTAAGGTTCAAAATGCACAGTGACTTGGTACATTGTTGATTCTTTATTTATCACTTAGTCGTAGTGCAACTTTAGTTTGATTGATATCCAATAGTCAATCACCTGAGGACATGAAATTCCTTGTTCAACTCGGCTAACAAAAGGTAACATAGTAATATGTCTTACTACGTTTTGGTCGTTGCCACCAAATGGCCAAACCGGAAAGTCCATTTCGAGGATGAGCTCCATGGAGCTCCAAACGCTTTAAAATCTACATTTTGGTATTTGAAAAAAAATGCACGCAGATAATGTAGAGATCTATCAATGTGCAAATTTTCAGCAAACAATTCACGTTAGTTTAGGCTACACAAATGAAAAATCTGGGAGATTTTCAAAATTTTGAGTTCACTATTCACCGAGGCAGATCTACACATCTCTTTTTCCCACACCGAAATTCATTGAATTGTTCATTTAAATTTTGCACAGTGCCAAACCTGGAGATTATCTACACCCATGATTGTTTTCCGTTTTTTGAAAAACGAAAATGTCGCTTTCAAATTTTCAAAAAACGGAGCTCCAAGCAGCTCTCGGCCTCCAAAACGCCGCACTCTTAGACAAACACACAACATACATGTGCCTGAAGTAGTAATATATATACACACACGTTATACTATTCCTACTTACTCTATGCTATGAGTGACACTATCTAGATTGTATGATACACATGTGATTATATATATTGGTATATATATAATTCTTCTAAGTAAGCCCTAGACTAAAGTTATAGTTGCAATTTTAGTCGAACTGTAAAAACAAGAATTGGTGGATAATTTGTAAATAGAATGAAGGAGTAATGATCGCCGTTGGTTCAATGTTGAACCACAGTCTTAGAAAGTTAAATGGATTTAGGGCAATCTCATTAAACCTAGGAATATATTACCCCATAATTAGTTCACTTCGTCTGAGTTATAAATCTTTGTTTTAGTTGTGGCCATGACTTAACATGCTATTATAGATGTAGATCGATAAGATAGATAAATATATGTGTCACACGATAAATAGTTGATTTGTACCTCACTAACCGAATGTGGCACCTTCCATCTCATATGATATCACTATATCTTATGATATAGTCTTGCTATCACTATATCTTGTTCTGAAAATAAAAATACGACTTTGGGTTTGACCCAAACCATATTAGCCATGCAATATAATATAACGACTCAACAACTAAGTTGTACATCTAAAATTTTATCTTTGTCATAATTACTTAATAATCCCTTAATGTATGACACCATACTAAGCCGTTGAATGCAGATATTTTGCAACTAAAAACTGTGTGTACTACACGTTTAATCTGTTAATGCATGATATCCCTAATGACACAAGCATTAATTTCTTATTACTTACTCCCTCTGTTTTTAAATATAAGAGACTTTTGCCACATTCACATGTATCAACATGTATCTAGACACTAAAACATCTTATATTCAAAAACGGAGGGAGTAGTTATCACGTTGTGTTTATGACCTTATTCATATCTGCATATGGTGTATTGGTTAATTGTGCTAACCGATAAAATTACAATTTAGAAAAAAATCTGAAAGAGTTGTTTGGTGATTTATTTTGCATGTGCAAGCTTGCTGGTTTCCGTATTGATAGGTTACGGTAAATGAAAACTGTTATATTGACACTAGTGGTATCTTTGCAAATGAAATCGCAGGCGTATGCAATCTATTTGATCTCGCTTAGCTAGTTAATTTAACTCGTGATTTTCTCTTTCGTGCAATGTACACGCTCCACACAGTTGCACGACTATGCTGCAGTATTAAAATATGATTCTTCGTATACATACAAAGGTGCAGGACGAGCTGGTAGACATATTAAGTTACTGGCATATACACAAGGGGGACTGTCGTATAGTGCATGTTTCCAGTTAGTTGCATTATTTAAAATGTAATCAAACATAGTATTAGTTGTGGCCTCTGGGGTATCAGCCACCTGATTTATTACTATGGACTACTATATTAATCTTATTATAACACACCCTGATCTTCATGGAATAACAGAAATTTGCCCGCGCGGATCAAAGGAAAGTTAGAACCAGCCGGTGAGAGTGCCAGTCCAGTGGAACCCTGAAGCGATCTGGCAGCTCGGCCACCGACGTTCTGCGACCGTGCGCATTCCCGCTTGGCCGGAGAATAAGCTGCAAGGGTCTTGCTGGGCGGCCAGATCTGGTAAGTCATATGCCCTAGTATACCACAGATCATACTTTATTAACCACGTACTGTCGAAGACTGATTCTCCGCCGTCGACGGCTGCAGATCTGGAGTCCCCGCCGGTGCAACATCATCTTCATCGGGCGTGGGAGCTGCTGCCTGCAGCATCAAGGAAGAGACCAGGCCAGCGAAGTAAGTGTATCACACCATTGATCTCCTCGGCGTTTTGAAATCTTGGGAGATAGATTTTCATACCTCTGAAGTCGTGGTTTGAAGCTGCGGCCGCGATCGGTGCTGGCCCAATGCTTCTTCTCGCAGCTTCTTCCCAGCCTCGAGCAGCTCAAGTTCGAGAGCCCCGTCGTGGTTGGAGAGCTCGGGGTCGGGGAGCGGCCTGGTGCTACCCGATGATGCTCGAATCCAAGCAAGTACTAGAAGGTAGAGATCCGACATGATCCCCATGGATTTTGATTCTCCCGGTGAGGGGTGGGGGTGGGAGGGTGGGTTGGGTGGGAAGGAAGGATGGGAAGAAGCTGGAAGGGGTGGTAGCTCTGGATTTCTAGGGCAACAAATTGAGCAGCCAACAAGTGAAGGTTGCTTCAGACGCAAGCATTCGTAGTCAGATCAAGTGGATACTTACACTGCCTAGTAGTGGTGCGAGGCACGAGTGCACGACACGTGGTTTGGCTTGCAGCTAGGTGACTAGAACGACCTGTGATGGTGACTAGTTTGGCATGTAGAGGTACTTTTGGACGACAGAAGGATACTTTCAACGCGCCTTCCAAAATGATAGGATGGCACGTCCTTTTTTTTCTGTCATTTTCACACATATGAAGAGATAGAGAAACGCAACAAAACGACAAGATTTAAAGCATGAAGAGAACATCAATTCTCAAGCTGAGAGTGCACAAGCATCTGTTAGCTAGAACATCAGTTAGTGACTGAACTTTGTTTGCAAACACATCAGTAGCCTTGATGCGGCTCTCGTTTTCGTCTGTGCTGCTGGCGAGAAAAAAGGAGGCCGAAGGCGGTGCTGGTGGACTCGCCAGTTTCCTGAACAAATATGAGTTATTTTGTTGTTCATTTTCATATATATTCTGTTATTTTATTGTTTCATTTCCTATATGTGTGGTGTATGTCGGATCAGTGGATGAATGAGCGTGCATGTCGATGGTTTCATTACGTGTTTTTCGCCTGGTTGACCTGTTTGGTGGGTTTCCCATCGATTTTTAATACGGTGCGGGTACTGGTGCGA
The DNA here is from genome assembly GCA_947311845.1 of Poa pratensis. Classification (NCBI taxonomy): domain Eukaryota; kingdom Viridiplantae; phylum Streptophyta; class Magnoliopsida; order Poales; family Poaceae; genus Poa; species Poa pratensis. The sequence goes on along the minus strand of CAMZMU010000074.1, from coordinate 59,883,322 downwards.
GTGTGGTTAAAATAGAAGTACCCGAGTGGGGGTTTGGTTAAGCTTTACCCACACCCAATGGCTGAAGATGCCATCCGGACTAGACGTATTTTACAAAACCATTATCATCCTTTAAGGATGTTCGTGTTTTCCTATTTTCATAGGTTACGAAAAAAGCATAGTTTATTGCCTGGTTTATGCTTTGTGCAGCGTAAGATGTCTGAAAGATACATCTTCCTTCAGTATAGTGCAATTATGCAGATTTAATAATGAATTACTGGGGAAAAATGTGTATAAGAATAATCTATTCGTTACTGCTTTGTAGGCAAGTCATAGCTCCTGCTGTAACCGGCACACTGAACGTGCTGAAGGCTTGTTACGAGGCAAAAGTTAAGTGAGTTGTCGTGGTGTCTTCAGGTTCTGCTGTGTTAAAGAATCCTAACTGGGCCAAGGATAAATTCTTAGACGAAGACAGCAGGTCAGACGAGGACCTCTGCAGAAAGAACCTGGTAGGTAAGCGAAAATCCGTAGTGCCTCCCGAACACAATCGTGCCCTTTTTTGAAATCAATTGAAAACCCTACTTTTAGGTTTTAAAAAGAATCTAAAACTTGGTCCACAAATACATATACGTTTTAAAAAGAATCTAAAACTTGGTCCACAAATACATATACACAATACGAACGTTCGCCGGAAGTTTAGTGTAAAAGAACTTTTTATTTTGGGCTATGCAAATAAGATAAATTTCTCACATACAACATCTATTTTCCCTTTTTGTGCCCATAATTTGCTATCTTTATTTAGCTCAGAATACGACTATTTTGCACCGAAACTTGGCATAAACGTAAAAACATGCATATTTATCTTAGGATTTGTTTTTGATTTTTTTTTCAAACATAAATTCAAAAAATTAACTATTTTCTAAAAGGGTACACCGGTGCTCGGGTGCACCAAGTTCGTGTTCGTAAGTAAGGCAGTATATATACATGGACTCAGTCTCCTAATTAGTTTATACATATAATTCCATTTCTGATTTTTATGTTTTCACATTAAGTATTATTTGTTGAAGCATCTTTATGTCTGACAATTTCTATAAGTTGCAAACAAACGGTTACTGGTTGTCAGTTAACAATAATTTACGATCCTCCAAAATAAAAGCTTGTTTTTTTCCTGTTTGAATTTATGGCATAATTCTCTTTTTCTTGAACCCTGTGGGCACATATCGTTGGACCTGTTAAGAGACTTGATTTTTTTTTATTGTGATGATCTGTAGGATTTCTTGAGCTTTTCAACAGCACATATATCCATGTTTATTACATGTAATAGATTTTACTCGGAAAGAGCAAAGTTCCATATGCTTCTCAGTTCTCAGCGCATGTTAGAAACGTGTTATATAGCATTAACTAGGTGATCCATAACAAGGAATTGCCAAGAGAAACCACATACCAAAAATAGTTTGTGTGATTAGCTGAAGAACATCATGTTAGAAAGCCATAAGCCAACTATTTGATGACTTCACTGGTGAACAAAGTAATGCGAAAATACAAACAATGTGTGATGCACATAAGAAGTAACATTGGAGTTAGCAAAAATATAATATTTGAAAATCACTAAGGATTTTCAAGCCATCAGTAGATATTTGAGAGTCAAGGGCGATATGTGTTTTCATCCTGACAGGATCACTTATTTGAAATAAAGTATATGTGTTGTTATTCTGGCAGGATTGGTATGAAATTTCCAAAAAGCTTGCAGAGCGTGAAGATTCTGCTTTTCCAGCAAAAACTGGGCTGGATATTGTAACTATCTGCCCACTGGTAATTGGTCCCTTGATGCAGTCTACAATAAATGCCAGCAGTAAAATCCTCCTCAAGTATTTCAAAGGTGGATGTGTTTATCCTAGTTTTCTCTTGCAATTACTACATAAAATAGTGCCATCTTACTTCGCACTGCTCTGTTAAAACTGGTCATAGATGATGTCGGCCTCTGTTGTTTGTTTCCAGACGAACAAAGCAGACTAGCCAATAGCACAAAAGACATATATATATATATATATATATATATATATATATATATATATATATATAGGGTGGGACTATCAGAAACCACCCTTAAGAGTGCTCCAAATAATTATTTAGAGCACCTTTTCCAAACCAGCAGGGCTTCTTACCCCCGAACACACCCGTCCGAAAGAGCTCCTTATCCCGCATACACCCGACCTGCCCGCATTCTAAAAAAAAAAACCCTCCCCACCTTCTCCCACCTACCCCAATCCAAATCAGCGCACCCGACGCCGGCCCACCTCCATCCTCCTTCCCGCCGGCGGCCGGCCCTCGTCCGCGCCGACGACGCCCTCGAGCTCCGGGAGTCCTCTGCGCCGCTCTAGGGGTCCAAGCCGCAGAGCCCAGGGAGTCCGCGACCTTGTGTGCGCGCTGGCAGGCGGCCACGCCCTCGTCCGCGACCTTCTGCGCGCCGGCAGGCCGCGAAGCCCCCGTCCTCGACCTTCCGCGCGCGCCGGCGGGCCGCCATGCCCCGTTCTCGACCTTCCGCGCGCGCCGACGGGTCTCCATGCCGCCCTCACCCACCTTCTGCGCGCGGCGGCAACCCTCGTCCCGGGAGGCCGAGCCCCACTCACCGCCGCCACCCTTGAGGCCGAGGGACGCCTCCATGCCCAGCGCCGCCGCGCCAGGGCTCCGCCACAGGGGAAGCGAGTCCGGCCAGCCAAACATCTTCAGTTCATCTTCCCCTGCTCCGCCTCTATTCCCCATACTCCACGACGCGCATCCTCTGCTGGACTCCCGGAAGCGCGGACTGTGGACTTCCCGACGAGCCGGCGCTGGTCCGACCTCCCTCTATTTCTGGCCACGGAGCAAGTCCCAGCGTTGTATTCTCGTGCTACGGAAGTTTGAGCCGCTTCTTCTGGAGTTCAGTTCAGTGCTTCATTGCGTTTTTCAGTAGGTGTGAGCGTCCTCGTTCCGCTCCGTGAGGAGGTCCTGGAGGCCTTCGCATCCTGGCCCTGCCTAGGCGTGGCCGCCTCCGACGCTGCTGTTGCGCTGGCAGTTCACGTCCTGATAATCCAGCGACAGAATACGGCGGCGCAGCTCTGCTGGAGGCGCCATTCCCCTCTCTACCCGTGCTTGACCAGGCTCACCACCATGGCGCTCTGAATCGATCTCGAAAGCCGTCGTGCCTGCTCCATCCCCATCCCCAGCAGTTCATCAGTCGCCTCCATGGCAGTTTACCTCGCCAGACCTCCACTTACCTCCTCCAGAGCGCTGGACATCCTCGGGAGTTGAATCCCGGCCGGTCCGCCAGGGGACTGCACAGACCCCGCGGGTGCACAACCGTCGTCCTTGCGATTGGACTCGAGACCCAGCGCGTGAACCTCGCAGGTGCACCACTCTGAACCTCACGCACCATACTCTGAATCTGTGCGCGTTTGTGTGCTTGAACTGAAATGTGTAGTAGTTCTTAAAATTGCAGCTGTACGCTCGCCGACGCCGCGCGCTCTCACCTGCAGTTCTCACAATCATCTATGAAGAGAAGGTGTATTTCTGGGAACGAGTAGGCATGGTTGTGAATCGCTCCTAGCTGAGAACTGCTAGTCGGATGCGGACGATAGTGAACTATTGGTGCATGTACGTGGTTAGATGCTTTGTTGAATACTCGAAAAACAAATAGCAGATTGCTATCCGTCGAAGAGTTAGTTAAAGGCTACAAATATCTGATTCATTTTTGTGACATAAAATGCTAAATACTAAATGACAGAGCAGTGTAGTTGTGGAATCTTTTTGATCGGCTGATGCATTGGAGATGTCGATGTTGTTGAATATTGGTGAGCTATCTTTATTAGTTAATTACAGAAAATAGCTTAGGGGTTATTTGAGAAATAGTTTGAGTCAACTAAAAATAGCTTAGGTGTCAATTTTCTTTTTTAGCCGGAGCCGCCGCGATCTTCTGGTATTTTGGGTTTCTTTTAGCGATTTGAATGGGGGAGAACTGTCTGTATTGTTGAGGTTTCTGTAAGTGTTGCGTTGTCTTTTTTGAAATTTCTGTTTGAGAGCGAGCTGTATTAGCTTTTGTGTCAACTTCGGGAAGAAAAATGCTAGCTCAGCAGCGTGTCTAAGAGGTTCACTTTGACCATGTCCGGAGTTCACTTTAAAGGTATCGGAAGTTCACCTAAATTGCGTCGGAAGTTTACCTTTCTATTGGGAGTTCCCTGAACCAGACGAAAGTTTGTTTTGCATAGTGGAGGAGTCCACTTTAAAATATGTCGGAAGTTCTCCTCTGCCATGTCGGATAATTACCTTTTTTCTCGAAATTCAGCTTTCAAAAAAATCACTTTGTACCGAACAGAAGTTCACCTCGGATGTGTCGGCAGTTCATATGAAAAATGCCTTGTACGTTACATCTTTGTTGGGAGTTCGATTTGAACAAATCGGAAGTTAACTTTAAACGTGTCGGAAGTTCAGCTCGAATACGCTGCAAGTTTACCTTTATGTCGGTGAAAAAAATTCAAATCTAGAGATTGGAAAAAAGGTTAGAAATTTTTCTCGTGAAGTTCACAATTTATAGAAGTTTACTCTCATAAAATTGCGAAGTTCAAAGTATACAATCTCGAAATCTAGTCCGAATAACAACATGAAAACAGGGAAAAAACTAAAAAATACAGCAGTTTGTATATTTGAAACTGCTCTTAAACCACATATAATTTTAAAAAATGGTCCACATAGTAGGATGCGCAATTTTCATACCTTTCCAACGGTATATCATTTGCATCGTTTGGACAAACGGTTTAAAAACTACAAAACAAATAGTGCAGGATACGGAATAAAAATTTCGCGATCGGAAGTTCACTATCGCACACCGGAAGTTTACAATCGTGTAATAGGAAGTTCGGATGTCTGTTTTTCTGGGCGGAAATCCTACGCATAGAAATCATTGATATGATTTCTGTTTGTCCAAATCGATCACCGCTACGTGCAATTGGCAATGATATGAGTCTAATTTGACTCTCCCATGTTGATTCGTCCATTCCGAACTTTATAAACGTGCCAATTTTAAATCTATTCCAATGTCATCTTGTTACTCTGTTTTTCGTATTTTCGAAATTAATCAAAAACTGTAAGGAATTTGAAAACATTTCTATATGAAAAAGTTGCGTCTAGTCAATATCTTTCCAACGCCGTATCATTTGTTACATTTGGATAAGCGGTTTGAAATTAATTGACAAAACAGTGTCCATTTTCAACAGAATTTTGTATTTTTAAATCTGCTCTTAAACCGTACAGAATTTGGAAAAATGTCTAGAGATATCGAAGACTCGCATTTTCCATAGCTTTCCAACGGCGTATCGTTTGCATTAATCGGATAAACGGTTTGAAAATGGCGGCCAAAAAACAGTACAAAAACGAGAAATTTCCGAAAACTGCACTCAGTATTTCTAAAATTGTTTTACAACCGTAAGGAATTTGGAAAACCCGTATTGACGAAAAAGATTCGCATTTTCCATAGCTTTCCAACGGCGTATCATTTGCATCAATCCGACGAGCGGTTTGAAAATGGCGGCCAAAAAACAGTACAAAAACGGAGAAATTCGAGAAAATTGTGTGTAGTATTTCTAAAATTGTTTTAAAATTGTAAAGAATTTGAAAAACCTGTCAAGACGAATAAGGTGCGCAATTTCAGTACCTTTACAACGGTATACGGTTGTAAAATTGCGTTGAAAATACTATCCGCAAAACAGAAAATCTGGGAGTTCCGTCCGGAAGTTAACATAATATACGAACGGAAGTTCAGAAAAGGTGCTCTGAATAGTTATTCAGAAACTGGTTCTTAAATAGCTGGAATATATATATATCTTAGGATCACTGTTTTGAATCACCAACCTAGTTTAGGATTATAGTTATGTTTCTGTAACAATGAAAAAACTTTTCTCTTGCAGGAGAACTCAAGAATGTAGACAGTAGATTCTAGAACCTAGTGGATGTCCGTGACCTCACCGATGCTCTTCTTTTGGCATATGAATAGACAGAGGCTTCTGGACGGTACATCTGCAGTTCTTCACTAATTAAAGGTTCTGATATGATAAAAATCCTGAAGACCTTATATCCAATATACACCTATCCCAACAAGTAAGCGCCTTTCTCAGCAGGCAAATTTGTTTATCTTACTGCTACTTTAGTTCTGCATTTCATAAGCTAGATGGCATTCCCCAAAACAAGGAAGGATAAAGATGAAAGTCCATTTGTCCGTTTCCTGATATAAGCATGTTATCCTCACTTGGAAAGTACTATGATTGGGACTGGCAAATTGAATAAAGCATAGTGAAGTGTTAAGTTTATGGATTGCCACACTTTGCATGTATTTTGCTTGTATGTAAAACTGTAGGAATATGTTGTCACATATCACAACATGCTTCGATGTTCCTTCCTCCTGTTTTCGCATGCTTACGGTCCCTAGTGACATGGAGCGGATGGCTGCCTCCTACTTCGAGGAGGTGTATGCCAAGGACCCTACTCTATCGCCTGAGGCAGTGTTGGAGTGCATTGAGCCACAAGTCACAGGGGAGATGAATGATACGTTGAATGCTACTTCTACTGAAAAGGAGGTGTGTGATGCACTCTTCCAGATTGGACCGCTTAAGGCACCCTGCCATGATGAGTTTCTGGCGCGGTTCTATCAGCGTAACTGGGATGTGTTGAAAACGGATATTATTTGTAGCAGTTCTAGAATTCTTCACAACTGGAACTATGCCCCCCCCCCCCCCCCCCCCCCCCCCCCCCCCCCCCCCCGCGGTAAGCAACACTGCAATTGTTCTCATTCCTAAAGTAGCACACCCTGAAAATCTGAAAGATTTTCGACCAATTAGTTTGTGTAATGTGTCTACAAAGTGGTGTCAAAATGTCTAGTGAATCGTTTGCGCCCTCTTCTTACTAACTTAAACCAGAGTGCCTTCATTCCTCGAAGGCTTATTAAGGACAATGCTATTATAGCTTTCGAATGTATCCATCGTATCCCAACAGTAAGAGGATCATCTCCCCCCCCCCCCCCCTTTGTGCATATAAACTGGATCTTTCGAAGGCTTATGATCGTGTGGATTAGGGATTTTTTAAGAAGGCTCTACGTGACGTGGGGATTCTCGACACCTTGGGTATCTCGCATTATGGAATGTGTGAACTCCGTCAAGTATTCATTAAACTTTAATGGGAAGTTTCTTCAGCAATTCACCGCCACGGGGGGCCTACGCCAAGGTGACCTGTTGTCTCCCTTCTTATTCCTATTTATGTCGGATGCTTTATCTTAATTGTTACACAAGTCTATTCGGATGCTGGATTGGAAGGCTTAAAAATTGTTGGAGGGCTCCTATGCGACACTTTTCCTCGCAATTGGATGCACAGCGACGTAGTTGGCAAGAATTTCTCTGTTGCGACGCTTCTATGAGCACAAATAGCCCTGGCAATTGGATGCACAGCGACGTAGTTGACATGGACCTTAAACGCAAACAGTTAGTATTATGCGAGCCTAGTGGGACCCACGACTTGTCCACATCAGCACATGATGTCCTCTGAGCACGGGACCCACAACTTATCCAACTCACCGCGTGGGTCCCACTACTTCCCGCCGTAGCCATCATCTCGGCCGTTGCATCCTTCTCCCATGCATCTTCCGTTTATGTTCTTCTTCTTCTCGGGGATGAAGCGCGGCAACGCCGACGAGCTTTTCTGAACGGGTTGAAGCTTCCTTTTGCGCCGTTTCTGAACTGAAGCATTAAGCGGAACTGAAATTGCACTTATACTGAAATTGGACATATTACATAACTTAGTTCGTGGCGATCATCGGATCAAAAGCCACACACGCAGGCACAAACACTGCTTACATAGATTGCCCTAGCTAATTGAGCTTTCCCGCTGCTCTACCACTAACCTACGACCCAAAATTGGGCTCACACCGGAACCCAGGGGTGAGGCGGCGACGAGGCGGTGGCGTCACTCAGTCGGACCAGTCGAACTCAGAGTTGGAGTCCGAGCTAACCTCGATGACGAGGTGGAGGGATGCTTCGAGACCCTTCTGCAGGCGGAGTTCATCGAGCACCTTCTCCATCTGACGGCGCGCCTCGAACTCATGCTGCTCCTGCTGGCTGTGCTGGATCACCTCCTTGGTGATCCAGGGCAGGTCCATGTCAACGGCGAAATCACCGGGCAAGAGGCCGCGGCACGGTGCATGGTCCTGCTGCTCATCCTCCTCCCTCTTCGCCGGCGGCAGCTGTGCCGCCATGGAGGAGCTCCCCGCGCCGGAGGAGCCTCCATGCTCGTAGCAGCTGCGGGCAACGGCCGCAAACTCCATGCGGCGGTCGTACTCCTCGACCTCGCGGCGGGCGAACGCAGGCGGCGGCGTTAGCCCGTGGTTCGTCCACTTGCACGCGTGACGCTTCCGACCACCATCGGAAACAACCCGCTGTCTCCGAGCTGGGTCAGCTGGAACCCGCCGCTTCCGAGCAGGGCGAGAGGCAACAAGGTGCTTCCGCTCCTCGTCGGAGCAATTTCCGCCACCGGAATAGCCACAGCGGCCAGCGCTTGAACCCCCCATCCTAAATATCAGCGCTCGGCGGGGCTGGATCTGCAACTGCAGGTGGATTTGGTCGCCGGTGGCGAGCAAGTGGGAGCGGCGAGTGCGAATGGGGAAATAGCTAGGGTACGACACCTTTCTATGGATAAGAAGGGGAACGGGAGGCGTTTTGTTGGGCTATGCTTATTGTTGGGTCGTGGCCTATGCGTGTTTGAAATAAATAAAATGCTCCAGCCAAAAAAAGTCCAGCTAATCACAACGCAGAACGAGAGTGACGCGGATCGGAGGATTTCCTTCTAGAAGGCATGATCGGACGGCCAAGCGTACGCGCTAGGGTTACGCGAGGTTTCGGTTGAGTCAACGGGGTTTTGTGTGGGTTGACCAAATTAGGGTTTAGCACAACTAATTCAAAAAAATTAAAATAATATGGAACTTGCCCCCATAGTCTTGCTATATCGTATAGTATCTAGAAAAAAATATAAATATGGTTTAGATACATTTTTTACGAAAAAGGCTTAAATCAAGTGTGGGACGTCGAACACTTTTAAGTGAGCACAACTAATTCAAAAAAATCAAATAAATATGAAACATTCGCACATAGTCTCCTTATGTCATATAGTAACGAGAGAAAAAAAATGCTTTACATACATTTGCACGAAAATGTGTTCACTCAAATGTGATATCTTGAACATAGTAGTATGGATTTCAAGGGAGAGATGGAGGGTTTTAGTGACTAGGGTTTAGCATAACTAATTCAAAAAAATCATAAAAATATGTAACCTTCGCACATAGTTTTCTTGTGTCATACATTAACTAAAAAATATAGATATGGTTTACATACATTTGCACGAAAATGTGTTCACTCAATTGTGATATCTAGAACAGAGTAGTATGGATTTCAAGAGAGAGAGGAGGTGGGTTTAAAGTTTTTTTAAATGAAAACTGTCCAATCCTCACCAAAGATAGATCTGAGCTTAGGTTTACATTTTCATGTTTTAAACTTGAGTTATTTATGATTTGCAATTAAATCATTATTATTCAAAAGAAAATAAATAATATGAAGATTAATTCAGAAAATTGTGAGACTTCAGAATGACACTTTATAGATAGAAAACAAGTCTAGGAAATTTATTTGGCTAATTTAGGCAAGGTGAAAAAACACTTGCTTAGCAATGGAGCCGTTTACCCTACCTTTAGACCTCATTTGAAACAAATTTTGTTCAATACTTAGCAAAAAGACTCGGTTTGATGACCAAGTTAGATCAAACAAGTGCATAATAGTATGAAATCATTGCAACATCCAAGCCTAGCAGAAATACCATGTAAATTTTAGTTTTGGTTCAAGTTGAATTCAGACGAGACAAAAAATCAAAACAAAATAAATAATATGAAGATTAATTCAAAAAATTGTCCTAGTGCAACATCTTAATGGATGGGACAACTCACTATTATAGATTTTTAATCTACCCTACTGGACTAGAACGGGAATAATGTGCAACACCTAAATCGTGAGCATGGTGACTCGAACTTGGGTGGGCAAAGGGAGGCATCAACCCTTGACACTAGGCTATGCCTATGTTTGTGACAAATCTACCACCATTAGGAGGTAATAGTTACAACCCTCCATCTCACAAAAATACCATGTAAAGTTTGAATGTTGGTTCAAATTTGAATTTGGTTCAATTTTCAATTCAATTTTGAATGTTCAGTTTTATTTGTCGAGATGACACTATATAGATAAAAGACAAATTTATTTGGCTTATTTAGACAAGGTGAAAAAATTGTTGCTTAGAAATGGGGTCGTTTACCCTACCTTTGTAACTCATTTAAAACACAATTTTTTCATGAATTTGCAAAAAGGCCTGGTTTGAATACCAAGTTAAATGAAACAAGGGCATAATAGTTTGAAATCATCCAAGCCTAGCAAAAATACAATGTAAAGTCTGAATTTTGGTTCAATTTTGTATTTTGCGGCATGTAAACACAATTAAAACATGTGCTAACATGTGCTAGCTCTTTGCATTTTGCAGCATTTTATTTACGTGGTCCCATGAACAAAAATGGGGCCAAAGTAAAACAAATGAAGAAGCATATGTTTGTTCTTACTCCAAACTGAACACGTTAATTGAAGAACAAACACTGTGAATTTAAGAACAAACATTGTTTTCAAATTGCTGCTTCAATACAGTTAGATTAACTTGGTATGTCGCAAAGATCGCATCCTTTGCCCTGACATGCATAACTGTCCATTCTAATGATGGATGAACAAGTAACAGAAAAACCATGCAATGATACAACCACAAAATACCACCGCCGTGAAATTTGTTTACTTCTGCAAATAAATCATCTGCTTTAGATGTTTCTTGATCTTCTTCAGTTCCTCGTTCATCTTCAGCTCCTCGTTCAGTTCAGCATTGTGTAACATCCCAAATTTTGGAACTAAGAAAAACTTAGATTTACATGACCCAAAATTCAGAACCAACAAAAACTTTTTGAAATGTTTCTCAAATAGATGTGTTTTCCTTCCCATTACTTTGTTTGACCATGTGTGGCTTGTTGATTGAGTTACTTAACTAAAAATTAACCCAAGAACTCAACCTAATTAAATTTATAGTTAACCTTGGTGATCATGTCATGGCAAGAAAAATACTCCCTATATATATATACCCTTTCCAATATTATTTTGGCCAAGTACCATTTCAAAACTATTTGGGATTTTAAGCAACAACCAAAAATATCTATTATTTGGGAAAGCAAAAGTATGTATAAATATAAGCCTTTCTAAAAAATATGGAGGTATATATGCTATCTCCAACTTTCATATCTTCCTTATACTTGTAGCTCTTATTTTAAACTCATACTTTTATTCTTTTGAAAACAATAAAGATGGGGAGTATACCACCCATATAGTTTATCAACCCTTTTTGGAAAAGTACCCAATTATTGATATAAGCTTGTTCCCAAATTATACTTGTCATGATGATGCATGATCACCATCCCACCACCTAAATAAGTGTTTGCTCTTTGCTTGAAAACTTATATCGTTTGCCTGTTTGACTTGTGATTGTGTTGATTGTTTTACCTTGATTAGGTTTGTTGCTTGGTGAACAATGAACACAGATATGTTTGATCATCAAATTAAAGACACACACTTGACAACAATTTGGAACGTTACTTGAATAAAACCAAACTCCTAAAACTGGTCAACAATTGAAATTAAGATCCTAAATGATCTTATCAAATTACTCTCTCTACCTATCTCTCTATTTTATTAAAACAAATATTTTCTTTATGAAAATAATTCCATGGATGAGATGAAATAATAGCCATCTCATTTTCATACCCCTCTCTTCTCAAAACATAACTTCCAATTAAAAATATAATTCAATTTCTAAAATCTTATTTCTTTCTTTAAACACCTAGGGTATAATAAAAGCCCTATTTCTCTTCACACTAAAAATCTAGGAAAATAACCCTAGTCCTCTTACACCTTTCTAAGGCTAACCACAAGCAAAGTTCATCAAAAATTCAAATTAATTCTGGGTCAGACCTTCTGTCGAACACTTGGTGGGCAGTAGTGAACACACTCAAAATTCAAATACAATTCGAACTATGTCAATCGATTTTCTCTCACAAATTCACCTCTCCCACTCTCTCACACACTCCAGACTGCACATCACCCTCTGGTCGAGCTCATTTGGCATGTAGCTGCTGGCCTCACCTCTCTCTCTCTCCCCTCTCCGGTCATATCGACCTGCAAAAGAAGAACAGAGGACGTGGCACTGGCCAGCACCGCGCCACCCCTCTGCTCGTGCTCTCCTCCCCCATTGGGCAACTTCTGGGCACGCGTATTGCCTCTGCCGACCAAACTATCGCTTGCCCAACCCCTGGCCGCCGTGCGCGTGGACGCCGACGCCATCTCCGACCAACGCTGCACTCCAGCTCGCACCCCTCGACGTGGCCATCCCTGAACCACGCCTCAACTCCACGGACATGCTCGCACCACGTCCTCTTCCCCGCGCTGCCGTCAAACATCCGTCGAGCACTTGGCATGCGTCAACGGCCACCTACCACCCCGAGCTCTCTCTGCTCGCTCCCTCGCTCACCTCACGCCTAGAACCCTAACGGAAGTGCCAAGCCGTCTCCGCGCCACCCAGAGTCGCCAATGGCGTGCTCGCACAGCACCTACCCCTCTCCATGCGCCACGGCCACCGTACGCCGAAGTCCGGCTATAAAACTTCCACCCCCAGCTCGCACTCGACCTCGCCCACTCCCTTTGCCCTCTCCCTATGCTCCCCACTCCTCTCTGCACCGCCCAGAGGGCTGGTGCATCATCGTCGTGTCCCTGTCGTGCTTGCCGAGCACCGCCGTCTCGGCCATCTCCAAGGTCAAGGATGACGCGGCCACGCAGCCACTTCCCTTGCCCTCTCTGTCATGTCTTCTCTCTGCTTCACCACCAGGAGCTCGCCGCCCTTCTCTCACGCATTCCCCTCTCCTCTCTATGCCCAGGAACACACGTCCAAGTTTGCCGTCGAGGAGGCCATGTTTGTGAACACCACCGAGCTCGCCGTCGACGACTTGGACATCCCCGAGCCGTACAACAGGCTCCAAGCACCGCCCCACGTTCTCCTCCGTCGACCGCCATCATCTCCCCAGCCGTTGGATCTCCATCCAACGGCAGGATACCCTTTCGTTTAGTTGAGCCGCTGATGGGCCAACCCCACCCGTCAGCAATTTAACCATTTCCTCGCGCAGGAATTTAATTCCCTAAGCCACTGACTGGTAGGCCCCACCCGTTAGGGTTTTCAACATTATCCACCCGGTAGTTTAATTCAAATTCTCAGTTTAAATTAGAATTGTAGAAAACAGTACTGGACTTAGCTTTAAAAATCAATAACTCGAGATTTACATATACAAATAAATTAAATCAAATTTCTCTGGAAATCTTATTAAATTGTCTATCTAACTACACTGGTTTCACCATGTTTAGATTAATAATCAGAGAGTGGTATTTAAATTGCTACCGAAGGCTTAAATCACAAACTTGTTTATTTCTGATGCTCAGTTAGTCCAAAATTGATTAATTCAATTTTGTTAGCTTAGTATCACTGGATGTTAGCTACCCTAATTTTTGTAGATTTAATTAGGCAACATTATTTGTTTAGCTTAAGAATGAAGTTTGTTGACACTTCTGGACTAGGATAATTTTAATTGATTAATGCTTACTCCAAATGATTTAAATCCAATTGGGTTAGATCACAAATAATCATTACTGTATGGAACTAAAAGGGTTTAATTTTTTGATCAACAGAACTAGGTCAGTAGCTAAAACTTGATTAACAAGCTTCTGAACTAAAACATTTGTGTAGGGAGTTTAGTAAATCAAAGTGGAACAAATCCAATTGGAATAGTTTCTAGTACAAACGGAGAACCTAAATCCAAATTTGCATAATTGTTTGAGTAACAGAACTCCCTAGGTGAAATAAACAGTAAAGGTGTTGTTCTCTGCCTTCAATAAAAAGAAGAGATTTGAGTGCCTTAATTTGGAAAAATGTTGTTTGTGTTGTGGGATGCATGTTTAGGTGTTGTTACTTGCTTGCTACTGTGGCTTGACTTGTTAGTATATGTTAGTACTGTTAGTGGCTTGTGATGTGTTTGATTTGAGCTAAGCTAGTGTTGTTAAGTGGTGATTTAAAACATTAACAATTGATTAGTTATGCCTTGTGTTGCTCGATAACTTATATGAGCTTAATAACCACTTTCAACTAATAATATTAGCTACTAGTTGTTTAAGATTATTAGTAATGCTTAGTCTTGCAAGTTAGTAGTAATCCCTAAAAATTGCCTAACCACTACTTTAACCCTTTTTGTAGAAAATAAATGGTGTTGTGGTTGCCAAACTTGTTTGGATAAATATTCGTCTTGCACCATGAGTGTTTCTTGATAGATTGCTTGATGTCTTGAGTGTGCCTTGCTATATGATTGATTGTGTTCTTTATATTTTTGCGACGCTAGATATTAACGCTACCGGAGTGGCCGATGAAGAGGATTTATTTGAGAAGTATGGGAATTCATTTATATTGATCAACAAGGAGAAGTGCAAGGAAATTATGCTGAAAATCAGGCAAGCTACTTTCTGAGCTTTGCACCCCATATATATGATGCATCGATATTTTGAGATATATGTTTTATACAAGGCAACTTGTTTTCAAAAATATATGAAAAACTACTTTGCCACATAGATATATAAGCACACTATAGTGCTCATCAAATTATAGGATGGGAAAAATGTTTCTTCAAAAACTCCTTTGTGGTATCCTTGGTTGGATATCGTTTTGTTGAGGTGTCGGCAAGATGAGAAAGTGGACAGTGTTGGTTTCATATAAAAGCTCATTGTGTCTGGGTACTTACGTCAACCATTCTTACCCGGTGCGACCACATTTACCCCCATATGGGAAAGGGCGTAGTCATATAGTTTGCTCATTTTAGTATGGGATGCCTCAACAACGGAGATGACTTCGTTCCATGAGGGGATGGTTTGGTGTCCTACCCCCTGACCTGGGTCCGAGCTCACAAATGGATGAGGAGGATAGAAAGTTGTGCAGGAAATTGCAAAATACACCGCCAGGGTTAGGGTTCCCGACGGGTACTGGAATGGGTGTCTATGGAAAGTGTCATAGCGGCAGGGTCCCGTACTAGCGTGAGCAAAGGAAAGGATATGGTCGGTAACCCAACTTCGCATACACCTTGTATGGCGGGACGTGGCTGACACGATGGGTTACCGAATGGGTGTGGGAAAAGCGTACTACCTCTGCAGAGTGTAAAACTATTCGAATAGCCGAGTCCTCGGTTATGGACAATTGGGAGGCCTTACCGAGATCTATGAGCAAAGTGTTGAGTTTTGAAAACTAGATGAGTTTATACGACAGCTATACTAAAGGTCATGTATGAGCTTGTCGGTGTTGTTTGAGCATGAAGGGCTTTTTTCGGGAAAAGGAGGAGTTTTTGGAAAAATGATCATGATGGATATTCTGGAAAGTTTCTAAAACTCTTCTTACCTCTTTTAACAAAGATATAGAAATTTCAAAACAAAGTTTTATTAAACCAAAGTCTATTCTTTTCTGTTTTTCAAGAAAGATATAGAGATTTCAAAACAAAGTTTTATTAAACAAAAGTCTATTCTTTTCTTCAAGAAAGATGTAGAGATTTCAAAACAAAGTTCTAATAAACAAAAGCCTATCCTTTTCAACAAATCTATAGAGATGATTTCTGAAAATAAAAGTTTATATTTAAATAAAATGATGCTAGTGCATGCTCATGTCGGGGGTAGTTTGCGAAGTACATTCAAATGTACTCATAATGGTTTCGTCCCTGGCATTGTTGTGATGCCAGGTTTCAAGGAGCACTTGTGAAGAGGAGGACGGTGACGACGTCTTTGCGAACTAGGGCGCTTCCCAGTCAGCTGCCTGTAGGGTTGTGGCAAATGACTTGGGCTCTACGCTGTTTGATGATTTCCGCTGCAAGTTCCTGTTGAAGTTTATGACTTCACTCAAGTAATTAAATTCATTCGGTATTTATGGATGTTCTTTTGATACCAGTTTGATTGTGCTCAGCGACACACTGATCATGGGATCGCTGATGTTATAGGCACAAGGGTATTTCGGACAGCTAGTCCGGGGTCCCCACACATTGTGCGCATTCCTTGTTGGCACACGACTATGTCCGCTCCTCTGTCCGAGCTCCCCATAGTCTCCACAGCAATGGGTGGCAACCACAAATTGAGCTCACAGGTTGCGGCTCTGTTCGCATTAATGTAGCCCTCAAACTGAAGCATCTCAATGTACTCATCCATCCACTCGAAATGGTTACATCTCTTCGTGATCTGAAAACAGCAGCATGAACACTAGATCCTAAATTCGACTACAAAAAATGAAATTTGGAGAATTCAGAGCAAACAAAACTGATATCTAACCTTGCCATCCCTTCTTGCCAATGTCTTGCTCAAGCATCTCACAAACCCGCACCCAAGATTACCATTCTCATCAGTCCTAGTGACCCACCGTTATAGAAGCTCTGGACGTGGGCAGTCAAGGCACCTTGTGAGCAGTAATGCACCATGCCGTGGCCATTTTGATTGCGGGGTGGAGGAGGTAGACATCTGCGTCGTCGCCTGAGAAGAGAAAGATTGGGGAAAGGGGAAGCAAGCGGCGGCGGCAGGCGGGAGGGCACGGCGGCGGGTCTGTTCAAGCTGTGGTGATGTGGGTCCCACACGGTGATGTGGACAAGTGGTAGGTCCCGCGTGCTGAGGTGGATATGAGGTGGGCCTAACGTTGCTCGGCTCACATAATCCTAACAGCTAACGATTAGTGGCGTTTATGGACCGTGTTGGGCCTAGGCTATTTTCGCATATACAAGTGTCGCAGCAGAGCAATTCACGCTAACGACGTCGCTGTCCATCCATTTGAAAGGAAAAGTGTCGCACAGCCCCTATTTGCAGATGATTCCTTATTATATTTTCGGGCAAATATTGATCAAGAGACAATTGTCAAAGATGTGTTGAACACATATGCTTCAGCGACGGGACAACCGATAAACCCCTCGAAGTGTTCCATCTTGTTTTTTAATAATTGTCCAAGTTCAGTTATGCAAGAAATAAATCAATCTTGGAGGTTTCACAAGAGGTCTTTGAACCGAAATATCTTGGGCTGCCCGTTCTAGAAGGTAGGATGAATAAAAGGAAGTTCCAATCACTACAAGCTAGGCTCAGCAAGCGTTTGGCGGAGTGGAGTGAAAAGTACATGCATGTCTATGGTGAGCAAGGAAATTCTCCTTAAGGCAGTCGCGTAGAGGAAGGCAAAAGAAAGATGGATTGGCTTGCTTGGGATATATAAGATAATCCTTTCAAAACAGATGGGGTGTTTGGCCTTCAGGGATATGAGAGCTTTCAATCAAGCTCTCCTTGCCAAACATGCATGGCGTCTCATCGATAACCCACATAGTTTGGTTGCACAGCTCTTACAGGCAAAGTATTATTCCTCCGGGCTGCAGCAGCCGTCATCATCGTCACTTTCCTTCTTGGAGATGTTGCTTGGTATGTGGCGATCAGGGCCGGTCCTGGGATACGAGGGGCCCTGTGCGACAAAATAAAAGTGGGCCTTTTGCATGACAAGAAAAAAGTGCACTAATTTTCTTATAGCATTTTCAAATGCAAAGTCTAAATAAAACTGTTCAAGATATATTCGATATTCCAATAAATCGACTGATTTATCGCTTCTTAGTGTTGATAAGATAAGTCAGCCAATAAATCGGCCGATATGCCGATAAACCGGTCGATTTACCTTGGGTCGACCTATAAGTTACCCCCAACATTGCTAAATAATAATGTTCATTCACCCCATTTCTTACCTTCCCTTGATTTTCATGACCAGCAATAATCTCATTCATGCATCTAAACTTGTACTCCCTCGGTTTTTTAGTTTTTAAATATAAGATGTTTTAGGTGTCTTACATGTTGACTAGATTCGGACGAAAGTGAGTGAACATACATACATACTAAAATGTGTCTACATATATGTAAATACTTGTGAATCTAGAAAAGGCATAAACGTCTTATGTTAAAAAACAGAGGGAGTATTAGATTAATCCTTTAGAATTGACTCTCTATTTGTCCTAAAAATTTGTGGATGGCTACTGTATTTTAATTCCCCCGGCTCTCTCAAACCTGTGGAGAATGAGATAATGGGAGAAAAAAATCAACCGGCCATAAATTTATTACACGACAGAATTTGGAGACTGGGATTTGAGGAGACGAGGGTAGAGCCAGGGCCAGGCAACGGCGTACCTGCTCGCTAAGCCTTTGGTACCACGCATATGTTGCACAGTACACGAAGCAATGGCCTAGACTGCTGGCGCTAATGGGCCTTTTCCATCTATATGTAGTTTTTATTACTAGCAAATGCAACTACAGATAACCACCTACTGTATATACGTATACCTGAGATGGGCCCCTGGATGTGAGGGCCCTGTGCGGTTGCACAGGCCGCACATGCTCAGGCCGGCCCTGGTGGCGATTCAGAGTGCTAGGATCGTGGTGGGAAACTGGGAATTCTCGGAGGGTGCAGCAGTTGCGAGTTATCTATGTTTCGTCAATCCGCCGATGTTGCCTTTGTTTTCTTTTATGTTATCTCTTTTTTTTTGACTTGATTATGTTGTTTTAGCCCCAGCAGTGGTTTCGAAGTTGTATTGTGTGGTTGCTATATTAATATAGCGGGGCGTAATTCTGTTTCGAGAGATTGCAAGTCTATCTCTAAGGAATAAAACTCCATATATTCCCGGTAAAAAAACGTGTTCTTCTCTCTGAATTGTTTTGCAGCTTTCCGGAATTGGATCCCAGTAAAGTTGTTAGTTCAGAGAAACTTGAGAAGCTAGGGTAGAGCTTCAGGCCGGTGGAGGAAACGCTCAGGAACAACGTCGAATCCTACAGAGCATCTGGCCTGCTGAACTGAGCATCCAAAACCAGGACAAGTTTAATTAGTCGTTGATGGTTTCCAAACCCTTTCTGATTCATGTAAAACTGTGAAACAAAATAAGTCGGTGACTCGATCACCTGCGGAACCAAGTTTGCATGAAAGATAAGTGAACATAATGTGAGTCTTTCTTTTCAGTAGTCCCCAGGTGTTTCGAGCAGCCTGGAGATTAACGGATCGGGTGGGATTCGGTCGCGCGCAGCCATGTTTTTTCTGACCGTTTGGTTTCAGAGGAAGCGTTGCGAAGCTCTGCAGTCTGGTGCCATCGTGGACTTGTCTTTTGTTTCACGGTGAAGTCAGAGTGCGGAGAATGACATGGAAGCCGAGATTTGAGCAGCAAGGTGGTTCTAGTCCCGGTGAGAAGAGGGATTGGCTTGGTGATTCATAACTTGGAGCAGCGGCAACGGCAAGAGGTGGCGACATCACAGAAGAAGTTCAGAGTCTTAACTTTTAGGGTGAAAACCCAAGGTCTGGCTTTAATTGGTTGTGCCTGGCAATTGCCTTGGTGAAGGCATTGTTTTTGCGAGTGGAGACTTTTTTCGGGGTGAAAACCTATGATCTATGATCAGGGCGATGACGGCGCTTTATCTTAGCACTGTTTCCTTCTTGGAGGCGTCACTTTTGAAGAAGTTGGACTTCTGTACTGTTTTGGTGGGGTTTGGTCTGCTGTAACAAGGATTGGATCACTGTAGCGGGACTTTTTTTTGTAATTCTTCTTTTTATTCTGGGTTGTGTGCATCCGTGGAGCCGCTAAGGCACGCGTTGTTGCAGAGGCTAGGTGTAATTGCTATCATCGCGATATTAATATATGCTCTTTATCTTTAAAAAAAAAGGTGTTTCGAGCAAGGTAGTTGCACGCTGCAATCTACTGGTGTTTATGCGAGTAGGCTTGCTGCGTGTTATGTGATTACTGAACCTGTGGACGTATGAATCTATTACCTATCTGATTGCAACTGGGTAATAGAATTGAGCAAGGTAGGACATCTTGAGTTGGATGAGTAGATTGTCCATGAAAAAAAGGTAGGAGTATCTGGAAACTAAAAACAAATCCCAGTGACTTGGTTTGTTTGGGTTTGGGTAGGTGCAAAAATATGTTTTCGTTATAAAGTAACTCAAAACATATATACTACTCCGTAGCTAGCTCGTATGCAGATCAGCAGGTGCACTGAACCCATGATTTTCTTAGTTTTGGTCAAGCGGAGGTTCTTAACAGCAAAAGTGGTGTGACGAAATGAGAAATTATCGACATGAAAATCGACGGCGTTCCATTCTCTAACTAGCTTCAGACGCTAATAACAAGATGAACGGGTCAAGTGGCTATAAACTTTGTTTAGACAGCCGAATGGATATAAACTTTGTCAGACGGCTGAACCATAGGAACGTCAAAGCGGACGCATACGTCAGTTCGAATATCAGAAGATATATAATTGCTGGCTTGCTGCTAGTGTTTTTCACTTTCAGGTCGCCCCTCAATGCAAGAGAGAAGCCATATCCCATGGAGCCGGCCGGCGCAGGGAAGACACGAAGACGGTGTGCGTGACGGGCGCGGGAGGCTTCATCGCCTCGTGGCTCGTGCGGCGACTGCTCTCCGGAGGAGAGGACACTACGCGGTGCACGGCACCGTCCGTGATCCCGGTAAATCATGGCCTTCTTCTCTTCTTGGCCGATTGATCCTCTCGGATTCGATCAGCTTATCTCCTGCACCTAAGAGAACAAGAAGGTGTTACCAACTTGATTCCCATGGCATGCGATGCGTGTGTGTGCAGGTGACCCCAAGAACGCTCACCTGAAGACGCTGGACGGCGCCTGCGAGCGGCTGCGGCTGTTCAAGGTCGACGTGCTGGACTACGCGAGCGTGGCGGCCGCCGTGGCCGGCTGCGACGGCATCTTCCACGTCGGCAGCCCCGTCCTCGCAGGGAAATCATCGAACCCCGAGGTAACACTACAAGATCGAGGTACGCCGATCCGCCGGCCGGCATACTTGCGCGCGTGCTGGGAAACTCGTGAGGTGATGGTACATCTCATAGTTGCAGGTGGAGCTGCTGGCCCCAGCGGTGGCCGGCACGTTGAACGTGCTCAGGGCCTGCAGAGAGGCGGGCGTCCGCCGCGTCGTCGTGGTGTCGTCGACTCGTCGGTCGGCGCGGTTTTCGTCAACCCCAGCCTCCCCAAGGGCCACGCCTTGGACGAAAACTGCTGGTCCGATGAGAAGTACTGCAGAACCACTGAGGTGATGACCCACACTATGAACTCCGAGAATGAACTAGTTTGTCTGAGCCGTTCAACGTTTAGTGCATATTTTGCGAGAGCGAGAGCATACAAACCTTACCTACAAAGTGATTTTCGAAGTGATGACTTAGCAAAACCGCAATTTGACCGGCGAGAATCAAACAAACCTTACCTTGTAGCTTCTGTCAGAACTGGTACTGTCTCTCCAAGACGCTAGCCGAGCGTGAGGCACTCTCCTACGCAGAGAAGACTGGTCTAGACGTCGTGACCGTTTGCCCATCACTGGTGTTCGGGCCTCTGCTGCAGCCCACGGTCAACACCAGCAGCTTGATTCTCATCAACTACTTGAAATGTAAGCCTCGTTCTCCGCCCTTTCACATTCGCATGTATATGAATTGATTTGAACTGCTCTGCACAGGCGACGACAGCAACGCCATGGAAGACAAGGTGTGGAACATGGTGGACGTCCGCGACATCGTCGACGCTCTCGTGCTGACATACGAGCACCCGGAGGCGGCCGGCCGGTATATCTGCAGCGCGTACGCCATGAAGGTGTCCAAAATGGTTTCCGTCGTCAGAAACCTGCATCCGAACTTGAACTACCCGAAGAAGTAAGTGTCGCAGTTCGCTCGCCGTAGGACCAAGTACAATGGAAACTTGGTGTAATCTCTCGTGATTTTGACGACTGTGATTTTGGCAGGTTCATTCAAGTGGGGGATGAGAAGGTGTTCAGTTCGGAGAAGCTGCAGAGGCTGGGGTGGACATTCAGGATCATGGAGGAGACGTTGAAGGACAGTGTCGAGTCCTACTTGTCTGCGGGCTTACTCAACTGAGCTTTGTGACATGTGGCGTGTGCAAGTAGAATGGTTACTACTTACAACCGCAGTGGTAGTTCTTTGGTGTTAATTTCTGTTGCGACTTGTAGTGGTACTGATGAGTAATTGATGATGCGAATCTATGCACGATGGTTAATTTATTGTTGTGTGCCTTTGTATAATCTTTGATGGTTAGCTCATCGCAGGCTTGTTCAGCGAATGCTCTGTGCAGCCGTGCTGAGGCCTCTTTCATTTCTTACTTCCGAGTTTTGACCCAGCTGTATGTTCGAATTCGCTCCATGGAAAGCGAGCAATGGTCAGGTTCTGCGGAACTGGCAACGTTCCAAGGAAACCAAAGAAATAGGCATGTTCAATCTGTTGGATTCATTGGCCAACTGCCACTCCTCCATCGGTGTTCTCTTTCTCCAAATATGTTCAATCTTTTCAGCTTCTTCCGCCCTTGAGACTGAAGATTTCGGTGTCTCTACTTCGTCAAACTCTGTCAGAATTGGCATTTCAGCAGTTGCAGGAGCTTCAGGCACTCATGCAATGCACCACTCTTCTTCTGAGTCATGTGATGTGTGGGACTACTTCTGGAAAACCATTGGCTATACTATTGCCAGTGTCTACAAATCTTTATCATGACACACCGCTACCATTAATTGGGTATGGAAGTCTTGTTTTCAGAGAAAAAACATCTAATGCGTGTTTATTTTTTACAGTAACATGACCCCTTAGATGATTGTATTACTAACTTATTTTGTTTCACTATGTACATGAATCCGAAAGGACTTGAAAACCATCAAATATTAAACTTGTCTCGGTTGCATGCTCAGTTCAGGATGCCAGATGCTCTGTAGGATTCGACGCTGTCTCCCAGGGTCTTCTCTACAGGCATGAATGTCCACCCTATCTTCTGAAGTTTCTCCGAACTGTAAATGATGTTGTGTTCCACTTCTGCAAAGCTACAAAGCAATTTGGAGAGAATAACATGGTGCTTCAAAGTTAAGAATGCAAAAAACAGGAGGAAGGACCAACATCGAAGCATTGTGTGATACACAACATCTTTCATTAAAAAAATTACATTACATACTGTAAATTACTTGCAAATTTTGCACGACACATGTACTATGCTTTATTCCATTTGCCAGTCCCAGTTCTAATACTTTTAGAGATGCGGACATGCTCAGGAAAAGACGAACAGACTTTGATATTTGTACTTCCATTTAGGAAATGCCATCTAGCTTATGAAATGCAGAATTAAACTAGCAGTAAGATGAACAAAGTTGCCTGGTGAGGAAGGCGCTTACTTTTTGGGATAGGTATATATTGGATATAAGGTCTTCAGTATGTTTATCATATCAGAGACTTTAATTGGTGTTGAACTGCAGATGTAGCGTCCAGACGCCTCTGGATTTTCATATGTCAAAAGAAGAGCATCGGCAACATCACGAACATCCACTAGGTTCCTGAATTTATTTTCTACAGTCTCATGTTCTCCTGCAATAGAGAAGTATTTTCATTTTTACAGAAACAGAACTATAAGCATAAACAAGTTTAATGATTCAAACATCTTGATTGTAAAGGCATGAAGGTCTTTCGTTCTATAGGGAAATATACTTTACTGCTCGCATTTACTGTAGATAAACATGCCCACCTTTAAAATAATTAAGGAGGACTTTACTGCTCGCATTTACTGTAGACTGTATCAAGGGGCAAATTACCAATGATGGGCAAATAGTTACAATATCCAGCCCAGTTTTTGCTGCATAAGCAAAAGCCTCACGCTCTGCAAGTGTTTTGGAAAGGTAATACCAATCCTGCCACAGTGACAACACAAATAGTTTGTTTCAAATAGTGATCCGGAGCAAGGAATTACAAAAGGAGACCAGGAATAGTTTGCGTGGTTAGCTGAAGAACATCATATTTTTCTTAGAAGGTCATAGGCCACCTTTGAATGGCTTCAGTTTCAAACAAAGCAACGTGAATAATAGAAAGAGAGCGAGAATAAGAAGTGACCTTGGAGTTAAAGAAATTTTCAACATGTGAAACTGAAAGAGCATTTTTAAGCCATGAATTTGAGAGGCAGGGCCTGGAGTAAGGGTAAATTCTATATTAACATATTGCACATGCGCTGAGACATGAAACTCATCTCTTTCCAAGGACATGTATTACAGCTAACTCAAAACCAGTAAGTGATTGTATACAACATATTTGGATCGCAAGATAAAAATGTGGTTCAACAAAGAATACATACTACTAAAACATAAAATAAGCCATAAAACATATGTATTCCACGTAAAATATAACTCTGTGGTTAATTAGGAGTCCGTCTGTACTAGCCTGCCAGCAAAGATTAAGCAAACACGAAGGCATTGCCTTACTTACCTCACTCTTTCTGCAGATCTCGTCGTCTGACCAGCTGTCTTCATCAAAGACTTTACCCTTAGGCCAGTTAGGATTATTGAACACAGCAGCAATTGAAGACACCATGACAACTCGCTTAACTTTTGCCTCGTAGCAAGCCTTTAACACATTCAGTGTGCCTGTTACAGCAGGAGCTATGACTTCCGCCTACAAAGCAGTAAATGCATTATTACCACAAGAACTTGTTTCTAGAAATTAACCAACGTGCAATCATATCTGTATAGTAGAACTATATTAGAGAAAGAGGTAACTTTTAGATAGTTTGATGCTGCACAAAGCAGAAACAAGGCAATAAACTATGTTGTCATGAACTATGTTCATAGGCAACAGGAATATCCTGAAAGGATGAAAAAATAATTGTAACGTGCATCTAGGACTTGAAGTCATGTAAACCTTACACCACCGAGTAAACGTTACATCTAACTCAGAAAGTGAAGCCAGACATAGTTGGAAACAAATTGAATCATACTAAATCACAGTATTCACCAGGTATGCCAACTTGTTTCCCCTGAAACCAACAAAACCCCATGCATTCAGGTTTCGGAGGACTTTTATTCATGATATCACCATGCGTGTGCATAGGGTGAACTGAAGGCCAAGCATTTTGATCTCTTGTCAAAATGTATCGACAGGCTTAAGTAATCATTTTGTTTTAATTTGGAAATATATGTTCATATTGTTGTGTAATAAATAAAGTTGGTGTGGGGATTTACCATGCAGTTTCAGATAAAATAACACACAATGAATATGTGAAACCCATATCCTTGAAAAATTCAACTCAGGGTTGGTTGACCGGCTCGAAGGGACAGGGCTAGCAACATGGAACACGCCCTCACAGCCAGCAACCGCCGATGCAACACTGTCATAATCTAGCAGGTCAGCCCTGACCAGCTGCAACCTTTCCTCAGCACCTTCTAGTGCCTTGAGGTGAGCATTCTTATCATCACCTGCAGCACATGGGCACACACAATACAAAACACCTGTCAGCATATGCAAATAATTTCTTGGGTTCATCACAATATGTAAAGTATACACAAATTATTTTTCAATCTAGCCAAATGCTTGTGCGCTGCTACTAGTTTTTCATTGTTTGAGTTGTTTAATCTCATGTGTCATCATATTTTTTAACTTTACGCAAAATGAAACATTATCTATAATTGTGCATTAATCTAAACAATTTATCAAAAGTAAGAATGCGTATGTCCCCTACATACACTATAAGATAATTAAAGGGGCAGCCCCGGTGCAGTAGCTCCCGCTTGCGCAGGGTCCGGGGAAGGGTCCGACCACTTTGGGTCTTTAGTACGCAGCCTTTCCCTGCATTTCTGCAAGAGGCTGTTTCCAGGACTTGAACCCGTGACCTCATGGTCACAAGGCAGCAGTTGTTACCGCTGCGCCAAGGCTCCCCTTCCAGGAGTAGTCTCATATGAGTAAACGGACCACCACCAAATCTGATATTTATAAGAGTATAAAGAAATTCATTGACTACAAAATGTAGGAGTTCATAATTCTGGCAATTTCATCTCAACACTACACATACACATTCTGCTCCATGAGACTATAAAAATCTCATAAAGCATCGGAATTTTAGGATCCAAAGCTTCTGTTTACTTCCAAGAACAAATATGGTCATCGTCTCAGCAACCACATTCTGTTGACCTATTACTACTTTTTTTTTAGGGAATTGACCTATTACTACCTAGTACTGCATGAACATAGATCTTCGACGGCGCACAGGCAATAGAAGAAAAAAAAAAGGAACTAGGGGAGGTGGGAAGGACGGACCGAAGGGGAGCCATACCAGGATTGCGCACGGTGCCGCGGACTGCGTAGTGGCCCTTGGAGAGGAGGAGCTTCACAAGCCAGGAGGCGACGAAGCCTCCAGCGCCGGTCACGCACACGCTCTTCCTCGCCGCCGCCGCCGCCGCCGCCGCCTCCATGCTCTTTCTTTTCTCCCGGCGCCTCTGCTAGTCCCCCTTCTCCTCTGCGGGATTTGGTTGCTCCGCGTTTTGCCACGCTGCGCTGAGGTGGACGGCAGGCCAAGAGTCCAGAGCGCTCGAGACTGACTGGCGTTGTTTGCTGGGTCTCCGCGTTTTGCCACGCTACACGAAAATTGGTGCTGCAAAGCTTCCATTAGTTGTGTTGTGATGCGGCGGAGAATTTAATGGGGGCAACCTGGTGGTGTTGTGCTTAATCATGGAGCATGCAGTTTAATCAGTGTTTAATATGTAATAGTTCTATGATTTTGTATTTCCTAATCGTTCTTGGATGCTCAAGATAAAAACTAACTGCAATGATAAACTTATAATCAATGCTTAATTTGAGGAGTCAGTGTGGTTTTGTCTTATACAGGGATCTGTGTGTTATTTGCGTTGATAATAAGCGCTTAATCCTGGGAAATCCATGCTTAATCCTGCAAGTCTTTCTTTGTTGTCCTAAATTGTTTGATGTTCTTGATCTCGTACATGACCCTTGGAGCTTATGTTTCCTTAAATTGTGTATTGCTGTCCTCGGATGTTGTGAGCAGTGGAGGTTGTGTTTCTTTAATGTTTTGCTAATCATGTGTTGGGGGTGTTCAGAGGTGAAGGTTGCTACTCATATACATGATGTTGAAATATCAATAAAGTTAATTGCAATCTTAGTCCCAGGTTCACAACCACTCACAATTTGAATTTAAGACAGGGGCTGATTGAGCGATTCTGTGTCGTTAGTTGTTTATGTAATTGCAATACATTTGTTATTGGATGTTTTTTTGTATATAAAAAATAATTAGGAAAACTGATACATGAAAAATACATATATTGTAATACGTCCAGTTTCACCAGTTTCCAACCACTTGCGTGGTTGAAATAAAATGAATAATAACGTTTACAATTACTATTCATTTTGCTACTATTCATGGCTGATTTTGTCATTTTCATAGCTCCTGAACAATTTCCACCTTCTCAACGTAAAGCATTTTTGTTGAGTTTTTTTAGAACTTTTAAACATGATATTTTCATGGTTTTCACCGGTTTCCACTGAAAATTGGGTTTCCATCGGATATTTTCCCGAAATAAATAGCTGCCTGATGCTCAAGCTCTATAACGCATTTCCGGTGCTTGACTCATTGTTCCTGTCTAACATTTTGGTTATTTTTGACAGGTCTATAAATGGCAGGGAGGCACCGCATCGGTCGCCAGTACTATGAGGATCCACGAGGGTTTCGTGATGGCCCCCCTCCTCAACTTGCACGAGAAAGGTCCATCTCACCGCGTCGCTTCGAGGGAGAACTGTCTAGCCGCCGTGCTGAGATGCGCAGAATCCGTGATGACAACCAACATCTGGTGGATGAAATTGTTGGTCTCAGGCAAGCAGTGTCTCGGTTGAAAGAAGACCTCCATTCCTCAAGTCAGGCTATACCTAAGCTCCGTGCAGAGAAAGAACTTGAATCGAGGGAATTGACCCAGAGGAATCTGAAGCTGGAAGCTGAGCTACGCTCTTTAGAACCCCTTAGGCAAGATGCCTTGCAGCTACGATCTGAAGCAGGCACACTGCAGTCTTTGAGGCAAGAGTTGACTGCAAAGGTGCAGGGTCTAACAAAGGAGCTTGAGCACCAGAACTCTGAAAGCCAGCGTATACCTGCCATGATAGCTGAACGTGATAGTGTGCGGCAGGAACTAATCCGTGCTAGGTATTGAACCATTCTGTTTTTTGTGTGCGCTACAGTAGTACCAGGATGCTGCATCTTTGAAATGTGAAGTCTATGTTGGTGGCTCCGATGAGGCATATATTTTGGTACTCTGATGCCATTTCCCTCTTTTGTAAACAGCTAATTGTTAATATCCTTACAGGACGGCTCTTGAATATGAGAAGAACGCAAAGCCAGAGCTGAGGGCCCAGGTGCAGGCAGTGGAGAATGATCTTGTAACTATGGCTTAGGAGTCTGAGAAGCTTAGGGCCGAGATTGAGAAGAGAAGGGCACCTAGTAGGTTTCATTTCCTCACTTAGCGAAATCAGTTGTGAGGTTAACCTATATAACATGAATTATTTTTAGGTTTCAGTGGCCATGGAGCTTATGGACCACCTATGGCGACTCCTGGGATGGGCTTGCAAGGCATGTACGACGGTGGGTATACATACACGGAGAACCGCTACGGTGCTGGACCATGGGACCCCCCTGGTTATCCGCACCCATGATTTGGGCTTCCGGTCTTCACCCCCTGGGCAGTGTCCATCGCTGTCAGTACTTAAAATGCAACTAAGTTCTGTCTCCGCAATAAAACTTGTGGTTGCTGTTATTTTCGAGGCACATTTGATTGTTGCTAGCTTTGCTTGCAAATTATACTAGCTCTGCTTGTATTGAGATTTCTTCAGAAATTGTGACCATGGACACCCACTGGCCACGTCAGGAAGCACTTTATCACAGCGAAGAAAAGAGAATACTGAGGTAGCAGCGTGAAACCTTGCGAAGGCAGATTTCCCTTAGGTCACATGTCTGGTGCGGTTGCTACTCTTTTGGTTTGGTTCGAGCTCCTTGCACGTATTATTTACTCTTGACTGAACATATGGTATGATGGTATCGTCGGTCTTGGCATCATAAATATACGGTAGCAGCACCAATTTTCGTAATTATTTGGTCACTAGTAAAAGAATTTTGACCGTTTGTAGTAGCTGGTGTGTCCCTCGAAACGAAGAACAAGCAGGATACCGTTTCTTCTTTCTCAAGCACAAACCATTTAAACAATGGAAGCTTTCTCCTCTTATTTTCCCTCTAATTTGTGAAGTTGCAATGGTCGTCTTCTAAAAAGCTTTTTCCCTCTACGGAAGACGCCTATAGGCAAGCTCGCAAAGATTTCTTAGGTTCTCGACCTAGGATCAATTGATCATATGTGAAGTTACACGTTGGAGAGACTCGTCGAGTCCATGTTTGAAGAATGGCCAAACGGAAACTCTGCAACTTAAAGGTACTTCACCGGGAAGAACTACTACTGGCAAATGATTTTGATAGTTTTGTTTTTAACAAGAATTTTGATAGCTTTTGAATGCTTTCAATTCGTTAAGCACACTGCTAATCCGAGTAACAAATTCTATGTTTATAGGCTGGAATTCTCCAAAAGCTTAGAGCATCTCTGCGACCCTCATGGCCCTCTTAATTGTTTTATGGGGGGAGCACTCGACCAAAAAGTCGCATCCACCCACGCTCTCATAGCCCAATTTTGTCTAACGCGGCCCATCATTTTGTCTCGTACTAACAGCCCACTCTCACCACCACTGGAATCTGCTTGGTCGCATCAGACGAAATCGCGAGCGCCGCCACTTCGGATACCTATGGGCGGTCTGACCATACCATTGAGACATCAACCGGTCAGCTTAACTAAGTGCGGTAGCCCGCCGGCCGGTCGTCCGAATTGAATGCTGCGAAGACGATTTCCATGCGGGCGCGGAGAAACATCGTGACTCCAGTGCCAACGCGGCCAGCTTGCGGGGCACACACGTTTGTGTTAATGCGCGCCCATCGCTCTACTCGCCTTCCTCTGGCATTGGAAGCCGCGCCCTCGCCGTCCCTCACAATCTCCCATGTCTCCGATCCCTCCCCTTCTCTCCTGTCGCGAAAACCGTAACTACCAATGGCGATGTCGTGCACCAGGCGCACAGGCGGAGCCGCGGCCAACGGCTTTGGGCCACACACGATCTTTTTATTGAAGATGCGACAATGCTGCGGGAGAACGGTTACACAACACAATCAGTGGGCAGGGACGTCGGCGCAACCGACAGGGGCGTCAAGTAGGAGGACTGGGAGCCGTTCCAACTGATTTAGATTTAGGTTTAGTTGTTAGGCACCTCCAACGGCCCTCCGCATATGGACAGGCAAAGCGGACCGATTTTGTTCGCTTTGGGCGGTCCGCGGACCATTTTTTAGGCCTCTGTCCCTTTTGCGGAGGTAGTGCCCCCAACGGCCCGGCGCATAATAAAAGAGGACACGAATAAAACTTAATATTACATAGGGCCCAGCGGCCAGTAGTTCGATAGGGCCCAGTGGCCAGTGACAGAAGGACAACAAAAAAAAAAACTAGCCTATGCTAGGGCTCGGGATAGGGCGGCGCCGGCGTCGTCGGAGGGGCAAAATGGGCGGCGGCGGCGCCGGCCTGTTGGCGTTGCTGGCGTCCTACTCATCCTCGTCGTCGGAGGGGTCGAGGACGATGTACGGAGGCGCGGCGTACAGCCACGCCGGTGGCGCCGCGGGTGGAGGCGTGGCCGGCGCCACGGGTTCCTGTGGCCATGCCGGTGGGGGCACGTACGCCTGGCCCTCGCCGTGCTGTGGCCACGGTGACCAGGGCACCTGCCAGCGGCCCTGCTCCATGCGGGCCTGCTCCGCCGCAGCCTCGGCGGACGCACGGAGCGCAGTCGCCAGATCGGGCCAACGGTCGAGCTCCTCCAGCTCGGAGGCCTCGATGGCCTGCTTGAGCTCCTCGTCGTCCTCGTCCTCCGTCTTCTCCGTCTTCACAGGAGGCTTGACCTCCTCCTCGGACTCCCAGTCCAAGTCGGAGTCCTCCGGAGGCTCCACCTCCTCCTCCGGCGGCGGGAGGTCGTAGTCCTCCGGCGTGGCCGCCTGGAACGCGGCCCGGCGACGGTGGTCGTGCTCGAGCTCGAACCACCTGTCCCACAGCTCGCTGTTCAAGGCGTAGGCCGGGTCGTGGACGAGGTCAAGGGGCAGGAGGGCACGGCGGCGGAGGATCTCCTCCGTGCGCTCGCGGCCGGAGCGTGGCACGGGAGGCACGGGGACGCGCCGGCGGTTGAGATGCCACCCCTCGGGGAGGTGGGCGTCGCCCCACGGCAGCGGCTGCCGCGCCTCCCAGTAGATCTGGGCCACCTCCTAAGAGACGCGCGCGCGGTGCGCCTGGCGGCGGGCGGCCTCCGCATCGGCCGCGGCGGCGGGAACGCGGCGTGGAGGCACGGGCCGTGGCGGTGGGCCACGAGAGCTCGAGGCCTCGTGGTTGTTCCGGCCGCCCTTCCACGGCCAGAAGGGCTTCTTCACCATCGCCGGCGAGTGGGAGTGGCGGTGGCGCTGGCTAGGGTTTGCGTCGGCCGGCGAGTGGGAGTGGCCAGTGGGAGTGGATAGCGATGGGCGGCCACCCACCCACGACCCACCCCATTTAATAGGACCAGGCGAAGCGGCCGCTCTCCCTGGCGCGTGGGCCAGGGGCGGACAAAGGGAGGACACGCGCTGTGTCCTCGCCTCCCCAAACCTGGACCAAACTTGGGCCAGGTTTGGTCCAGTTTGGCTGTCCGCGCGGACAAGTGTCCATATGCGCCGGCCCGTTGGAGGGCATGTTTTGTCCGTTCGGACAAATTCGGACAGGCCAGGCAGGGATGCGGAGGGCCGTTGGAGGTGCCCTAAGAGCATCTCCACGGGGGCCTCAAGAGGCTTTTTGGGGGCCGAACACCAAAAACGTCCACCAGCGGCACCCCCAAAAGCTCGCCCCGAGCGATTTTGTGTCCGGCACCCCAGGAGGGTCTCCAAGGGGGTGCCGGACATCGCCTCGGGCCTGGCTCTGACAGCGCTGGCCCGCCCGTCATACACACGACGCGCCCATCCCGTGTTAATGAAGGCTGCGCAGGAGACCGTTCCACCGCGTTTAATGTCGAGGCGATCCCCTGGCGGGCCACGCCAGTCATCACGCGTCGCAATAACGTCGCGCCCGTCCCGTGTTAATGAGCGCTGGCCACGCCTGTCATCACGCGTCGCAATAATGCCGCGCCCGTTCCCCTGGCGGGCGCAGAGCGAAGCGACGCGTCGCAATAACGTCGCGCCGCTTCCAATGGCGCAGACGGAAGCGACGCGTGCTGGTGTCGCAGCGGCTGGCCACGGCGGCGCCCTGCAGACGCTTCGTCGGCGTCAATGCGCGGTCAGGGGAAGCGGTGGCCGCGTTAATGCAGGCCACCCCACCCCGTTCCTCCGGTCGCCTTTAAAACCCGACGCAGCCCAGCCCCTTCTCCTCACACCATCTCTTCTCCCTCTCCCTCCTCTCCCTCAAGAACATAGGCTGCCATGGCGGGCAGCCGCGGCGGGCAGCAACGCCACGAGCAGCTGGAGGAAATCCGGCGTCGCAACGAGGAGGCGGAGATGGCCAAGGCGTTCCAGCGAGGCATGTGGCGCGAGGAGGCCGAGAACGCACCTCCCTACGTGCTCTCGCAGGAGACCGCGCGGCTGAGCAGCCACCACCTGCTGCCAGTGGACGACGACGTCACCCTTCCAGACGGGTGGGTGAGGAGCGCCGCCAACATTCCGGTGGCGCCGCGGCTCAGCGGGTGATAACCCACAAGTATAGGGGATCGCGTGTAGCCTTTTCGATAAATAAGAGTGTCGAACCTAACGAGGAGCTAAAGGTAGGATAAGTATTCTCTCAAGTTCTATCAACCACTGATACAACTCTACGTGCACTAAACGTTTACTGTATCTAGGAAATAATACTAGAGCAATAATACGAGTATGAGAGATAGCTTTGCAAGATAATAAATACAAGAAAGTAAAAAATTAGTGTTGCAGCAATAAAATACACTAAGTAACCATATACAAACAGTACCATGAGTGTGGAAAAGTGGTGGTAATTGTGGTGGCTTTGTCCAAGATTAATTAGTGAAGACATCTAGTTCATTGTCTTTGATGCAGTTTTCAATGTGGGAGAGGCTAAATATACAAGCACTCCACTACTTGGGATTACAAGTACTATATGATTGGATTGTTAGCAAACATCCGTAAATACTAACAATGCATTAAGGTTTCCCCAACCATAGCCTTAAGTTTATGG
This sequence comes from Poa pratensis, assembly GCA_947311845.1. Taxonomy (NCBI): domain Eukaryota; kingdom Viridiplantae; phylum Streptophyta; class Magnoliopsida; order Poales; family Poaceae; genus Poa; species Poa pratensis. The sequence goes on along the minus strand of CAMZMU010000074.1, from coordinate 59,849,994 downwards.
TCCTCTTACTCCCATACGTGCAACTAACCGGTTTGACTCCTTAGGTTTCTGTCACTCCGGCAGAACTATTCCTCTTCCTTTGCACATACTACTAACCCTAGGGTGTTGATCCATGCGCGCACAAGTATAATGGACACCAAAGGATAGTATCATATCAACATACAACTCTAATGAACCAAAGACATTCAACAAAGCAATCAAAAGACAAATAAACTACATAAACATGACAAAGATCGTAGGATAAATATTATAGCATCAAACACCATGTTTACATAGGACGGTACAGAGGTTTGTGGGAGGATGAACCACTGAATACAAGGAGGAGATGGTGATGGAGATGGCGGTGAAGACGGCGAAGAGGGGCAGCGCGGCGGCGCAGGGCGGCGGCGGCGCCGGCGGTGCGGGGAACTCCTTTCCCCGCCGCCGGCAAGCTTGGGGAGCGCCGCCCCTTAGCCTCCCTCCTTCATGGCTTCTTGAGAGCCCTCCCCCATGGAGATGGGATCCATGGGGGAGGCAAAAACGTGGCTTTTGGTGGCTGAAATTCGTGGGTGGGGGAGTCCTCAACGAGTTAGGTTTCCTCCCTTTATATATCTTCTCGGATTTCCGTCACCCCCTTTTAGGGTTTCACCATATTGGGCCTACAGGCCGCATTCGAACTCCGATTAGGCTGATCTCGGGCTTAAAATCACCGTATGGAAATTTCTGACAACTTTGCAAAGGCAATGATACCCTTTTGACATCATCTTCGAGGGTCAAACTGGCAAACTCCGAAAACAGTTCTGGGACAGATTTCAGCAAAGTTCCAAGTCGACTCCAACAAGGTTTCCTCTTGTATTCTTGATAATTCCTACACATCAAAGTGTAAGTGTAAAACAAGAACATTGTGAACTTTTGCAACTATTAATAGGTTAGTCCAAATAAATCATAAACTTAATATAAAAACAAGTGCCAAAGGCATAATTTGAACATGAAACAATCAAAAATTATAGATACGTTTTGGACGTATCAAACGCCCCGCCGCATGTCACGGTGGTAAATCGAAAACGACGCGCCGGCGAAACCAGAAGCCTCAGCCGGCTCAGCCGAGGCTACGGGACGTTCCTCAAGGCCGGAGCCCATGATCTGGGGCAACCGGCGGGAACGTTTCTAAAGGCCGTAGCCGATGGGAACGGAAGATGTGATCCCGGCACCGGATCATCAAGGCATGCAAGTCTCTTGATGATTCTTTGGCTTGGTTCGCATCTTCCTCTCCTTCGGCCGGCAATGAAGCGACAGCTCTTCTCCTCGCCGGCGCGTGTATTGGTTGGCGAGAAGCTGCATAGGCCCCTTCTCTCCGCCTAGTCTAGGTTTAGTTTGTTAAATCTCGTTTAAATTCGAAATTGTAAGTTTGTTAAATCTCGTTTGAATGAAGTTTGAATAAATAAAAATTACAAATACATGCGGCGTACTTCTCTCCGCCTAGTCTACGCATCCTTCTTCTTCTTGGAGGCCGAAGCTTCCGCGTGATCGCCGTCTTGGCGAGGACGCTTGGGGTCCTTCGGCTTCTCGACGTCGTTGTCGTAGCCGTCCTCGTCCTTGTCATCGACGGTCGCGTCCTTGGCGGCGGGCGCGACCTCGCTCTCCTCCCTGCCGGCTGCCTCCTCCTCGGAGGGGGTTCCATGTGGGTTCAACACCTCGTACGGAGATGCGGGGGCTGCCTCGTTCCCGTCGGGCGTGTCGTCGTCCTCCTCCTCCTCCTCGTCGTTGTCCTCCTTTGCGGGGGTATCCACGTCCGACGAGGAACGCGGCGAAGGGGTGTCGTCGAGCCCGTAGAAGAGCTTGAGTTGCTCGACTTCTGACGGCGATGGCTCGACGGAAGAAGCAGTATCCGAGCCATTGCCGCTCGAGGATGAAGACACCGGTGCTTGGCCTTCACCGCCGGACTCCTCGCTGGTGGCGCCGGTACCCCACTCGGCCATGGCGTCGAATAGAATGACATCGACGTGCGCCGCGAGGATGGTTAGATATTGCTGCCAAGCGGCGGCGGTTGCACGCCCACACGAACCGTAACATGGAGCGACGCGGCGGTTGCCGGTGGCGGTTCGTGCGCCCGCAAGGTGTTCGACAGTTCGCTCTAATTTCGGGCCGTTTGGGGGGTGGGCCTTTGGGGAGTACCGCTGTGGGTGGCCTCTAATTGTTGCCCGGACACATGTCCGGCACACCCCAAAGGAGGCCCAATTGGGGGGTGCCGGACACACATTTGGAGGCCCCTGGTGGAGATGCTCTAAGGCATCTCCAGTCGTCGTGCCCCCAGGCCTAAAACGACACTATTTTGGGCCGTCGCGGCGCCAAACGGCGCTATTCTGGATTCCGGGGGGCGCGTTTTCCAACCGTGAACCTAACCCAAGTTTCGGCCTAACAATTCAAAAACGGCGGGACACTGGAAAAATTGCATAGAGGCGAATTTCATTCATGCAAACTCGGCGATTACATAGTAGAAATTGAAACTAAAAACTTAAAAAACTTAGAACTTTTATTCCGGCGATCTACAGGGCGATCTAGTTGATGCCCAGGCTGTTGCACATCGCCTGGCTGTAGTCGTCGCCGTCGTCGAAGCAGTCGCCGAGGGGCGTGCTCGGGCCTGCGTCGTCGTCGCCGCGCTGCCACTTGCTCAGCAGCAAGGCCCACTTGAAGCCGTCGTCCTCCTCCTCGCTATCGCTCGGGTCGAGCTTGTAGTAGGGGATCTCCAGCGCCACCGGAGGAGGAGGAATGCGGCGGCGGCCCGCATTGGCAGCGGCGGCCTTCTGGCGTTCCTGGCGTAGATCCTCTGCGCGATTGCGCTCCAGCTCGGCGAGGAATTGGCGCTGGCGTTCCAGCTCCTCCGCCGTGAAATCGACGAGCCTCCAGTCGTCGGCGTACTCGTCCGGCGCCGGCTGGACCGTGTTGAAGGAGGCCTCCTCTGCGGCCCTCTGGCCGAGCCACTCCTCCTCCTGCTCCCCCAGCGCTGCCGCCGCCGCCCTGACGTAATCCGTCGGTGGCTGCCACTCCGTCTGTGGCTCCTCCTTGGGCTCCGTCTTGGCCCTGACGAGGCGGCGGAAGAGGGAACGGGGAGGCGACGCGGCGCGGCGCTCGTTGATGCACAGTGTACCGCTGCGCATGCCGCTGCGCATGGGGCAGGCCGCCCGGAGTTCATGGAGGGAGGGGCGTAGCGGGAACCTGGCGGAGGCGCTGATCACGTGCCGGAGGAGGAGCAGGTGGTCGAGGAAGGCGTCGCCGCGCCCACTCGCCGCAGAATCCACGTCGATCTTCGCGGCGACATCTCCCGTCGCGGCTCGTTGCCGGTGGCGATGTAGTCCATGACGGCATCGAGCTTGCGCCCGTCCCCGCCCCACCAGCGCTTGCGCCCCCTGGAGTTGTGGCGGCCTGATGCATGTAAAATGCATACATGAACTTTGCACTATATCACTCATATTCCAATCATATTTGCATCATATAAGGGTTATACCACTGTTATTTAATAATTTTAGGAAATAAAATAATTGTTTCCTATTTTTATGGAATTAACCCTGCGCAGGCAGAAAACCCTATTTTTTCCTTTTATGTTTCAGGGACCCAAACGTCGTCAGAAAAATATGGAAGAAGACGTAGGAGCGAAGGAATCAAGCAAACGGAGACCGGAGGGCCAAAAGGGGGTGGCCCATGCGGCCACTGTACCTGGCCGCGTGGGGCCCACCATATTGGTCCTCGAGGCCCCGCAGCCGTTGATCTTTTCTCCACCGCCTTCGTTTGACCTAAAAATGCCTATAAAAGAAGTCCCACGGCGTTCTCGAAAACAAGCGCCGCCATATCACAGAAACACGAAAACGAAGATCTGGAGCTGCAGATTGGAGGGGGAAAACTCCGGCGGGGCGCTGCCAGCGTGGCCTCCTTCATCTCCATCGACATCTCCACCATCTCCATCATGAAGAGGGAGTAGTCCACCTCTGGACTATGGGTTTGTGGAAGTAACTTATGTATCTCTCCTCTCCCTTGAGCTTCATTAATGAGTACCGTATGAGCTGCCGAACATGATTCGGTCATATTTGTATTCCTATGTGGTGGATCTTTTTGTGAGTTAATATATGTTGAGATTGCAAATGTTTGTTTCAGTTATGAGTATAGATGCATATTATGTACCCCATTCTTATTACTTGTTATGATCAAGCATGTTATGAGGGCGTGTGTGGGGTGATATGTGCATTAGTTGGAGTAACGAGGGGTGGTGAGTGCGGTAAGTTGACAACTAAAATATCGCGATCCACTTGGGTGTTTACCTTACTTTGTTGCCTCACTAGGGATAAACAAAAATACCATGCTACCGGAGATGTGGGTGTGACCATTGCCACTACTCTATGACTAGATCTAGCATGTTCTTATTTTCACTTCATGTCATGATACTTAAAGCTATACTCTGATTTATCTTAATTGCTAAGGTGTTATGATTTAGTTCGCATCTTGGTGGAGTATAAGAGAGATTAATAACCAAAAGATCTCTATGTTAGGACGTGATGCCCATATAATTAGTAACTTGATATCAAACTTTGTGTTGCAATCTCATATGTCAACTCTATGTGTCCATTGTCTGCCACACCATTAAAAGAGAGAGTGCATTTGTGAAACCATGAACCCCGGTCCATTTTTAATCATAAGAAACACCTTTCCAACCACTTTTATCACTTTTCCATTTTCTGCCATTATTAAATCCGAAAATACAAAAACACTTTTCCATCTTGCATTCATCATAAAAAAAACTAAAAATATCATTTATCATTGTTATCATCATCCTTGCACTTCATCCACCACCATTGCATATTTATTTCTTGTTTGCATTGCATATTTATCTTGATATCATTCTACACCTTGTGCTTGACAACCACAGGTGAGGTTGAGGACCAAAACAATTAACCTTGTTTTGTAGGTGACCAAAAAGAAGGATAGGAGATAGATCTTTCACTACTGATTCCCCGAGAGTTCGATATTAAACCCTCGAGTCACCCTCGTGGGAAAACACGTCTTCCACTTACTACACACTCTGCACTTGGAGTCTCAACCTAACCCATTTACTTTTGACGTAGGTAACTACGCACCGGAGATCAAGACTGTTTTCTGGCGCCGTAGATCAACCTCTTCAAGGGTCATCAAGACTATTTTCTGGCGCCGTTGCGGGGAATCATAGCTGAAAAGATTTATCCAAGGAAGCTCCTGCACTAGTCCTGTTTTCTAGCGCCGGATTCATCACAACAAAGTCAACATCACCAACTTGTGCTAACACCTAAGCTTGGGGAGGTTGCACCTACGTGAGCATCATCTTATCCATCTTTACCTTCAAAGCAAAATTATTTGTTTTGTCATTGTCATTGCATTGTCTTGCTTTTGTAATTCGGTTTGCATTTGTGAGACACATTTTATTTTCAGTTTTGCATATAAAACTAAAAAATACAAAAAAAACTTGCTAAAATGGGAGAAAGAACTAAATTGTGTGACTACACAAACACTCCTAATGATCAATTCATCTCTAAAGCTATTGCCACACCTGAGATTAAAGCTGATAGCTATGAAGTGAGTCCTAGTTTGTTAAACTTGATAACTAGGGAACAATTTGGTGGTAGTGCTATGGAGGATGCCTCTATGCATCTTCATGATTTTGTTGAAATATGTGACATGCAAAAGTTTAAGAATGTTGAAAGTGATATCCTAAAATTGAAGCTATTTCCTTTTTCACTTAGAGGGAAAGCTAAAGAATGGTTGCATTCATTGCCATCCGGTAGTATTAATTCATGGGATGATCTTAAAGAAGCTTTTATTAAGAAATACTATCCTCCTGTTAAAATTTTGCAAAATAGAAACAACATCCTTTCTTTTAGGCAAAATGAAAATGAACATGTTGCTATGGCTTGGGATAGGATTAAACTTATGCTTCGAACTTGTCCATCACATGGGGTTAATGAATGGACCATATTACACTCTTTCTACAATGGTTTAAACTACATGTCTAGAAACATACTTGATTCTGCTGCTGGAGGTGCTTTTATGAGTAAAACTATAGTTGAAGCTAAAAATATATTGGAAAGCATTTTGCAAAACTATAGTCAATGGCATACTGATAGGGCACCCAATCCTACTAAGAAAGTGAATTCTATTGAGGAAACTAATGATTTGTCATCTAAGATGGATACTATTCTTGCTTTGCTTAATAAACCTAGTGTGAAAATGTTCCTTTGCAAGAACTAGTTGGTAATAATTCTGAAAATATTGATGTCAACTTCATTAGGAACTATGGTAACAATGGGTATGGGAACAACAATTACAACTCTTATAATAAACCCCCATATGTTCCCAACAATCATCCTTTTGTTCCATATCCTAATGCTAACGATAATAATTGGAAGCCTATGCCATCTCGCAATGATGATTCTGAAGCTAACAAAATTCTCATGGAACAAGTTGCTAGTCATAACACCATGATACAAGAGTTGAATAAGTCGGTTGCTTCCCTTAGTTCTGATATTAAAGGCTTACAACTCCAAGCTGCAGGATTAGACAAAGCTTTGTCAAAACTAGCTGATAATCAAGCCACTTTATTGAGTATGTCTGCAGGGAAACCACAAGCATCACCGTGGTTGGAATGAATTCTATTGCTATTGCTGATAATGTTCCTCTTACTTTGGAGGAAACTCTTAATGAATTATTGAACTATCCTGAATATTTGCTGCCATTCATGTCTCAACTTGGTAGTTTAAGAGAAGAAGTTAAAAAAACTGAATATGATGAATCTCTTATGTTGATTGAGTTAGAGAGAGTTGCTAAAGAATCTATTGGGGTAATGAAAGAGAGAGAAGTTGAGGAAGTTAAAATGCTTAGTGAAGTCAAGGATCCTTTGCTTGACTTAGAAAATTGTAGCTTGCATGAATTAATCTCTATCTTACAAAAGTTTGCAAGTGATCCTTCCATCAACACTAATCAAGCTGGCTTTGGTTCCTATATTGCTAATCATGTCTTGAAAGAGAAAATTGCTAGGTACAACCAAGAGGCCATGATACCACCTAAGCTTGGGGATATTGGATTCCCAAGGTACTAGTAACTATTGGAAAAGAGACACATCATGCCATACTTGATCTAGGATCTAGTGTCTCTGTCATGTCTAAAGAACTATATGAAGTACTTGAATTGAAAAATCTTGAAAAATGCTCTATTGAACTTGCACTTGCTGATGATTCCATTAAACATGCTTTAGGGAAAGTAAGTGATGTTATGGTAGAGTTACATATGACTTTTGTGCCTGTGGATTTTCTAATCATGGACATGGGGAATAAAACCTCTAGTCCTATTATTCTTGGAAGACCTTTTCTTCGTACTACAGGTGCTATCATTGATTCAAAGGAGGGGAACGTAAGTTTCAGTTCCACACAAGAAGTGCATGGAACACTTCCCAAGAAAGAGGGGAACATCAAAGTTCAAGCTCCCTCATGAGCTTCATCTTCAATAAACAACAAGTAAGAAGCCTAGCTATATGGCTATAAAGAAAGCGCTTTGCGGGAGGCAACCCGGTTATTTTTATGTGTGATTTTCTTTGTGTCCTCTTGCTGTATCAAGAGAGTTTGTTTTTAGTTTAGTTTCTGGAGTTTTTAATAAAGTGCCAAGTTTTACCCATTTTGGTTTGAAAAGTTGCTTATAGCGTTCGGAGATTTTATTCCTGCACGAATCTGTGCACGGTATGATTTTTAATTCTTATTCTGTAACTCCGAATGAGCTCATATTTGAACTGTAGTTGCAACTTTTCATCCTCTGTATGCATGAATTTTGCGGAATTTTTCGGCAAAGTTTGGTAGGGTAGAAAAATACGTTTTGCTGCTGCTGTTTTTCTGGACAGATTCTGTCCCATTTTGTTTTATGCATGTTTTGAACTTTTATCTTGAATCTTTTTGATTCAATGAGTTTATGAGTAGGCATACAACATTATATACTTTCTGGACATTCATATGATGTTTTGTTTAAGGATTATATGCAGCAAGAAACCTATTTGTTTATCACTACTAATGCACCCCACAGAAAAGAAATGGGAGAAACGGTGTTTTGAAGTTTTTTCACAGGGATTGGAGGAGATGCACCAAGAGTTATCCAAGGATGGTGAAGACCATAAGCTTGGGGATGTGAAGACAACCCCACTGGACCTACACACTCTCGGTTTGCACACGTCTAACTTCTGTTTTTCGATCGAAACACTTTATCGCATAAACTTGGAGCGTCTTTTTGTTTGTTTTTGGTTTGTTTGTTATTTTGTGAGACCACCACACTATCATTTATATGAAAGAGCTACTGGAAATATGGGTTGAAATATGTTGGATGCTTTTATATATTGGGAAAAGGGATGTTTGAGTTGATTTTTAATGATACATATAGTTGCATGATTCATGAGCTTGTTTATGAGTAATAATTTGCAAATGCTTTATCAAGAGCTATCACTTATTCATGTTTTGATGCTGAAGTTATTTTACTTTGTTTAACATGGATTAGTTAGTTCTATGGACACTCATGCATGCATCTAGATGGTCAACTTTCTCCCTCTTGCTAGCCCAAACATTCCAACAAGCAAAAACTTGTTTCCAACACCTTCAACCAAAGTTATTCCAGTGAGTCCACCATATCTACCTATTAGCTTTATGCTATTCCGAGTATGTTATCATGATATTTGTGTTATCTATACCTCTGAATGAAAATGTTTATGTTATTGATTGTTATGGGAAAAGTTGGTTATATAGCTCTCACGAACTTGATGCACAATTTTTTTATTGCATAAATAAAACATGACCCATTGTGATTAAATTATGATGCTAGTGGCTTGATAAATGTCGAGGTTGGGAGTTAGCCCATATGTGCTGTCACATGCAAAGCTTTCAACATGCTCCTTCATCATTTAGTTGATATCATGTACTTTTGTTTATGGATGCCTATCATGGTGAAATGAGGTGGAAATGAAGTAGTTTAAATGAGTTTGTATAAATGGTTAGAGAGACGCCTGGGCCGCTAATCTAAGCCATGCATCATTCATGGTGGAAATTTACTTACATGCTATGGTGAACCGTCTGTGATGCACCTTATAATAAAAAGCTATTCCAATGGTAAATAAAAAGGGTGTTGAGGTTGTTCATCTTGTTTGTTTGTCTTGTCATTTTGATATGGGCTTGTTCCATATCCTGGGACAAGAGGTACCCCAGTTGACGCTCTTGATGATACTATTATTACTTACAATGATAACTTGAACTTGCTTTGTTTCCTAAGTTGAGTAATCATGGTGTAGGTACTTGTATTCAAGGGGCATGAGACCTAACCTTTACTTTATCAAGCACACTACTCATATTTGCTTTCACATTAAACTTTAATCATTCAAGATGCTATGATAGGGGTAATGAGAGCTTGACACCAAGAATTCCACATTGCAATCATTAACTTAAGTAGAAGAGTTTGGAAGTTAGATGAAACTTATGCATGCTTTACCTCTACTCACATATACATCTTTCCAAAGTGTCCACCTTTTATATTCAGATTTTCATCTACACTCTATGACCAATGTAGGATGTTCTTACTTATCATTATGCATACATGTGGTCCATATTACTATCTTCTATGTTACACTTTGTGAACTATCATTGAACATCCTTGCATTGAATACTTGATATCACTTCATAAACTATTTTGCATATTGCTACTCCTTTGAAGAATGAATCATTTGACTCTATGTAGCAGTAGCAATCATCTTTGATATCCATTGTTAGTGCTATATTGCAAAGCCCATGTTAGTTTTATCACCTTCATACTCGAGGACGAGTATTGGTTAAGCTTGGGGATGTTGATGCATGTAAAATGCATACATGAACTTTGCACTATATCACTCATATTCCAATCATATTTGCATCATATAAGGGTTATACCACTGTTATTTAATGATTTTAGGAAATAAAATAATTGTTTCCTATTTTTATGGAATTAACCCTGCGCAGGCAGAAAACCCTATTTTTCCTTTTATGTTTCAGGGACCTAAACGTCGTCAGAAAAATATGGAAAAATACAGAGGTCATTATTTTGGAAGGAAGAAGACGTAGGAGCGAAGGAATCAAGCAAACGGAGGCCGGGGCCAAAAGGGGTGGCCCACGCGGCCACTGTACCTGGCCGCGTGGGGCCCACCATCTTGGCCCTCGAGGCCCGCAGCCGTCGATCTTTTCTCCACCGCCTTCGTCTTGACCTAAAACGCCTATAAAAGAAGTCCCACGGCATTCTCGAAAACAAGCACCGCCATATCACAGAAACACGAAAACGAAGATCTGGAGCTGCAGATTGGAGGGGGAAAACTGGCGGGGCGCTGCCGGCGTGGTCTCCTTCATCTCCATCGACATCTCCACCATCTCCATCATGAAGAGGGAGTAGTCCACCTCTGGACTATGGGTTTGTGGAAGTAACTTATGTATCTCTCCTCTCTTGAGCTTCACTAATGAGTATCGTATGAGCTACCGAACATGATTACGGTCATATTTGTATTACCTATGTGGTGGATTTTTCACTAGTGGGAAAAGGGCAATCAGTGACGCACCTTTTTGCAATTCTGTGACGCACCCCCAGGTTTGCTGGGTGCGTCACAGAATTCTCGCCACAAAAATTATTTCTGTGGCGCACCCAGGGCGTGCGTCACAGAAAGTCCAACTTTCTGTGACGCACCCAACGTGGTGCGCCACAGAAATACCTCGGCAGCACCCCTATGCAGAGGAATTCTGTGGCGCATTGTTTCTTGGTGCGCCACAGAAAGTGGTGCGCCACAAAAAAACATGCGCCACAGAAATATGAAACAGAAATACAGGTATTTTTTTCATTTTGCTGTACAAATACAGGTATATACAGGATTTATACAGGTTTATACAGAAATATAGGTATATTTGATAGGTATATAAACAGACAAACACATTAATCAATATGTCATCACATAAATTACTTAGTGCCCGATCGAGATACATATATACACATAGTCACAAAAGTGCCGATCGAATGTTTATACAATTAGTCATGTGATACAAACAAAAGTTCATCATTTCACACTACACATTACTCGAAATGATGAACTTTTGTTTGTACTATATGTATACTATAGTACAACTATGATCAAATGTGTAGTGTGAAATGACGAAAGTTCCTATTTTTATGGAATTAACCCTGCGCAGGCAGAAAACTCTATTTTTTTTCCTTTTATGTAATGTAGTACACATCGGCGATGATGGTGAGCAAGAGCGCGCGGGAGCATGCATGATCATGGCTTCCTCTTCTTGAGCGGCGCCATGAACGGTAGAATGCCCCCTTTCGTCCTCCACTCCCTGGTGTCATTCTGCGCGCTAGTCGTTCTTCCATCTCCCTCTGAGACAACGCTGAAGATGGATTGGGATATATATTGGTTAGTGATATACATAGAGTATAATTTGTTCATCTAAGTAGAGAGGCAAGACGATCAATCAATTGTCATGGTTGGAAATCATATGGCTATCCTATTTGGGTTTCATAGCATAGCATATATATAATATATAACCCTACACGTGCACTTCTACAAAAAAGTACACACTAGCTATCTTTTATAATACATCCTACCCAAGCGGAAGTGGAAGGACCCTGAGGCGTGAATGACATCGTCGAGGATGATCGTTGTTAACTGCAGCCGGATGCGATGGAAGGCTTGTTAGCATCGGTGAGAGCATCCGCCATTTTGGTGTATTCTGCAAGATTAGATGCAATCTTCATTTTCTCGCAATCCCGGACAGTCGTTTTAAGGTGATGGAGGGCGTAGTAGGCCTCCATCACGCTGCCATCCAGTTGCTTGATGCAATGGAATCAGGTCCCATGCAAGAACTTGTGTGTGTTGTCGTCCTCCGTGAAAAATTCCGACTGCTTATGGAAGGGGCCGCCCTTTTTGGCATAGGCCTCGAGAGCATCATCGAGAACACCCTTTAATCTGTTGTATGATCTCGGCTGGCCGGATTTATTCCCCGAGTCCAAATAAGTGGCAACGGACAACCTCGGGGATACGTAGATGAGTGCGCAGTACTTGTCCCTGCTCAACACAATTGAAGCGGAATGTTGGACAAAGGATCAGCGATGGAAGAAATGTACAAGAAGGCATAAGATAGGATGGTGCCGAGCGGATGTGTACTTACTCGAAAAAGTAAGGCAGAAGAAGGGCGTTCTACTTCTTGTTGGCCAGGAAGACCCTAACGAGGTACTCCTTGGCCGTTTCCCGTGTCGTTGATCCTTCCACCAGATGGCTGTCGCGCATGTAGTAGGGATCCACTATAGCGACGTACGTGGTATCATCTCTCCTGATCTTCATCGCCGCATCAAGCGCATATAGGCGGACCATGTTATAGTCCAACCGTTTGGAGTGATACAGGTTGAAGATGTCCTCGTACGCTATGAAGAACACATCCGTGGGGTCTTCCTAGACGAAGTCCACCAACTCTTTTGGTACCTTGATCGCGAACGCCGGGTAACCTGGGTTCTCCTCTTTAAGAAGGGTCTCCTCTAGATACACGATAAGATTCTGCAAAGTAATCATGGGTCCTTCAGCAAGGCGGAGCAAGTCCCCGGACAAGATAGGTTTACCAGCTTCATGAACTCCCATGCATTAGCCGCAATACCCCATATGTCCTATTTTTAGCAAAGTCATGCTAAATTTCACGAATTTTTTTGGCATGACCTATGCTAAAAATAGGACATATGGAGTACCCAAATTTGCCGGAACGGAAGTTAATCGACGTTCCGGCAATCTCAAGGGTCTCACGGGGTACCTGCAAGCATTTCACAAAAAATATTCACATCTCCGGCCGGCATCTCCACGACACGATGGTCAGAGCACAAACAACCACGACAAAAAATATCCACATATCCACGACACGATGGTCGTGAACACACCATAATTTCTCACCACTTGTCGACGAGCTCCGGAACAGCAGGGTCGAGGTCTCCTTTTCAAACTGCATAGTACATAAAAATGTCAAAACTTGTGAATAAACTGCATAGTACTTCATCATAAACTTTCATCAACTAAAAAACTACAAAACCTAATAGCAAATAACCTAGCACTAACCTATTTAACACTTATCAAAATTTAGAGGAACTAGCAGCAAGAAACTACAAAATTTAGCACTAACCTAACAGCAAGCAACTAACCTAACATTTTTATCTGAGCTAGCTTAGCACATCTGACAATTAGCAATGTGTTGTTCTCTCACTCCATTTGTTGTTACTAATACTGTTTTTAGGCATTGTAGATCCCAGTGTACTGCTCTAATACATCCATGTGTTGCAATGCAGCAAATTGAATAATTCAGCCCCACTTTAATCGAATAATGCTGCTCTAATACATCCATGTGTTGCAATGCCTAGCACTAACCTAGTACAATTTCTGTGAAAGGAGCATTACAGAGATTCCATATTGTAAAATTTCATCTGTAACCGAAGACTTGAGCGAAGCTAAATTTTATCTTAGGATCTGGCTGGCTCGTAGAGGATGCTTTTCTCTTCCTTTGCTTCTTCTTTTTCTTCGTCTCTGGGGATTGTGGGGGTGCAGTGAACCCAGCTTTAACTGTTTCATGCCGTGTGTTAGGGCTGAAAATGTTACCCGGTTGAGCTTGATGATCGCCGGCATCCGGAGGCGTGTCGGTGAAGGCCAGGCGCTGTGTGCATGAAGTGGGACGAGCAGGTTGACCGCGGTGGTCGCGGAAGGGTTCTTCATCCACAAGAGGCATGTACATATCATCCCGGCAGGCGCCAGTGTTGATGTACTCATCGACGTTGACATCCTCCTCCTCATCATTGTCGTCGTTGCCACCAAGTTGAGCTGCAACGGCTTTGTCCTAAACATGCATAAACAATAGCACATCCGTTAGTCGGGAAAGTCGGGGAATTCGGAAAGTCAGAACTAACCTTGGACGGTTGCGGTGAAGACGTTCCCAACAACTGTTTGTGGCAGTTGGTTGAGGCAAGGACCGGCGGTAGCTTCCGACCGGTGGTGGGGCGACCGGCGGTCGCTTCCGGCTGGTGGTGGCGGCGACCGGCAATTTCTTCTGGGTGGTGGCGACGGCTGCTTGTGGCGCCGGTTCTTCCGCAACATCTTGCCGTGGCCTCCTCGACGGGGGCCGAACGATCTGGGGCCGGGGCCTCGAGGTGGCGCCGCCGGTGCGCCTGTACCCATGAAGAACATCCCCAAGACGAATCTGGGTCTTCGGCCATTCCAGCATCCACTTCCCTAATTCGCCAAGCTTCATGTGTTTCTCGGCTCCCTGAGGTTGAATGGGGGGGTCGATGTCACGGAACTCAGGCAGTACCTCGCGAACATTGACTTTCATCACGTCCTCGCGCATTCGGACGTTGTGCATATCGCGGGTCAAAGGTTGTACGGTCGAGGCCCTTGCGACTTCCTTCAACTCGCCATCGGCCCCCACCCTATGCAGGAGTATGCAAGGCATGTCCTGGGAGTCAACACATGTTGGGCACCATGCATGAGATATGGCAGTCATCAAAGGCATATATAGTCATAGGAGTTGTCGCGGACTAACTAATTAGTTAGCTTGTCGATGGCGTCGAGCTCGGCTAATGTCGAGACAAGGGCGCCGGTGCCGGCGTCTGGCCTATCATTCTCCGGGCGCTCGTGCGCATTGTCATTATTCTCTGGCTGGGGGGGCACCGGTGGGGTCACCAGGACCGGCGACACCACAGGGGGCACTGGTGGGGTCACCAGGGTCGGCGACACGACAGGGGGAACCGGTGGGGTCACCAGGGCCGACGACACGTTGTTGCTGGAGGTGCTGCCGGCGAAGCTGGGCATGTGTATCGCCCCTGTTGACCTCCCGCTTGCCAAGCAGCTATCCCTTCCATCAATCCAGGGGGTAAGATACTCTGGAGCGTCTCCTCCACCTTCTTGGCCACTATCGTGTCCACCATGCTGGAGTACACCTTTTCTTTCTCTAGTGTCTCCAGCTTTGCCCTTAGCTCGACAACCTCGGCTCTATCTTTAGCCGGCTTCCTCCTCTCCTTTTTCTTGTCGGTGTCCGTGCTGTAGTACTCGAGGAACTTCATCGCCGTACCAAAGCCGGTCACATGGCCAGCTGACGTCGGCGGCTTTGACTTGTCCCTTTTCTTGTAAACGTTCATCGCCCGGTTGAAAGTCGTGTCCCACGGGCCGGCCTGAGCCTCCTGGGACGACGGGCCGGCCTCAGCCTCACCCTTCAACTCAGCCGCCTGCGGACAAAGGAAATAAACGTGAACCCATGTAGAAATCAACGCAAATGGACTTTGAGATATCCGCAGTAATTAAGTTCCTTACCAGCGTTTTCTCGAATTCCAGCACATCTGCATAGTCGGTAACGAATTCCCCCGTCCCCGGCTTTAGATAGTAGCGGGACCGAACAAAGTTCCTAACTTGCTCGTCTGTGATTTTATGCCACGGGTTCTCTTTCCCAAGTCTCGCAACCTCGGCATCCTCCTTGTCCCAAACATGCTTTTTTCCTGCGTAACCGCCGCTTCCCAAATGGTGGTTACCTAAGTTCAGTGCCCGCATTTTCTTCCCCCACTCGGTCCATTTTTCAGCCTCCGGAGATGCCAAGGCCAACTTCGATGCCTCGAACTCTTCTATGTCGATGTACGGATCTTTGGCACTGATCTCTTCCTAGCTAAGACCCTTTTCAATCTTCGCCTTCACCCGGAATCTCCAGCTGATCAAGGTCTTGTTCATCTTCGTGATGGCGAAGCCATCCACCTTTTTGTTTCCATCCGCCGGGAAAATGTATCGTTCGTGAAGCTTCTTGAGGAGTTGTGTGCACAAAGCCTCATGCTCTGCGGTCCTGAGGTCATACGTGTTGATCGACATGGTTTCCCGGAGGATGCACCCTAGTTGCATGCCGTACCCTTTTGCGATCTTCCTAGGCTCCTGGGGTAGGCCACTTTTCGAGACCTTAGTGAACGTGTCGGTGACGTTGCCGACCGCTTGCGGTGTCCGGTCCTTCCTCTCCTTCTTAAGCTTTTTCTTAGCTGGCGGGTTACCACCACCCCCGACATCTGTGTGGTCGCCACCCCCGACATCCGTGTGGTCGCCGCCCTCGGTGGTGGTGGTTGCGTCCCCATCTCCGTCGGTGTCCTCCGCATCCTCCATCTCTAACAGAAAGTCCCCATCGCCGTCACGAGCCAGTTCGGCGGCCTCCGTAACCTCCATCTCCGGGTTCACATCCCAGAACGACATGTTCTTTTGTCGAGCTTGTTCTTCGATGCTCATGTGCTTCCCAGAAGGGCCGGCCTCAGAGGACTTGTTTGCACTACATTAAAAAGAGGCCAAATGTTAGTACAACAAATATAATAAAAGCATAACTTAATTTAGTACTAAGATACCCCGGCCAATGCATTAGCCGCAATACCCCATATGTCCTATTTTTAGCAAAGTCATGCTAAATTTCACGAAATTTTTTGGCATGACCTTTGCTAAAAATAGGACATATGGAGTACCCGAATTTGCCGGAACGGAAGTTAATCGACGTTCCGGCAATCTCAAGGGCCTCACGGGGTACCTGCAAGCATTTCACAAAAAATATCCACATCTCCGGCCGGCATCTCCACGACACGATGGTCGGAGCACAAACAACCACGACAAAAAATATCCACATATCCGGCCGGCATCTCCACGACACGATGGTCGTGGACACACCATAATTTCTCACCACTTGTCGACGAGCTCCGGAACAGCAGCGTCGAGGTCTCCTTTTCAAACTCCATAGTACATAAAAATGTCAAAACTTGTGAATAAACTGCATAGTACTTCATCATAAACTTTCATCAACCAAAAAACTACAAAACCTAATAGCAAATAACCTAGCACTAACCTGTTTAACACTTATCAAAATTTAGAGGAACTAGCAGCAAGAAACTACAAAATTTAGCACTAACCTAACAGCAAGCAACTAACCTAACAGCAACTAACCTAACATTTTTATCTGAGCTAGCTTAGCACATCTGACAATTAGCAATGTGTTGTTCTCTCACTCCATTTGTTGTTACTAATACTGTTTTTAGGCATTGTAGATCCCAGTGTACTGCTCTAATACATCCATGTGTTGCAATGCTGCAATCGAATAATTCAGCCCCACTTTAATCGAATAATGCTGCTCTAATACATCCATGTGTTGCAATGCCCAGCACTAACCTAGTACAATTTATTTCTGTGAAAGGAGCATTACCGAGATTCCATATTGTACAATTTCATCTATAACCGAAGTCTTGAGCGAAGCTAAATTACAGAGATGCCTAGCACTGGGGCTGGGGCGGCCGACGTCGGGGAGGTGGCGGCATCGACGGCGAGTTGGGGCTGGGGCGGCCGACGTCGGGGAGGTGGCGGCATCGACGGCGAGTTGGGGCTGGGGCGGCCAACGTCGGGGAGGTGGCGGCGTCGACGGCGAGGGCGAGGGCCGGTGGCGGCGAGGATTCGCGAGAGGTGGTTTTCGCGCGCGAGGGTTAGCAGAATTTGGGGTAAGATGGAGGCTGCGCGGGGGAGGGCCCATGTGTAAGTGGGTGGGCAGAAATTTCTGTGACGCATCCCCTAGCGGATGCGCCACAGAATGCTCATATTCTGTGACGCATCCGCTAGGGGATGCGTCACAGTATTCTCACATTCTGTGGCGCATCCACTAGGGGTGCGCCACAGAATTTATTGGCCTGTAAGTTTAAAACTTTTGCTGATGTAGTTTGACAACAACAACAGCAACATAGCTCAATGGTTTACACTTCTAAAACCTGTAGTTAGACAGCCAGGTTCGAATCCTGGCTGTTTCACCTTTTTTGCTTTTGATTTTTTTTGCTTAAATTTAAATAAAGAACACAAACACGTCTTGAAGAAAAGAATATACACACATTTGTTAGTAGACCATCATTTTATTCATGATCATACATATAAATGTTTCCATTGTCTCACACACACACGCAAATTAAATACACCAAAAAAGTCTCTTCTTCGTCTCGGTTCCGCGAGTTAGCTTCTCTTCTTTCCCTTCTTCGGTTGAAAACTTTAGGCCGGTGACCTTGAGATTTCTTCGCGTGAACGGACAACCTTTAGTAGGTAGGGAGGTCTTCCTTCTTTGTGTACTAGTAGTAGGCATGTCGAAGAACTTGTCGAATTCCTCCTCGATCTTTGGCTCGTTGTCCAAGTCTTGCTCGGTGGCGCCTCCTTCCATTCCGATGATGCTCCTCTTGCCCCTCCTCACGACAACACGGCTAGGCTTTGACGGGTCGGTAATGAAGAAGCATTGCTCAACTTGGCTAGCGAGTACCCATGGCTCATTTTTCGCGGAGGCGTTCTTCGATTTGGCATCGGGTATTACCATGGTGGTGAAATACCGGCCTTCTTTGACGACGTCCTTGGCCCATCTTACACGGAACATTGGCACCACTCTCCACAGTAGTTGAGCTCCCATATGTCCTCAATCCTTCCGAAGTATCTTTCCTTGACAGTAGCCTCCTCATCGCCGTAGGATAGCATAGTTACTCCTGAGTTTTGATATTCGACTTCTTGTCCTTTTCCTCGGTGTAGAATCTGTAGCCGTTGATGTCGTACGCCTGATAGGTCTTTACGTTGTGCGAGGGACCCCGTGATAAGGAGAATATGAGTTTTCATCTTCCGTAGATGGCGTTTGCTCTTTGCTAGCTCCAGTTGCTTTTGCTTGAACCAACGCGTGAAGCTGGAGTTGTGCTCTCTGGTTACGTCTCCCTTCTTCCTCGGCCGGCCCAGTTTGATGTAATGTTGCTCGAGTAAGCATTTGTGCTGTTCCACCCAAGTTTCGATCAATTGTAAGTGTTGTAGCGCGACCCGGTGAGCCCTGTCGAAGTCGTCCTTTCGACCCTGCATGCTGACAAAGGTTGAGCTGGTGCCCTCTCGGTGACCATATCCATTGAGCCTGCCGAAGTGTTTCCTCGTGGGAGACCAACATCCTGGTTCTCGGTGCTTAGATAATTCTGGCAGAAGGAGATGCACTCGTAGGTTAGAAAGCCCTTGGCCATGCTTGCGTCTGGACGGCCCTGTTGCGAACGTATCCTTTCATGACACCGTTCATCCTTTCGAACGGCATCATGTAGTGCATGAACGTTGGCCCGAGCTGCCTGATGTCATCAACGACATGGAGAAGGAGATGCACGCAGATATCAAAGAATGCTGGCGGGAAGTAAATCTCGAGCTCGCATAGTATCAGCACGATCTCTTCCTGTAGCCTGTCGAGCTGCTTCACGCCGATCGACTTCCTGTTGATGACGTCGAAAAAGTTGCAAAGGGCAAGCAGCGTATCACGGACGTGCTCGTCCATTATCCCTCGAATCGCAACGGGAAGTATCTGCGTCAACAGCACGTGACAGTCGTGAGACTTCATCCCGCTAAACCTCTTCTTCGTTCCGTCCAGATATCTGCTTATCTGCCCCGCGTAACCATGAGGAAATTTGACTCCTAGGAGACACATGTAGAATTGCTCGAGCTCCTCCGGACTCATAGTGAAGCACGTAGCGGGAAGCACCACAGTGTTCTTCTTTACCCTTTTGCGGCGACCTTGAGTCCCTTTCGTCTGATCATCATCATCATCATCATCATCGTCATCGCTATCGGGAGCCTGAAGATCTTTCCTGACACCAAGCCATTTCAGATCGTATCTTGCTTTCGTCCCATCCTTGGTCTTTTCCGGCATGTTGGAAAGAGTGCCAAGCAGACTCTCGGTGACATTCTTCGTAATGTGCATCATATCGAGGCTATGTGGCGTCTTGAGGACCTTCCAGTACAAGTCGTGGAAAACAGACCTCGCTTTCCATACACCCAGCAGCGGATCTACCTTCGGTCGTTTCTTTCCCGGCGCAGGGCACTCCTCCAATTTTCAACAGCTCGTCGATTTCTGTGCCGCTCCTCGGGCTCGGGGTCCTTCGATCTCGTCCTTACCATTGAACAGGTCACCGCGTTTTCTCCACGGGTGATCCATGCGAAGCCACCTTCGAGCCCCTGGGTACACGGTTTTCGAAGACCCGGGATTCCTTGGTAGCTGGAGATGCGGGGTCTTATCCATGCACCTGACACATGCGCAGAATCCGTGGCCTACCTGGGCCGATACATATGAGCAACCAGGATAGTCCTGCACCGTCGTGAGCAACGCGGCTCTCATGGAAATAATCTCCAGTGTAGGCATCCCACGTACGGGCTGGCGTCGCCCACAACGTGGCTAACTCCTCTTTCAACAGCGCGAGATACAGATGTATGTGGACACCTGCTTGTTTCGGCCCCTGAATGAGAATACTCATGTGTATATACCTTTGCTTCGTGCACAACCACGGGGGAAGGTTGTAAGGCCATACAAACACGGGCCAGGTGCTATGCGTGCTACTCTGGTTGCCGAACGGATTGAGTCCATCGGTGCTCATACCGAGCCTGACGTTCCTTGCGTCGCCTCCGAAATTTCCGACGGCGTCCAACTCTTGCCACTGGCTAGCGTCTGAAGGGTGTGTAAGGATCCTGCCCTTCTCCGGATCTTCTTCGGGCTTCTCCCTTTCCGCGTGCCATTGCATGAGCTTTGCTTCCTTAGGGTCCACGAAGTACCGCTGCAGACGGGGAGTGATAGGAAAGTACCATACCACTTTTCGAGGAACTTTCTTCCCACGGCTCTTGTACCGTCCTTGGCCGCACACCGGACATGTGGTTCTGTCCTCGTACTCGCCCCGATAAATTGCGCAATCATTGATGCAGGCGTGGTATTTAACGTGCGGTAGGTCAAGAGGGCACACGACTTTCTTGGCCTCCTCGATACTAGTTGGCAATGTGTTCCCCTCGGGAAGACGCTCGTGGAAGAATTGCATGTTCTTGTTGAAGCTCGCGTCGGTCCATTTGTTTCCCGACTTCATCTCCAGAGCATCAAGCGTTACTTGCAAGCGCGTATCCTGTGGCCGGCACCCAGGATACAACGGAGTCTTCCCGTCTATCTCCATTTGCGCCAGCTTGGCTTTCTCTCTAACGGTGCTCGCGTTCTTGAGGAGCAGTTCTTGAACATGAGACTCCATCAAGGCCGACATTAGCGAGCTCTGCGGCGTGTTCGCGTCTTCTCCACCACCATCATGACCATGTCCGTCGGCATCTCCTTCGTCACGATCATCTTGCCCGCCCTCGTCTTCAGGCGCAACATTTGCTGTCGGCGCTTGGTTGAAGCCTTCCATGAAACCGCGCCTGAGCAGGTGTTCCTCCAATTGTCCGGAATCAGGGTCGATCCATCTCACAAATTTGCAACTTCTACACGGACATCGTATCTGGCGCCCGTTGCACCGAATCATTTCCGCCTTCGCTTCTTCCTTGTAGTTGTTGATTCGACTGGAGCTCATCTTGATGACCATGGTCGCCTACGCGGTATACATATAGAGTATGTGTTATTAATTAGAATTAATTAACCGCAACATGCACACACACACATACAAGCTTCTCATGCGGGAAGTCGGAAAGTCGGAAATGTTCGACGAAAAAATTCGGCATGACTTCCCCTAAAAGTAGGACATATGTGGTGCAAAAATTTACCGAAATGGAAATGAATCAACATTTCGGCAAACATCCATGCACCACGCGGCAACGCAACAACAAAAGGCAACAACATGCACAACACACAAGCTTCATGTATAAACATCGATCGTCGTGCAAACCGCCCGCCGACAAGTTTCTCATGCCTTTAACAAACATCCATACACATCGCCGGCCACACAAAACATGCATACACATATCCATCCAACAATACCCACCTAGTAGATCGAGATCCGTTGCCGAGACATGACCGTGATCGATGAGAGAGAGTGTGTGGTGATAGAGAGAAAATAGTGAACAAAAAGAGAGGAGGAGAATATATGGAGGCTCTCCCCAAGCCCTCACCAAATATATATCAAACAAAGTAGGTTTAACAACATATAATGGAGAATAGGATGGTCAAAATGGCATGGGAGAGAGGAGGAGCTCGAGCTAGATGGGAGGATGAAGAAGGTCACATGCATGGGGAAAGTGTGCTGCCACCTTTTTGTAGATCTGGTGGGCCAACTTTCTGTGGCGCATGGTGCTGGATGTGCCACAGAAAGTGGAAATTCTATGGCGCACCGTGGCTGGTGCGCCACAGAAACCCAACTTTCTGTGACGCATCCAGCACGATGCACCACAGAAAGTTGGGTTTCTGTGGCGCACCAACCACGTTGCGCCACAGAATTTCCCCAGATGGATCTAGGCCAAATGATTGCACGTGGGATCCACAGGATTTCTGTGGCGCATGGGTTCTGTGGCGCATGGGTGGGCATGCGCCACAGAAAACCAACTTTCTATGACGCATGGGCTAAAGATGCGCCACAGAAAGTCCAAAACTTCTGTGGCGCATCAGCATCCATGCGCCACAGAAATAATTCTGTGGCGCACCAATTAAGGGTGCGCCACAGAATGCCAAATCTCTTATAACCCTTTTCCTACTAGTGTTTTTGTGAGTTAATATATGTTGAGATTGCAAATGTTTGTTTCAGTTATGAGTATAGATGCATATTATGTACCCCGTTCTTATTCACTTGTTATGATCAAGCATGTTGATGAGGGCGTGTGTGGGGTGATGTGTGCATTAGTTGGAGTAACCGGGGGTGGTGAGTGCGGTAAGTTGACAACTGAAATATCGCGATCCACTTGGGTGTTTGCCTTACTTTGTTGCCTCTCTAGGGATAAACAAAAATACCATGCTACCGGAGATGTGGGTGTGACCATTGCCACTACTCTATGACTAGATCTAACCTGTTCTTATTTTCACTTCATGTCATGATACTTAAAGCTATACACTGATTTATCTTAATTGCTAAGGTGTTATGATTTAGTTCGCATCTTGGTGGAGTATAAGAGAGATTAATAACCAAAAGATATCTATGTTAGGAAGTGATGCCCATATAATTAGTAACTTGATATCAAACTTTGTGTTGCAATCTCATATGTCAACTCTATGTGTTCATTGTCTCCACACCATTAAAAGAGAGAGTGCATTTGTGAAACCATGAACCCCGGTCCATTTTTAATCATAAGAAACACCTTTTCAACCATTGTTATCATCATCCTTGCACCTTCATCCACCACCATTGCATATTTCTTTCTTTTTTGCATTGCATATTTATCTTGATATCATTCTACACCTTGTGCTTGACAACCACAGGTGAGGTTGAGGACCAAAATAATTAACCTTGTTTTGTAGGTGACCAAAAAGAAGGATAGGAAGATAGATCTTTCACTACTGATTCTCCGAGAGTTCGATATTAAACCCTCGAGTCACCCTCGTGGGGAAAACACGTCTTCCACTTACTACACACTCTGCACTTGGAGTCTCAACCTAACCCATTTACTTTTGACGCAGGTAACTACGCACCGGAGATCAAGAATGTTTTCTGGCGCCGTAGATCAACCTCTTCAAGGGCCATCACGGCCCTCCACCTGGCCGTTGTTGCCGTGGTCGGCGAGGTCCAGGTCGTGGCGGCGCTGGAAGTATGCCGTCCAGAAGGCCTCGTTGCCCTCCGCCCTCCAGCGTGGGTTTGCGGCCTGCTCCGACGTGAGACCTTCGCGGATCTCGGCGATGGCGTAGTCGCGCTCGACGCCGGCTGGGATGGGGGCACGGGGATACCACCCGCGCTGAGTCGCCACGATCCCTGGCCTCCGGAGGGGCCAGGGACGCGCATGTCCGGCGGGCAAGGTAGCCGGCCTGGTACAGCGTCCAGGCCTCGTGCTTGTGGAGGTGACGGCGGCCAAAGCTATTGGCGGCGGCGGCATCGTGGGCCATTGCTGCTTGTGCGGAGGGAGAGGAAGGAGAGGGAGGCAGAGCAGAGACGGCAAGAGAGAGGCGAGAGCTTGTGCGGAGGGACAGCGAGGGCGGGGGATTTTATAGCGTGGTGGCCAGGCGAAGGGGCGGTGGTGGCGCGGCATTACTGCGTCGCATGCCCTGCGATTGGACGTCGAAGCGACGGGCGCCGG
Organism: Poa pratensis; assembly: GCA_947311845.1. NCBI lineage: Eukaryota > Viridiplantae > Streptophyta > Magnoliopsida > Poales > Poaceae > Poa > Poa pratensis. The sequence goes on along the minus strand of CAMZMU010000074.1, from coordinate 59,825,927 downwards.
CCACGCCATTACTCCGGTAGCCTTTGACCGGCGCGCTCACTGGCCGCTGGCCATGCCATTAACTCCGGCAGCCTTTGACCGGCGCGGGAGCCGAGAGGATGAGGACGCGGCCACTCACGGGCGGTTCTGTTCCGCGCCATTTTCTCCCACGTCGCTGACAGCGCTGGCCCGCGTCGTGTTTCCCGCCATTTCGTCCCCCCAAGCCGAACCCAATGGGCTGGGTTTCGCCTGGGTGCGCCGGCGCTAAGTAACGCCGAAACGGCGCTATTTGGGCCTCTTGGGGGGCCGAGTGGTACAAAAACGGCGCTATTTGGCCGCGCCGGCGCTAAAAAGGCCTCTAGGGGGGGCGACTGGAGATGCCCTAAATATCAGGGTTGGCCTAGTTTGTTAATACTGTTTTCTACGAAGATGGACAATCTAATCATCTAACTCCGGATGTCTGATGCTGATACAATGTTGGATTTTGAACACCAACAATTGGACATCGAACACCGAACTTACAGATCAACGTGACCGCCTAATCTGGAAGTGGACTGCCTCAGAATACTACTCAGCAAAATCGTGCTACGCCGCTACCTTCCAAACCTCGATTGCCAGCAGTAGGTGGAAGATGATCCGGAAGTGCTGGGCTGCGGGACATCATCGACCACCTGGGATGTCCACTAAATTGTATTTTGCTTGTTTGTCCCCTCCTCAGAGGCCTGAACTGTTGTAAAACCTCTATCTTTTCAATGAAATGAAGCGCAGGGGCTTTTTGCATTTTCTCGGAAAAAATAATGTCAGCAAGTTACTCCTAGAAGCACCAACAAAAATTGCTGCAGACAACTAATTTGCTCAAAACACCTCCAGAACCACCAGAAAAAGGAGAAAATATATTTATTTGTTTTTATGGCAACATTATTCTCCTAATGATTGTGTCACCAACTCATTTTTTCACTGCTTACATGAATCAGAAACAATTTGTAGGTATCAGCAGACAAACTTGTCCTAGTTGCAGTTGGAACTCAGTTCAATAAGCTGGATGCTCTGTAGGATTCGACGTTGTCCCTGAGCGTTTCCCCTACGGGCCTGAAGGTCCACCCTAGCTTCTGAAGTTTCTCCGAGCTAAAACCAATATTTTCTTCCACTTCTGTAAAGCTACAAAGCAATTTGGAGAGATAAATAAACTGTGGGTGCAAGCTAAAAAGGCAAAGGTACGAGGAAAGGCCAACATCTAGCTGCATTTGGTGATATGGTGAAGAATCTTTGTTCGTTAAAAATGTTCATTATGTATTATAAATAATAACCTAAATGGTATGTATACATGCAAAATATTATACTTCCATAAACATGTTCTACTATGCTGTATTCAATATGCCACTGCCCATTTAAGTACATCCAAGCGATGCAGAAACATGCAAAGTGAACAAAAAAGTGATCTTTGAGTTCTACACAAAGTGAACTAAAGGTTCTTGGACATCCCTTTTTCGGGAATCTCAACTAGCTTATGAGATGGAAGACTAGAATAGATATAGCACAACTAAGATAAAACAAAGTTGACAGCTGAGAAAGCGGCTTACTATCTGGTATATGCGTAGGTTGGATATAAGGTCTTCAGTAAGTTTATCATGTCAGAGACTTTTATTGGAGGTGAATTGCAGATATACCGGCCAGACATCTCTGTATTTTCATATGCCAAAAGAAGAGCATCGGCAACATCACGAACATCCACTACATTCCTGAGTTTATTTTCAACGGTCTCATGTTCTCCTACAAAAAAAAAATAGCATTTCATTTCTACAGGAACAGAACTATAAGCCTAAACTAATTTGGAGAACGACTTGATTTTAGTGATGTGGAGGTCTTCTAAGCTATGTTCAATTGGATACAAGCACCCGTGGCCCATGTGCGGTCTTCATTTCAGACATCCAAGTTTAATCATAACAATGCTTAGTAAATAAAAACGTAGCACACCCACCTTTGAAATAATTAAGGAGTATTTTACTGCTCGAATTTACTGTAGACTGCATCAAGGGTCCAATTACTAATGATGGGCAAATAGTTACAATGTCCAACCCAGTTTTTGCTGCATAAGCAAAAGCCTCGCGCTCTGCCAGCGTTTTGGATAGGTAATACCAATCCTGCCAAAATAAGAACACGCATTACTTGTGTTTAAATGGGTGATCCAGAAAAACAAATTATCTGTAGTAGGAGTAATAAGAGACCAGAAACATCTTGGGTGGTAAGCGGAAAAATGTTTGTATTTTCACAAAGCTGCAAGCTTTACCGGGTATTTGATGGGGAGTTTAGAAGGAAAAAAGGCAAAAAATAGAAACATAGTGCATGAATAAAAAGGATTATCAGACTCCACGGTTAAATCAGTATGTCTGATGGTGCATAAGCTTAAGGGGATTCGAAAGTCATCCAAAAACATTCAGTGTAAATGATTTTGAAAGAGTTGAGCCGCTGACCTGACCAGACAAACTAAACAGCTAAATGACTAACCTGTATGCGAACTATTGAGTTCAGAAAATAGGCATAGGTGTGATTGTGTAACAGGATTTTAGTGGTGATTTTGCAGCTGAACGGTTGTGGTCTACATTGAACTTAGTGGTTCTCCTTGAATCAAAGTTGGAAACAGGGTCGTCTCCCCACCCTTTCATCAAAAACGTTAAATAAAAACTCCCCTTATACGAACTACTGGGTTAACAGAACTCACTTTCTACCTCAAATGGAAACTCTTACATTGTATACATTCCAAGTGAAACATTGAATCGAAAAATTAGGAGTCGTAGACCGCCTGGGCTGAACAATCAGTTGTTGCCTTACCCCATTCCTTCTGCAGTGGTCCTCATCTGACCAGCTATCTTCATCAAAGGCTTTACCGATAGGCCAGTTAGGATTAGCGCCGACAGCAGCACATGAAGAGACCATGACAACTCGCTTGACTTTTGCCTCATGGCAGGCCTTCAACACATTCAGTGTGCCTGTTACAGCAGGAGCTATGACCTCTGCCTACAAAGCGTCAACGATCACATTGTCAAAAAATACTTATTTCCAAAAACTCAGTAACTTGTAATTCTGCCTATGTTCCCTGAGTCGTGAAAATTCACCTCGGGGTTGGTTGATCGGCCGGAGGGGACAGGGCAGGCAACGTGGAAGACGGCCTCACAGCCGGCTATCGCCGACGCTACACTGTCGTAGTCCAGCAGGTCAGCCCTGACAAGCTGCAACCTTTCGTCGGCACCTTCTAGCACCGTGAGATGAGAGTTCTTAGCACCACCTGCAGCACATGCACAAACGAAACACTCACCATCGTAGTATATATAAGTTTATAACAGGACATAAGATCTTGAAATGCTACGAAACTAGGAAGTATAAGATCTTCTAATTCTTGTGATATGCATCTCGACAGTCCATATTTTGCTCCAATAGATCTAGACAACAAAAGAAAATGTCGGCCTGTCGGGGCAACGAAATTCAGGATCTCAATGAGGTTCAGTTGACTTCCAAGTTCCAACAATCACATCTCGTCGGCTGACCTGCTGCGCCTCTGTTTCAACATCAGCTGCATTCTGCTGAACTATTCTGCACGGTACTGCACAAGCATAATCGTCGAGCCGGGAAGGACGGATCGAACAAGAGGAAGGCCCTTACCAGGATCGCGCACGGTGCCGCGGACAGTGTAGTGGCCCTTGGAGAGGAGGAGCTTGACGAGCAACGAGGCGATGAAGCCTCCTGCTCCGGTCACGCAGACGGTCTTCCTCGCCACCGCCGCCTCCATGCTCTTACCTTTTCTCCGCGCGCCTCCACAGCTCCGGGCTCTAGCTAACTGCTCCCCTCTGCGCTCTGCTCTGCTCTGCTCTTGCGAAGTTTCAGTCGTTCCACGCAGCGATGAGCAATCTTCCGGCTTTTGTCTTTTCTTTTGCATCTCTCTCCCTTTGACTCTCCAATGATATAAATAGTAAATTTGATTGGACTAAATATGTTTTTTTGCATGGTAACTAAATATGCTTGAAGAGTATCCTAATACTGACTCACTTGCATCTATTCTCTACGTGCAGTCGTACATCTACGTTCAGAGGAACTTTTGGTGAACTCGTTAAATAATGAAACTCTCTTTATCGTAAAAATGTAAATTTTTAGGGTTGATGCATAGAGGTGAGGAGCATGGTGAAAATAGATCACCATTTGGGTAAATAATAATATAGGAGAGCGGTGAATTTTACAGGAGCATGTATAGCGTCGACCTTAAAAAATAGCGCGACCTAATTAAGAAAATAGTGTCGACCTTAAATTGCGCTATTATCCTAACAATTCTCATCACGCTATAGCGTGTTACTAGCTGTATTAAAGCGTGCAATTTTTTACATGATTAAGAATTGATTGATTCCCCGATCTCACATCCCAAAGACACCAAGGGGTTTTCCATTGTTTTCAAAAGCTAAACAGAACAAAAAAAGAGTCTTCTGGCCAGGGACGGAGGAAGGGGGGACGAGCAGGGGCTACGCCCCCCCCCTAACCAGCTTGTTTCCTTCATAAACTCCCTATAATCGGGCTAATAATTTGTAGTTCATAGCTATTCTGCCCCCTCCAACTTGATTCCGCCCCCGCCAATAGTAAATTTTGGCTCCGTCCATGCTTCTGGCTGCGCCTTCTGATTTTTGTCCCCTAGATATAAGCGATTATGGCTTCTACCATTGCGTGAAAAAACAAGTGTGAAATATTCTGTATATTATACTGTAAAAATGATTTCTTTTTCTAGATCTAATATAGTTAACACAGTAAACATTGAAAACTTCTCAAGCCTTAGTCTGAAGAATTTTTTCAGAGTATTTGATGTGGACAAACTTGCTCGTTTATCATGACCGTGTAACCATGGAAGCCCAAATTGAGGCTTTACCGTGTGATAATCTGTTCGACTTTTTCAACTTGCACAAATCTTAATAAGTTGGCTACAAAAATGGTTGAAACCGAATTTTGGTCTTCTAGTTGGTCTATAAGCTCATTGAGTTAGTTTTGGTGTTATCGGTTGAAAGGGCTTTTCCAACAATGAATGTTCTCAAATAAAAATTCCATAACAAGCTCAACAATTAATAGTTCAAATAATTTGATAATACATTACACCGGAGCTATCTAGACAACCAGGTGGCCGAGGTTTCATTTGTCTTTTGTGAGTTATTCCTAATTGCTAGCATATATGAACATTTGAATATGTTGTGACTTTTAATGGACTAAATATGTCTTTCTTTATTAGAACTGTGGTAAAAACTATATTTGCTATCAAACTGATGCGCTAGTCATCAATCTCAAAAGTCTGAACTGTTGGAAAGGGACTAGGCAATGTATTTTATATTCAACACTCTCCCTCATGTCTAGGCTATTTTAGTCCTTAGCATGGGATCGGTGCAGGCCGCATGATCTTTTTCCTTGTTCTTTTTATTCTGTATGAGCAGGGTTGGTTCTGATACCATATATAATTGTTGAACTAGTCATCAATCTGAAGCGATGTAAAGGGCTAGACAATGTATTTATATTCACCACTTACATCTTTTTTACGAATGGTGTGATCATTCCTTGTTCCATACACAACAATACCTTTCATGCCACATAATTTTACATTAGGGCGAATTGCACGTATAAAATTCACGGCTTCTGCAATTCTGCATCACATTATGCACATGTCTAAATTTTATTCAAGCGAGATCAAGACAATCTAGGCCAATATTTTCTTACAGAAAGCTATGTGGTCAGCACTGGCAGAAAAACCTTCCACAGGCATCTCAAGCTAATGCAAAACATCGTTGGTTGCTCAATCAAGGACACCTGCAGTCCTGTACGATTCGACACTGTCCCTTAGTGTCTCCTCAAGTGGCCTTATTTTCCAGCCCAACATCTCAAGCTTCTTTGAATTAAATGAAGGCTCATCACTCACTTGGACAAATCTGACATTGGTTTGGAACAAAAATACCCATTAGGTTACACTAGCCATGCCACCATTGCCAGTAAGCAGGAAACATGAGGGACTTATAAGCAGCAATGCAACCATTGCCAGTAAGGCAGCGTACCAAATATGCAGGAACATGTTTTTTTTTTCATTCTATATAATAAGTTAGCTAGACGAATCATAGGAAGTGTTCCTAAGACCACCAACTTTCATTTGTTATGCACCTACAGAAAATTAAGGTTAGGCTTACTTGCTGGCAAATTTGTAAGTGGGATACATGCTCTTCAGCAGGCCTATGACATCAGAGACCTTCCTTGCGTGTGAATTGCATACATAGCGTCCGGAGACCTCTGGGGTTTCATACACCAGGATAAGAGCCTCGGCAGCGTCCCGAACATCCACAAAGTTTCTGATTTTGCTCTTCACCTCATGGTCACCTGCAGAGAAGTCAGGGAGATCAAAGATACTCTGTCTCAAGCAGATGTTGGACAGCCATAGAAGCGTATGGAGTTTACAAATTTTGGCGGTGGAAATGCAGATTCGTACCTTTCAAGCAATCAACTATGATCGAGCTGCTCGCGTTCACGGTAGGTTGCAACAAGGGCCCAATCACCAAGGATGGGCAGACTGTCACAACATCCAGTGCATTTTTCTTTGCATATTCGAAGGCATCAAGCTCTGCTAGTGTTTTGGCAAGGCAGTACCAATTCTGGCAGAGTGATTGAAAACAGAATTAGAACGCGACAAAACTGGAAACCACATTTCTGCATTACTAAGATGATTTTTGAAGACAGGTAAATTGTTTCTTCTTGTTTTGCACGGAAAACAGCTCAATTCTGCTTGAACTGTAGAAGTGTAGAGTCACACGAATATACGACACAACTTAGCAGATGGTTGTCATTGACACTTTCTAGCACAACTATAACATTTCGCCGCAGGTAGTTGTGGCAACTCACGATCTCATCATGATTAGGTGATCTCACCTCGGTGGTTCTGCAGTACTCGACGTCAGACCAGCAGTCTTCATCCATGGCTTTGCCTTGAGGCCAGCTAGGATTCACCATGACAGCAGAGACTGAAGACACCACCACGACCCTCTTGACCTTCGCCTCGGAGCAAGCCTTGAGGACATTCATGGTGCCGGTCACAGCAGGTGCAATCAAATCGACCTGCACAAACATGGATTTGCTTGTTGAGGCTTCAGAAATCAACCAACAGTATTCACTGAAGAAGAGCAAGAGAGACCAAGAGGCATGAGCAAGGGGAAGGGTTGATGACGCGCCTCGGGGTTGGGCGTGGAATTGGCGAGGACGGGGCAGGCGACGTGGAAGACGACGTCGCAGCCGGCGACGGCCGCCGCCATGCTGCCGTAGTCCAGCAGGTCGGCCCTGAACAGCCGCAGCCTCTCCGCGGCGCCGTCGAGCGCCGCCAGGTGCGCGTTCTTGGCGTCGCCTTCCAGCAGGAACAGGAGATCGAAGCTCTGTTACTTCAGCATCCGTCACAGTCGACGGAAGAATCCAGTGATTCAAGAACTGAACTTACCGGGGTCACGAACGGTGCCGTGGACGGCGTAACCGCCGCGGGAGAGGAGCAGCTTCACGAGCCACGATGCCACGAAGCCGCCCGCGCCGGTCACGCACGCCGTCGTCGTCCACCCGGCGCTCTCCATCGTTGCTATGGAAGAAGATCAAAATTCGCGGCAGGTAGCGGGGTCAACGAGCTGATGCCTGATTTGGCCCACTATTTAGAGCACGTGGAAATCGCACGAGTTGACTAACACAACTTTTTTTTTTTTTGATAAAAGTTGACAAACACAACTGGTATTTATGAAGTTGATGGATAGAGATGGCAAATTAGTATTCTTGCCGATTGCGCAAGTTGTTTTTCTGCCCACAGACCTGCACTAGTGCCATCTTTATTTACAAGTGCGGTACAATATCACGGTCTCTCTATTTTTTTATCGTTCATAAAGATAAAGAGGGAATGAGTATATACAACAGCTTGCGTGCTACAATTTGATATGGCAACTTGAAAATGAGTTCATGGCGGTGTACTGGGCGAGCAACTACTTACCCCAACTATGAAGAATTAGAACATAGGGGAAGAGGGGCACCAGAGATGGGTTAACTGGGGCACCGGAGAGGGAGAGGAACCCACGTCGTCGCGCGTTTTCGCCTCCTCGCCTCGCACTAGAGATTTGTTTTTCTATTTAGTTTAGCGATACATGATAATAGATATGTCTAGATGTACAACTAGGTGGAAAATTCTATGTGGAAAGCATACAAGATACATTAAGCAACGGTAAACAAGATATCGCAGGCGGGATCTTGAAGGCGTGGAGGCGTTGGACCACCGTGTAGGCTGCAGGAAGAGCCGTCTGCTCCGGGGGAAACCTCAGACCCGGGCCTCCTGGATTGGACGATGACGGCGAGCGGCGCCGTTCTCCCCCATGGGGCATCGTTTTTGGAGCTGATGCCAGCTGGAGGGGTCTTCTGGTGGAGCAGCGTGCCATTTTACGCGTCGACAATGGTGACTCGGCAGCATGGTGCAGTGGGGTCTCGGCGTGGATGTGTGCGAATGGACGAGGGCAGGGCGGTGGTGCTGTTTGGCGTCATGGCGACGTTGCAGGCTGGCCTTGCAAGGTCATGGCGTTGATCTTTTGCCTGAAGATGGGTTCGAGGAAGATGGCGGAAGCGACTTCTGTAGCGCGCGCATGCGGTGCGCGTTGAGGGTCTGCTCGACCGGTACTCCGGTTGTAGATGATGCGTGTATGTGGGAGGTCAAGGCATGTGGCTCTGATCATGGCCACCCCCATCATAGTTGTAGCGACTTTTTGTTGCCGAGCGGCTGACTTCGGTTTGATCAATGTTGTAACTTGTAAGCTTTGATTAATAATTGAGATAGCTGTGTGCATCACTTTGATGCAGAGGCATGAACTGAAATGGTGGACATGAAGAGACAACTACAATGGTGAAAATGAAGATATAACTAACGAATTTGCTTCCCAATGGAACTATGTATTAGTTGGAGATGTGTAGTAACACAATGGATGCTTACTGTATTCTCCTTAAAAATCTCTATACACATAAAGAGTTCTTTGAGACGGGGGCAAACAACGGGTACGGAAATTTGGCCACAAAATTTGGGACAAGTTTGCAGCCAAAGCAGAACAATGTTTTTGTTTGGGGATCCTGTTTGAATTTTGGGCCGCATACATAATCGGACAGTTTTATGAAATAGGAAACCCATTATTAGCAAATCATGGACCATTTGTTGCCTGAGGTGCCGGCCATGGGTTGCTTGGGGCACCGAAGATGGAGAGGAGCCCATGTCGTCACATAATTTTTGCCTCCTCGCCTCCCACCACAATATTTAAGTAGGGAGGGGAGGCCTTTCTCAGCCGACGCAGTGGAGGAAGGGTATGGGAATGGCCGACTCAATTGATCTTGGAGGAGGATGGGATGAGCTATCGCGAGCGGGTGAGGGGGCCAAAAGAACCGATAAGGGAGAGACAATGAGATTACAATAATAAACTAATAAACTTGACATTTGGCTGCAAATCAGCCTCAAACATGGGCCCAATTTACAGCCAAACGGACAGTCCGGGAAATATTTCCGTTTGCTGAGCCTATTTGATCCTTAGTTTGGGCCGCATACAGACATATTAAGGAAGGAGCCTACTAGAATTGACCTTCAAGTCTTCAACCATGGACCATTTGTTGTGCTGATATGCTCCCCCGTAATCAAGACGTGTATCAGTGTATGCACTATGAGAGTGAGCACTCGTCCACTGAAACATGCACTAGTTTTCCCTCAAAGAAAATGCACTAGTTACATGTTCTCGTCTTCTTCCTGCACATCGTTTCCCTGCATGAAGCCATGCACATCCTCCAAGATCCATTGCTTAAGTTATCTTCTTCATCGGTCACTGTGATTTGTCGACGATTTAAGCTCCGCACTAACGACACTCCTTTCTCAAAAAACAAATTGGGACGACATGCTCCGAGTCAAGCCAAGAGCTCCCTTTTCACATCACAGCTAATCCCCTCGAATTAACTAATTGACCCTTCCCGCCAACTCGATCCACACACATGATCCCAGCTGTACGAACCACTTCAAAATACTCCCCGGCCAGCTCAGGCGAACGTGCGTGCCGATTAGCGATTAGCACGAACCTCCGAGCTCGACAAATCCGCCATTGGATCCCTTGATTACCCGTGCTGATCTCGCTACGTGTTCCGGCGAGGTGGTTTAGCTCCGATTATAATAGTGCCCGGAGCGGCGCCGTGCCGTGCCGCCGGGGCGAAGCCCATGTGCCCGGCACCGGCGCCGGGATAGATCATTAGCCCGTCCGTCCAAGTGCGCCACGCCCCGACAAAAGCGTGGCCTTGGAAAGCGCCATGATCAAGCCTAATCTTCGTTGTCAGTGGCGGCCGGGTGGTTTAATTACTGCATAAGCCGGCGCATAGATTTGGCCACTTGTCATGGCAGCTTTTGAAGGGCACAGCGTAGACTTGAACTAAATCCGACCAAATCGTCTTAGCTGAGCATATCACTATAGAGTGCTTGGGAATTGGGATCATGGCTGAAATATATTTTGGATACATAAATAGTGCTTAAGGGTCCATTATGCATCCGAGGCCATTTGTTCTTCTTGCATACTTAATATGGCACATGTTCTCTTACAAAGGATTGTTTTTCTGAAAGAATTCAGTTGCACCAAATGAATCTTTAGGTCCTGACCAAATGGCCAAAATTCTCTCTTGAACTTCCTTAAAACACAATCCGAGTTTGATAGAATTTCCGAATTGGTATAATGTAGTTTGGATTAATATGTCTGAATGAATATCCCATTGCCCCCATAACCATTTGGAAATACCAATTCCATCTTTGAATCATCAACCTAACCAGGATGCCCTTAGTATTGGTGCCGTGACAATTGGATAAAGTTTTGCTTCCACTCTCCACACAAGTTTTATTCTTAGCTTTCATTACATAGGGGTCCCTAAGTGAAACAAGTTGTATTCTAAATGATTTGGCTCTTGTTTAGGAGACATGATATCCTAGTTAGCACAAAAAAATAAAAATTGAAGGTAATCACGATAACAATAAGCAGGAACAAATCTTTCTTTGGTCAAATAATATAAAAAACATCGAAATAGCGCATAATACTTGCAAAATCTTACAATCTCAAATATTGCAATAAAATGTAAAATCGAGAAACTTGCAAATAATATGTCCTATAATTAGAAAATTATTTGCATGGTTTAGTGGATTATCTATAATTTTCTTTGATTCTGCAAATTTCCAAAAAAAAAACTAAATTTTGGGAGTATAAGCTAGTAGTAGTAGTAATTTTTTCGTTCCATATTTTCTATGTCCTGGGTTCTGAACATTTATTGTCTCATTAAAAAAATGTGACACATATTATGGACAGGAGAGAGTATACTTCTATTCCATTTATATATACGGTGAGGTCGTGATCATGTCTATGGCTCGTTACAACTTACATAAGTTCTTAAGCTGCGAACCTCCTGAATATGTTATCTTTGGATAAATTAAGTGACTACTGGGGTACTGGCCACTTGCGCTCAAGTGTATATATTATCGAGCAGGATAATCCTAGTTTACGACCCCGGAGTGCATATTAATGCAAGGGCAGGTACGGCTAGTGGATTAGCGTCATCTACAGTGAAGCGTTGATTTAGCTCAAACTCAAACACACCCGTCGCTCTCCATGTCAACACACCTGCCGTTTTCAACTACAAAACCATGTGTTAATACTAATGCTGAGGCTTAAGGGCCTTTTTGTTTCGCATACTCTCGAAACGTAGAAATAGAAAAAGAAACACACCTCTTTGATTCATAGGATAGAAAAACATAAGAATAGGAAAAAAAAACGCATTATTCTAAAATCATATCAAGTTGAATCATACATGGTTTAGAGCCTACAATTTTTTCGACAATTAGCGTCTGAATTATATGAAAAACAAATAACATGATATTTGAGTGTGCATGTAAAATATCCTTCAAAATATAGTGCAAGGCGATCATATGGGAAAAGTCCTACGAATCAAAGACGCATATGGGAATATATCCTAAGGGTCAAAATCATTAAGAAATCCTATGTTATTCCTTTGAACCAAAGAGTGTGGTTGAATCGTATAGAGTTTAGACCCTACGGAATTTTCATCAAGAAGTGTCTAAATCACATGAAAAGCAAAGGAATTGTAACACAAGATTCGAAACAAAGGAATATTCAACATGAATTTTAAGATTTCAATGGATGGAAAGATTCATATGATAGAAATATGTAGGAATAGAAAAACCCATAAGATTGTAATGACATGCCTAATTGAATGTTATGGGAAGAGGGATTATTTCTTGGATTGTGGCGAACTAATATCCATGGGGTTAGACATTCCGTTACAAGATAGTATGGAATTAATTCCTATGTGATGTGATCATATTAATCAAACAGGATTTATCGAAAAATTTACTACAAGATCTAGTATTTCAAATAGCCTACTTCCTGTTTTAAATTAGATGACTTACATTTATATACATGCGGATGTATTTAGATGTATAACAAATCTAGATACATTTGAATCATGTATCTAGACAAATGTAAGTCATCTATTTTGAAGTGGAAGGAGTATATAATATATATTCCATAAATCAAAGGGATCCTAAGGAGTGAATCCAACGAACCACGGAATAATGTGGGTTGAAATCCTTCAAAATTTACATGGCATTCGTCTAAATCAAATGATCCTTCAAATTCTGGCATCCTGTTTTTGCTCCATCGCGGTAGCACGTTTGCGCGACGAAAAAACGGAAACGCCGCAGGAAAACGCTGCGCGCGGACGGGACGGCACGACGACGGGGGAAACGTTACAGGTTTGCGCCGCGCAGCCCGGGCTGGCTCGCCGCATGCACCGCGACACGTCCCGGCGTCGCCACCACAACGCGCACATGCCGCGCCTTCTCGCCGCGGTCCACCTGTCCCCGCGTCCCGTCACCAGCCGCTCCCCCTTCATCCTCCATGCTCTGCTCCACGCCGACCCAAGCCCGAGACCCCTTCCACCTTCAACTCTCTCTCTCTCCTCCGCGTGACTACAACCGGGCGAGGGAGCCGAGGCAGCGCCCAAAAGCGCTCAGTCTCTCTCTCTCTCTACCTCGCTTGCTGCCTCCGGCTTCGAGATCTTGAGGAGGCAGACCGGCCGCAGACATACAGCCGCGGCAGCAAGAAAGGAAGCCGGCAGGGTCCCGTGGTTCTACTGTAGAGCGAGCGAGTCAGTGTGGCGGATTGGAGGGAGGCTACGTGCATGGCCACCGGCAACGGCAAGTGGTGGCAAGGGCAAGCGCCGCTGGACTACGCGCCGCAGCCGATGCAGCACCTCCAAAACCAGCAGCTGCCGCCGTCGACCATGGCGCCGGCGCCGGCTCCCCTGGAGGCCGCCTCGCCGGAGAGCAAGAACCAGCAGCAGGGCCAGGTCCAGACGGGCGCGCTGTCGGCGGAGGCGGGCGCCGTCGTGCCGCTGCGCAAGCCGCGGGGCCGCCCGATGGGGTCCAAGAACAAGCCGAAGCCGCCGGTGATCATCACGCGCGACAGCCCGAACGCGCTCCACTCGCACATCCTCGAGGTGGCCCCCGGCGCCGACGTGGCCGCCTGCGTCGCCGAGTACGCGCGCCGACGCGGCCGGGGCGTCTGCGTGCTCGGCGCGTCGGGCGCCGTCGCCGACGTCGTCGTGCGCGGCGCGGCCGGCCCGCTGCAGGGGCGGTTCGAGCTGCTCTCCCTGACCGGCACCGTGCTCCCGCCCCCGGCGCCGGTCGAGGCCTCGGGTCTCGCCGTGCTAGTGTCTGGCGGACAGGGGCAGGTCCTGGGCGGGTGCATCGTGGGACCCCTCGTCGCCGCCGGCACCGTCACGCTCTTCGCCGCCACATTCGCCAACGCCGTCTACGAGCGCCTCCCGCTCCAGGATGACGCCGTCGACGTGGGCGACGTCAAGCCTGACCTCTCCTCTGGCACCGACGCCTCGGTGTCGCAGCAAGTGCAGGCGCAGATGTCGCTGGTGATGTCTCAGCCCATGGCCATGGGCGCCGGCTACCCCGACCACCGCTCGCCTCCGTACCCGTGGGGAGGCCATTGAGGTGGCATCTGTCATCTGATGACCAACCTATGGAAAATTTGTTAACTTTTTGGTGTTCTTGCTCCTAACATCCTCTAGAGAAGTAGGTTTTGCTAAGTTGATTGATTCATGGAGTGCTCTTCTTGGGCTCGTGTAATTTATTTGCAGAAAATGGTGACGAACATCAGGCGATCGAATCACATTTTTTTGTGTTCAATTGAGGTCAGTGCTCTAGTTTTACAAGCTTGATTAGTGGTTTCATCCTTGGCTGAGTCGGTGCAGAACCGTTAGCATTACCACCATGTGAAATGTGATTAAAGATTGGGGAAATTGGGATTTTTATGGTTTTTTTTTTTTTTTTGAGAATTTTTCCATTCAAATCACGTAACATTAAGTAGTTGACCCTTACAAGCACACTGAAACTCAAACACAAAGGACCATGAACATCTAGAGTACCCTAAGAAAACCATAACACATGAAGATCTCCGGAGCCCTGTGTCATCATCCCTGAAACTTGAGAGAAGACCCCTGCAGCAGAAAGATCTGCAACCAGGCGCAAGCAGGTCATCATCTTCGACCACGGTACAATTGCCGCTACGCTGCTTCCTCCTGCAATAGCCGTCGCCATCTTTGGCTTTGAGTACCGCGAAAAGTGTCCCTTCCGGAAGGAAGAGAGCTCGAGTCAACCGACCGATCCAGCACCGCGGCCAGGCCATCCGTCCGGGCAAAACAGGATCTCCCTCCAGCATCGCAGAGGAAGGAGAAGAACAGCAGTAGCACATCATACCGACAAGGAGGAAGAAGGGTCTTCGTCTCCATGCATCCATCGCCCATCTGAGGACCCAACCGGCCAGTGCCGATGGACCTCCAGACACCATAGCCCGCGACCTCCACGAGATCCGAGGATCCCCAACCCCGCTGGCTCCTAGACGAAGGCCGGAGCCCCGCCTGACTGCGACCGGAGCCCGGGGAACCTTATTCCGACGCGACACCACCGCAGCAGCCTAGGCGGCGTCTCCCTCAACCCTAACCCTACCACGCACCCGCCTAGCGCACGTACCCGTGGTTCCCCCTCCCTCCCGCCGCCGGTGCGGCCGACGGAGAGAGAGGGAACCGGCGGCGTCGCCGGCGGCGTGCAAGAGACCCTCCTCGGTCGCCCTCAAGATCGCCCGTGCGATCCCTTTTTTTCCGGGAGGAGCGAACCGTTTATAGCTCCTACCTTGACTAGTTATAGATTTTTATGTTAATTAAGCTCTGATCGTCTCGCTATTTTCATATATCCAAATTCCGGTTGCGGTGTGTCTCTTATGATTGCCACTGTACAAGACCACCCCCTTGCGATTGGTCAATTGCCATATAATACTATTACTGCTTGTCAACATATATTGCGTCATGCACCATTTTAGGCCTCTTTGGATTGTAGTGTTTTCGTAAGAATGTGGAGAATTCGAATCACGAGGATCTTCTCATATGAAAGCCATGCCCTTTGGATCCTAAAATTGGGCTAGCGAATTCTCATGAATCAATGCTATAGTTTTTTGTTCAAAAGAAAAAGAATTCTCATAAAATTCATTCTTATGCCTCCTATTTTACAGGATTCTCAGCATGAGCCAACCCTTATTATAATTTTATTCGAGAAGTCCGATTCACTTTCACTCTATATCTCTACTCTCACCAATCCTCCAATTGATATATTTAATATCGGTGCACCATCCAGATACACATGTTGCAAAAACAGTTGTGTTTTAGAATACTGGGGAATTTGTGTTGTTCCTATTTCGTATGAATTTTGAAGTATTGGAACCCTTAGAAAGTCCTTAAGGGCTCATTTGGTAACAAGGGATCCCGGGGGGATCCCCGCCCTTTCCCTGGGTGTATGTTCCACGGGCCAATTCAGCCCCGGGAAACCTATCTGGACATTTGGAGGCCCGTAGTGGGAGGGTATCCCTCCCGACCCGCGTCGTTTCCCCTGGTGAGAAATCCACACCTCTCGACATCGGGGAGGAAACCCGCGTCTCTCTAGCTCCCTCCGCCTCCCCTCTACCCTGCGACCCCTTCCGCCTCCCCTCTGCCCAGCGACCACCTCCGCCTGTCTCCCGTGGTTTCGTCCACAAGCAGCAACGGCCGCACCCTCATCGTGGTTGCCTCTTCTTCTACCTCGCACGCGGGTGACGATCTCCATCCCGTGACCTCCATCTCCTTCTGAATCTACTTTTCTTCCAGCCATCCCGGGGAAGATCTGGGGCTTCTCTCCTGGTAACTTGTTCAATCTCTCCTACACCTTGCAGTTTCGAATCTGCTTCTATGCAGTTGAGTAAGTTAAGATCTGAGGCGCATCATCATATCGACATGAGCGAAATTAACGGGTAGTGTTGCCTTAGCTAGTTCATACAGTGGCTTCAGATCTGTTGAGTGTGGTTTAATATGCTTGTACATTGAATTTTCTAGCAAATGAACTGATTTGTTGGTTTCTGCATGTCTCGGATTAATGGGCAAGATTATATGAAAATTAGTGTTTGTTAAATGACTATAGCTGTAACATCAGTTTCTAAGTTAACGCACTAGCAAATTAAATTAACCCGTGAATGATAACCCATTTGTTTGCTGCTGATGTCCCTTTTGTGCTTTAGCTAAAACATTGATCGTTGAGGATTTCTTTTCCTGTTTGCTGCCGGTGTCCCCTGTGTGCTTATAACAAACAATTGTACGGGGTAAAACTTGTGATATTGCTAAAACTTGAATCTTTTCTGTCATTTTGCAATTGTGTGCTGTAGTAGTGCAAGTATCTCTGCGTTGGAGTACTTAATCTTCTCTCTGTCAGGTAATGTGTCCTGGAGTAGTGCAAGTAATGTGCTGTAGTAGTGCAAAAATTTGCAGTCTGTACTTAATGGAGTAGTGCAACAGATTTTAGTCTGCTGAAAAGTGGTAGGAGTAAAATTGTGAAGCTTAACTGAACAATCAGTTCAGCTTAACTTTAACTGACACAAACTTGTTTGTGTGGTTATGATTATGTCTTTACCATCATGGATTTTTCGAAATTTTCCTCAACACCAAGGACTCAAGTGCATGTGTAATCATTTTTTCCTCGATACCAACCAGTAGAGAGATTTCTCTAATAATAACGTGCACACGAAAGTCACCTGGCAGTGTAGATCACTGAGAGATAGGTAGCAGATGTGGAGTATATTCTTGTTTTCATGTAAAGTATTTCTTACACATGGAAATTCTGGTGTGCTAAGTACACTGATGTTTTCATCTGTACAATAGTAGTTACACTACTGAAAGTTCCTAGCAGTCTGACCCTTGTCTTTGTGTACGATCTGACCCTTGTTCGCTTGATCCAGAGCTTGGATGGCTTGCACAAAACTAGTGTAGTTGCAGTCAGCTGTTACTAGAATCAGCACGCTTATTTTATTTTACATTCAGTTAATTTGACAAAGTTACAGGTTGATGCAACAAGAACAACCTGAATTTGCAGAGCATGGCGCTTACCTCGCTGAAACTTTATTGAAGATGCAGAGCATGGTGAGCTGCGGCGCGTCGCGCAGATGGCGGTGGGGCCTTGCCCAGGAGCGAGTCATTTGCTGGAGCTTGAGAATGACCAAGAGCACAGCGAGCTGCTACTGGTGATCATGTGCGGAGGAGCTACTGTGGCCGGCGGCGGTAGCAGCCGGCGAGCGGAAGAGCTCCGTGGAGGAGTGCCGGAAGCGATGGTTGGGAAGCGGAGGAGCTTCGGGGAGCAGCGGCGGCTGGTCGAGCAGCAGGCTACAGTGCCTGGGCAAGTTATCTTTGTTATTTTTTCTTTTGATTTTCTTGTTATTTTGTTTAAATCTGTGACCTGATGATCTGTTGTGGAGTCGCATCTTATTCGAATTTTCTGTATTTTGTTTTCTGTTTTTATTGCAGAATTGATCTATGCATGTACGTATTACATGTGGTATTAAATTTGTTTAGACTAGACGTATTGTAGACTGTGGAGACTGGAGAGTGTCCGTGGTTTCCATCGATGCTGCTGTGTTGAGGTGTGTGGAGGGTGTGGGTGTCCGCGGTTTCCCTCCGCTCTGCCAAATGAGCACAGGGATTGGGGGATCTCCCACGCGTCAACCCAGGGATCGTGTGCGCACGTTAAATTCCCCCCTGGGGCGTTGCAACCCTGGGTTTTGCCACCCTTGCCACCAAATGAGCCCTAAATGGCAGGGGAGAACATAGGAGTAGCATAGGAACGTAGCGATGGAATGGTTCTATATATGGCTTCTTTGATAAACGGTTATTTCGTATGAATTTTGAAGTAATGGAACCCTTAGAAATGTTCTTTTGTTTATTCAAGCTTGTAAGGATTTTTTTTAGCGATTCCTTTACACTATAATTCATAAATTTTTTCCATACAGTCAAATTTTGTAGAAATAACTGTTTGTTTCTTATGATTCAAATCTGTGATCAATAAAACTTTGAGCAACCAAATTCTGAAACTCAAGCAGTCGTTGAACTCATGGTTGCTGCTACTCGAGCAAAAGGGAAAACGTGATCACGGTTCATCTTTTCTTTTACCAAATGATTTCCTGTAGGATGAAAGAAAATGATTTTTTTTGCCATATCCATGTTGTCTTGTTCAAAAGAGATGCTCAATACCAATTTCTATATTATGTTCGAAAAAATACCAATTTCTATACAAAATGAGGATCAATAGTTCACTCAGGTTTGTAAAATACTCATTTTCTCATGACACATTGATAGCCATTCTCTCAAGACATTCTCTTTTCGAAAACATATAGTATACTGGATTGTTCACTGGAATTTATGCGAAAAAATCTAGCGATTCCTTTACTTGTATAAACTAGTCTTTTGTCCACCACTCAAATCTTGTAGAAATAATTGCTGGTTTCTTATTACGCCAGTGTGCAATCAATCAACTTTGAACAACAGAATCCTGAAGCAGTCAAGTGAGCAGAACCATATTTCTTTACTCTCCTGTTTTGGAAAATTCTGAAACACTCAAGCGGTTGCTGAACACAAGATCGTTCAGGATGCATTATTCCTGCCGTTTACTCGACAAAAAGAAGGAAACTTCTGCGGATCATATAAGCTGTTGAACTATATGGTAGAAGTGTCGGGTTGCAGAAGAAATAGTGGAAAATTGTGTCGTGTGATTACAACCTCGAAAATGGATTAGAGTTCACCTTTTTTCCAAATGATTTCCGGTTGGATGAAAGGAAATGAAAATGTTTGTTATATCCGAGTTGTCTTTTTTGAAAAAGGGATGCTCCATACCGATTGATATGAAAATATGAGGGTCAATAGTTCACTCGACTTTGAAAATACTGAGTTGTCATAAGACATTGATAGACATTTGGTCAAGATATAATTTTGCTATAGTTGATCTAATATCCAAGCTGTTACCCTAACGTTGTAACGGCAATGTTGCCACAGTCGACATTTTGATCGCATATTTTAAATTTGACGCGTGCTATAGGCAAACAGTGGAATTTACACCATGTTTGGAAGGAAGAAACGTTTTCATTTGTTCTCTTCCAGAATCGTTCACAGAACACCTCAACTTCAACCACATGTATCTGAAACTATAGCAAAGTTGGAAGGAGCATCATGGTTGCGGGCGGCAAAGCAAGCATAGCCTGGATGTTTTGTAAAGGAAGAACAACCTGCCATTGAAACTTCCAAAGGTTGGGCTTTCGCATGTGCAACTGTGCTGTGCATGGAACCGCACACCCTTCTTGGTTGTTGCTACCCTTTTCACTTTTGACATACGATCACCACTGCCCTCCAATGGCCCAAGCGTGATTAGACATCAGTAATAGTAGAGTTGATCCAAAGATGGAGAGCTGATCTAACCAGCAAAAAGCCTCTAGGGTTCATCGCAAGAAAAGGAAAAAAGAAAAGCCTAGCACCAGCAGGTTTAGGTTCAGTTCCCAGTGCTTTAGGGGCAAAGGTAAAGCCATTGGTGGGTCAAACCAGGAACAAAGGAACCAAAGTCCTGTGCAAGAAAGGTGGCGTGCAGGAGCATTCATCGGTGTCGTCGGTTCTTGTTTCCTTCGGCCTTTCGCTGTGCCAAGAAGGGGATCTCCGGTAGGGCTCCGGCGAAGTGTCCATGAGATTTGATCCTGCAGCTTTACACCTCTGCTTGCCGGGCCCTCCCAAGCCTCTGCTTTCGCCTGCGCTTGCTTGCTTCCTGCTGCGTCTTTGCACTGTTCCGGTTCATCTTTTCCCAAGTACAGCCCTCTGTCGCTCTGCTCCGGGCAAGTGCACCTGCCCAAGGCTTCTCTGGTATGGTGGCCGGCGTCGGTCTCCGTGCCGGACGGCCATGCGATGTGGTGAGGCCGTGAGGGACAGACAGCTCCGCCTTCAGAGCTTGACGCTTTGACCGCCGTGCGACCCTGCTCTGCTCTGCTTTGCTGGGGCGCTCCGTTTCCTGCGAGCCGCGGTGTGATTCTGGCGAGATGTGTCTCTTGTACTTGGCGGGTGTCACCGTGTCAGCGTGATTGCTTGTCTTGAATGCAAGTCTGCAAGCGGCAGGGCTGACTATCGTACAAGGACATGTGGTTGCGGTTGAAAATTGACGATTTTTTTACAAATAAGGCCCCTGCCGAACGTAATTGTCAAAAATAGCTCCTTCGTATTTTATTGACAAAAATAGCCCTGGCGGGATGTTAAAAGGTGACACGTGTACTTTGTGCCAACCAAGATGGCGGACAGTGCCATGTGCCTGAGTTTCTACCGAATCAGATGGCGCCAAGTGGCGTCTCCGGGAACCTTCCGCCGACTGGAAAGGCGGAAGGTCACTTCCCGCCGTCTACATTGGCACGAAGTACACGTGTCACTATTTCACATCCCGCCAGGGCTACTTTTCACAATAAAATTCGGAGAGGGCCATTTTTGACAATTACGTTGGACAAAGGGCTATATTTGTAAAAAAAATCAAAATTGACAAATCTGACTATTTTCTAAAAGTTCATCACAAACTGAAAATTCACCCTACAACGCCATGGTCCATTGATGCTTTACGGATAGGGCCCTATGGCAGCTAACGGCGTTGCAAGAGCAAGGCGCCCTAGCCCGGGGCGTCATGCAATGTTCCACGTCATTCTAGCACAAAGCATCATGTAAAAATTGGTCGATTGTGAAATTTTGACATGGTGACGACCCACAAGTATATGGTGTATCGTAGTACTTTCGATAAATAAGAGTGTCGAACCCAACGAGGAGCAGAAGGTGTTGACAAGCAGTTTCGATGAAGGATTCACTGTAAATACTCACAGACAAGTTTTTAGGGGTTTTTGATATAGCAGATAAATAAAATAAAAATAAGTAAAATGCAGTAATAATAATTGCAGCAAGTGGCCCAATCCTTTCTACATCAAAGGACAAGCCGGTTGGTTTACTTATGATGACCAAACGTTCTTGAGGACACACGGGAATTTTGTCTAGTGCTTTCGCTTCATATAGTTGATTAATCTTCATTGTTTTGATAAGTGTTGTGTGGGTGAACCTATGCTAATGCACCGCCCTTCCTAGGACTAATACATACTTGTGATTATATCCCCTGCAAGCATCCGCAAATACAAGAAAGTTATTAAGATAAATCTAACCACAGTCTTAAACTCTGAGATCCTGCTATCCCTCATGCATCGATATACCAACGGGGGCTCAGCTTGCTGTCACTCCGGCAACCCCACAATTGGCAAACGAATACACAATGCATTCCCCTAGGCCCATAAAGGTGAAGTGTCATGTAGTCGATGTTCACATGACACCACTAGAAGAATAACACCACAACTTAAATATCAAACCATTAAATATTACTCAACATAGTTCACTACTAACATTTAGACTTCTCCCATGTCCTCAAGAACTAAACGAACTACTCACAAGACATCATATAGATCATGATCAGAGGTGATATAATGATGAATAACAATCTGGACATAAACCTTAATTCAACGGTTTCACTCAATAGCATCAACCACAAGGAGTAATTAATACCGGGAAAGTTTCCCCTATGAAATACACAAGATTCAACCCTAGATGTTACAGCGGAACAGAGTGGAGCGGTGGAGATGACGGTGTCGGCGGTGGAGATGATGGTGATGATGATCCCAATGAAGTCCAGCTCGATGACGGTGACGATGGTGACGATTTCCCCCCTCCGGGAGGAATTTCCCCGACAGATTTCTCCCTGCCGGAGAGCTTTTCTCTCTCTGGCGTTTTCCGCCTCGTGGAGGCAGCGGAATATTTCCTCGACGCTCTGCAAGGTCTTAGGGTTTCTGGAGGATGAAGTACGCGAAGGGGCACCGGCAGAGGTGGGCCTGGGCTCCTCCCCACATGGCGGCGCGACAGGGGGCCCACCCGTGCCATGGGGTGGGGAGGGCCCATGCTGGCCCACCTTGGCCTCCCCTTTTGGCTCTCTCCTGCATCTGACAAAATAGGGGCCTCCGTATAATTTCCTTCATTTATTGATTTTCAGAAATACGTATCTTGACGTTGCTTTTTCCAGCAGAATCCTTACTCCGGTGAATAATTCTCCAATAATCATGAAACATGCAAAATAGGTAAAATAACATAAGTATCATCTCTAAATATGAAATATATCAATGAATAACAGTAAATTATGATATAAAATAGTGATGCAAAATGGACGTATCAACTCCCCCCAAGCTTAGACCTCGCTTGTCCCCAAGCGAAAACTGAGCTCAGTAAACAAGACCACATGTTTATGGAGTGAAGTGTCGATAAATAAAATACGGACAAGAAGCATCACATTATTAACACACAAGTCATTTTAGATAACAACTCCTCTCATATAACTTAACTTGAAACAAGTAAAGGGAAATCACAAATAAAGGTGCATAGAGGAAATCATAATTGGTGATGGCAAACTTCGTTCTTGGTCAGAGAACAATTAACAGATTGTACTTATCTTTCGATCAGAGTCTTTATATTAGAGCTTATATTGCAGAACTTGCATGCTCAACTATAACAGTCTCCTTAGTCATTGATAACTTTCAAAGTTGCATTCATTCAGATAAAAGACTTGTGCTAAACAAGGAAGGATAAAAGACATGATTGCAAGTAATAACATATAGATGATTGAATCACAACAACTCAAATGCTTGCTTGAGATAGAGGGGAATAGGTTTACTGACTCAACATGAAAGTAAAAGATAGGCCCTTCGCAGAGGGAAGCAGGGATTAAATCATGTGCTAGAGCTTTTTATGTTTTGAAATCATATAGAGAGTAAAAATATATGTTTGAGCTATGTATGTCGTTGTCAACGAATCGCAGTAAAGAAAACACTATCCCCTTGTCAACCAGACTTTCAAGAGCGGCTCCCATGAAGGACGTTATTTCTACCTAAGGGTAGATCATCCCTCTTCTCTTTTGTTTACACATGCATATTTATAAATTGGTATGACACTCCTCCCAACCTTTGCTTACACAAGCCATGGCTAACCGAATCCTCGGGTGCCTTCCAACAATCACATACCATGGAGGAGTGCCTATTTGATAGTTTAACATTTTGGTTTTGCTTCTGATAAATCATTGGCAAGCATGTGGAGAGAATTAAAAGTGAAAGCTTTAATTAATTCGGGGCTGGGCACCCCAATTGCCAGCTTTTTTGCAAGTTATCAGATAAGCGGATGTATATGCCACTAGTCCAAAGGTGAAAGTCTGTCTGACAAGAGTGATAGAGAAACTCTACATAACCCTCATGAGCTAATAAACAGTGACACAAAATAAGGAGTAATAAGGTTTTGAATAGTTTAAAGGTAGCACATGAAGTATTTACTTGGAGTGGCGCAAAATACCACATAATAGGTAGTTATGGTGGACACAAATGGCATGGGTTTGGCTCAAGGTTTTGGATGCACGAGAAGCATTCCCTCTCAGTACAGGTTTTTGGCTAGCAAGGCTGGGTAGCAAGCATAAGAGTTGAGGATACAAACAAATACACATGTAGTAAAAACAATCATGCAATCTTCCTTGGAAGCACAAATAATTTTAACTTGAGAATACTAAGCTTATTAGCCAACAAGAAAGAAAGATAATGAAATAATATATCTACATGCACTTCCCTCTTTTCTACTTAAGCCTCAAAGTATTGTTGCTACTGACCAATGCTAAGTTTGCCAAAACCAAATAGATTTACTTAATACTCCCAAAGTGATGCCAATACTAACAACAAGATCATTCATATGACAGAAATTGCAAACTAAAATAAGAAGTGCAGAAAGTAAATGATAAAACTTCTCATTAATATTCATAACGGCAACTCACACCAAGGGATACATAGATAACCAACTAAAGGAGAGATACTTCCATACTGCAAACCATCCTATATGATAACTTCTCTACTCATGATATGACTTGATTGAAAGTAAAAAGGTAAAAGATAATGATGTGATACCGCGGCACTCCCCCCAAGCTTGGAACAAGCCAAGGGGATGCCAATACCAATGATGAATTACTCCTTCGGTGGCGATGGTGGAACAACCATGATGGGAGTGAGGAAACGCTCCAACATTCTGCGAAGTCGGCTGTTCTCCTTGAAGTATCTCCACTTCCATTCTCAGAACACGATATTGATCACAAACTCATCGGTGACCCGAAGAGCTTCTCCACTGCAGGGAAAGAGCTGAGGCCGGGGCAGGTGGTAAAGGTCCCTGCAAGTTATGAGAAAAAGCACGTCGAGTGTTAACCGATCCCACAAAGGTTGGCTTGCTACCCTTTAATCCCGAGCTGCCGCTCTCTTTTTGTTGATGACATCTTCTTCACTTCCTTCTTGACGCTCTCATCCATGTCCTTCCGCCTTGCCGTGACTCTTTCCTCTTCCGCCCATCCGACGAAAGTTCCTTGATCAAGATCCTGGAGGAGCTCACGTTTACGACGCATCGCGTAGTCTTCCGAGGATGAACCCTGAGACGACATCTGGACAGAAACAGCTCGAAAAAAACACACGAAAAGACGATATACGGACCTCGGGGGATCCGGGGGATTATATAGCAAAAAAATTACGACAAAAGGAAGGTACGGGAGAGAAACCGGGTCGGAGAAGGGCTCCGAGGTGCCCTCCCCATATGGCGGCGCGGCCAGGGGTGGGCCCCGCCACCAGGTGGGGAGGTGCCCTCGGGCACCTTTTCCTACCCGTTTCGATCTCGTAATTTTCCATATTAAATAAAAATAACAAAAATATCTTTAGAAAGTTAAACGCGAACTTTTCTTACCAAAACTGTTACCTATTCGAAAACAGACTCTGCAGTCCCATCAATTTGATCTTTAATAAAGTTTCCGGAGTTACCACTCGAATAACATCAACATCTTCATTATAAGAATCTCCAGAAATATAATGTTTGAGTCTTTGCCCATTCACCACTTGTGTAGCATCATCTTTCAGTGAAGCAATCTTTATTGCACCTGAACGATACACCTCCACAATGACAAAAGGTCCTTCCCATTTTGAGAGTAATTTTCTGCAAAAAATCTGAGACGAGACGATACAATAGAACTTTCTCACCAACATTAAACTCTCTTAATAATTCTTCTATCATGCCATTTCTTAACTTTCTCCTTAAAGATCTAGCATTTTCATAAGCTTCACTTCTCCATTCATCTAAAGAACTTAATTGGAGTAACCTCTTCTTACCGGCAAGTTTAAAATCTTTATTAAGTTCTCTCACAGCCCAATAAGCTTTGTGCTCTAATTCTAAAGGCAAGTGACAAGCTTTTCCATAAACCATTTTATAAGGAGACATACCCATAGGATTTTTATAAGCAGTTCTATAAGCCCATAAAGCATCATTTAACTTACAGCCCAATTTTTTCTAGATTTATTAACAGTCTTTTGCAAGATAGATTTAATTTCTCTATTTGATAATTCTACTTGCCCACTAGTTTGAGGATGATAAGCTGAAGCAATTCTATGATTAACACCATATTTAGCAAGGGTCTTTCTAAAACCACCATGAATAAAATGAGAACCTCCATCAGTCATAAGATATCTAGGTACTCCAAACCTAGGGAAAATAACATCTAAAAGCATTTTTAAAGAGGTCTCACCATCAGCACTTTTTGTAGGTATGGCTTCTACCCATTTAGTAACATAATCAACAGCAACAAGTATATGAGTATTACCTTCTGAAGAAGGGAAAGGACCCATGAAGTCGAATCCCCAACAATCAAATGGTTCAATAACAAGAGTTAATTCATAGGCATTTCATTGCGTCTAGAGATATTACCAACTCTTTGACATTCATCACAAGATAAAATAAACTTCCTTGCATCTTTAAAGAGGTTGGCCAATAAAAACCTGATTGTAGAACTTTTGTGCAGTTCTATCTCCGGCGTGATGTCCTCCATAAGCACTACCATGACATTTTCTCAATATCTCTTGTTGTTCATATTCGGGACACATCTTCGCATAATACCATCCACTCCTTCTTTATATAAGTGTGGGTCATCCCAAAAATAATGCCTCAAGTCATAAAAGAATTTCCTTCTTTGCTGAGCTGAAAAGGTTGGAGGCAAGTACTTGGAAACAATAAAGTTAGCATAATCAGCATACCAAGGACTATCTCGCGAGCTCACCTTTATTGCAGCCAATTGTTCATTTGGAAAACTATCATTAACAGGTATAGGATCATAAGCAATATTTTCCAATCTAGACAAATTATCAGCAACAGGATTATCAGCACCTTTCCTATCTACAATATGCAAATCGAATTCTTGTAAAAGTAGCACCCATCTAATAAGCCTTGGCTTAGCGTCTTTCTTTTCCATAAGGTACTAATGCAGCATGATCAGTATGAATAGTGACTTTTGAATCAACAATATAAGGTCTAAACTTGTCACAAGCAAAAACTACAGCTAAGAACTCTTTTTCAGTAGTAGCATAATTTCTTTGAGCAGCATCAAGAGTTTTACTAGCATAATGAATAACATTCAACTTCTTATCTACTCGCTGTCCAAGAACAGCACCTACAGCAAAATCACTAGCATCACACATAATTTCAAAAGGTAAATTCCAATCAGGTGGTTCAACTACAGGAGCAGTATTAAAGCCTTTTTCAAAGTTTCAAAAGCTTCCTTACAATCATCATAAAAACAAAAGGTACATCTTTTTGAAGAAGATTAGTAAGAGGCTTTGAAATTTTAGAGAAATCTTTAATAAACCTTCTATAGAAACCAGCATGACCAAGAATACTACGAATACCTTTGACATCCCTGGGATAGGGCATTTTCTCAATTGCTTCAACTTTAGCTCTATCAACTTCAATACCTCTTTCAGAAATTTTATGTCCCAGAACAATTCCTTCATTAACCATAAAGTGGCATTTCTCCCAATTAAGAACAAGGTTAGTTTCCTCACATCTCTGCAAAACTTTATCAAGGTTTCGCAAACAGTTATCAAAAGAATTCCCATAGACGGAAAAATCGTCCATGAATACCTCTACAATCTTTTCACAAAAGCCATGAAAAATAGCAGACATGCATCTTTGAAAAGTAGCAGGAGCATTACATAAACCGAAAGGCATACGCCTATAAGCATAAGTTCCATAAGGACAAGTGAAAGTAGTTTTCTCTTGATCTTTAGCTCTAACAGCAATTTGCGAAAACCCAGAATAACCATCAAGAAAGCAAAAATGAGTATTCTTAGATAACCTTTCTAACATTTGATCAATGAAAGGTAAAGGGTAATGATCTTTCTTAGTAACTTTATTAACTTTCCGAAAATCAATGCACATTCTATATCCTACAACTACTCTTTGAGGGATGAGCTCATCATTATCATTTGGTACAACAGTAATTCCTCCTTTCTTAGGAACACAATGCACAGGACTTACCCATTTACTATCAGCAATAGGATATATAATACCAGCTTCAAGGAGTTTTAATACCTCATTTCTTACCACATCCTTCATTTTAGGAATTAGACGACGTTGATGTTCAACAACAGGCTTTGCATCATCTTCCATATTGATGGCGTGTTGGCAAATAGAGGGAGAAATCCCTTTTAAATCATCAAGAGTGTATCCAATAGCTCCTCGGTGTTTCCTCAATATTTCCAATAATCTTTCTTCTTCAAAACCTGAAAGCTTAGAACTAATAATAACAGGATATGTTTTCTTATCATCAATATAAGCATATTTAAGATTATCAGGTAAAGGTTTCAAATCGAAAACAGGATCTTCCTTTGGTGGTGGTGTGGTACCTAAATCTTCAACAGGTAAATTATGTTTAAGAATAGGTTGACGAAAGAAAATTTCGTCAAGCTCATTCCTCTCTTCCCTAAAGACTTCACTTTCATGATCCTCCAGGTGTTGCTGCAAAGGGTCATTAGGAGCAAGAGCAATAGATGCAAGTTGTTCAACTCTAAAATCCTCATTAGGCAATTCGGTTTCATAAGGAGTTTTAGCAAATTTAGAGAAATTAAACTCATAAGATTCACCAGCAAATTTAGTCAAGATTTTCTCTTTCTTACAATCTATAATAGCTCCACAAGTATTCAAGAAAGGTCTACCAAAAATGATAGGACAAGTTTTACTAGCAGCAGAACCAAGTACCAAAAAGTCAGCAGGATATTTAATCTTACCACATAAAACTTCCACATCTCGAACAATACCAATAGGAGAGATAGTTTCTCTATTAGCCAGCCGAATAACCACATCAATCTCTTCAAGTTCACAAGAACCAATTTCATGCATAATTTCCCTGTAAAGCTCATAAGGAATAGCACTGGAACTTGCACCAATATCACATAAACCGTAATAGCAATGATCACCTATTCTAACAGAAAGCACAGGAACACTAGCTTTCCTAGATTTACTAGGATGTGAAACAATATTAGAAGCATCTTCACAGAAGATGATGTGCCCATCTTCTACACTTTCAGTTACAAGGTCTTAATTATAGCCACAGCAGGTTCAACAGTTATTTGCTCATCAGGTTCTATAGGTTTCTTTGCACTTTTGTTAACCACACTAGTTATAAAAGAATGTTCCTTCACTTTAGCAGGAAAAGGAATTTTTTCAATATAAGCTTCAGGAAGGATGTGATCAACAGTATTAACTTCAATACTTCTACCTATAGGCAAATCAGTTTTATCTTTATAAGGTTCATGATATTTATTAAAACTTTTCTTAGGCAATTCGAAATGAGAGGCAAAAGCTTTATAAAAATTTGCAACAACTTGAGAGTCAAGACCATAAACAGCACTCATATTTGAAATTTATCAGTATCCATAAAAGTTTTAATGCATTCATAATCATACTTTATACCTGACTCTCTACCTTTGTCGTTCTCCCATCCTTCAGTGTTCTCCTGAATCCGGTCAAGAAGGTCCCATTTAAACTCTTCTTTGTTGCGTGAGATCCAGAACAAGTAGTATCTAGCAAGGTTTTATCTTGAAAAGAGAGTCTTGCATAGAAATTATCAATAATGACATTACCAGGAAGCTCATGAATGGGACATTTGAGCATTAATGACTTCAATCTCCCCCACGCTTGGGCAATGCTCTCTCCATCATGAGGCCAAAATTATATATAAGATTTTGATCTTGGTGAATTTCACTTGGAGGATAGAATTTAGAATAAAATAGAGGCACAATTTCCTTCCAACCAAGAGAACGACAATTTTTCAGCAGTTTGTACCATTCTGCAGCTCTACCCATCAGTGACATAGAGAATAGTTTCTTCTTAACCTCATCCATAGAAATACCTGCACACTTGAACAACTCGCATAATTCATGTAAAAACAGAAAATGATCTCCAGGATGGACAGTTCCATCCCCTAAATAGCGGTTATTCGTAACATGTTCAATAATTTTCATAGGTAATTTATATGGAATTACCTGCTGATGCATGTAAAATGCATACATGAACTTTGCACTTTAATTGCTTATATTCCAATCATATTTGCATGATATAAGGGGTATATCAATGTTTTATAATGATTTTTTGGAATATTTATTTATTTCCTATTTTTATGGAATTAACCCTGCACAGGCAGAAAACCCGTTTTCTTATTTTAATGTTTCAGGGACCCAAACGTCAACGAAATCACCTGGAAATTTACGGGCGTCAATATTTGGAAGGAAGAAGACTTGTGGGCGAAGGAAGCGAGCAAACGGAGGCTCGAGGGCCAAACGAGGGGGGCCCACGCGGCCTGGTACTGTAGCCATGTGGGACCCACCCATTTGGGCCTCGTGGCTCCGCAGTCGTCGATCCTTTCTCCACCGCCTTCGTCTTGACCTAAAAACGCCTATATAAAAGGTCCCCCGACGTTCTCTGGAAGGAGCGCCGCACAAACACAGAAACACCGAAACGGAGATCAGGAGCTGCAGATTGGAGGGGGAAAACTCCGGCAAGGCGCTGCCGGCGTGGTCTCCATCTTCTCCATCGACTTCTCCACCGTCTCCATGATGAAGAGGAGTAGTCCACCTCTGGACTATGGGTTTGTGGAAGTAACTTATGTATCTCTCCTCTCTTGAGCTTCACTAATTAGCACCGTATGAGCTGCTGAACATGATTACGGTCACCGTTGTAATACCTTTCTGGTGGATCTTTATGAGTTAATATATGTTTGAGATTGCAATGTTTGTTTCAGTTATGAGTATAGATGCATATTATGTAGCCCGTTCTTGTCTACTTGTTTTGATCAAGCATGTTTATGAGAATGTGTGTGGGGGAACGTGTGCATTAGTTGGAGTAACGGGGGGTGGCTAGTGCAGTGAACGTGAGAGAAAGTTCTGCGATCCACTTTGGTATCTTTACCTTACTTTGTTGCCTCACTAGGGATAAACTAAAATACCATGCTACCGGGGATGTGGGCGTGACCATTGCCACTACTCCATGACTAGATCTAGCATGTTCTTATTTTCACTTCATGTTATGATACTTAATGCTATACTCTGAGTTATCTTAATTACTGAGGTGTTATGATTTAGTTCGCATCTTGGTGGAGTATAAGAGAGGTTAATAACCAAAAGATCTCTATGTTAGGACGTCATGCCCATATATCTAAGTAACTTGTTATCAAACCCTGTGTTGCAATCTCATATGTTAACTGTGTGTGTTCATTGTCTACCACTTTATAAAGAGAGAGTGCATTTGTGAAACCATGAACCCCAGTCCATTTTTAATCATAAGAAACACCTTTCCAACACCATATACCACTTTTCTATTTTCAGCCATCATTAAATCCGAAAATACAAAAATACTTTTCATCTTGCATACATCATTCAAAAACCCAAAAATATCATTTATCATTGCATCCACCATCATTGCATATTTTTTCTTGTTTGCATTGCATAACTATCCTGATATCATTCTTACACCTTGTGCTTGACAACCACAGGTGAGGTTGAGGACCAAAACATCTAACCTTGTTTTGTAGGTAACCAAAAGAAGGATAAGAAGATAAATCTACCACTTCAGATTCCCCGAGAGTTCGATATTAAACCCTCGAGTCACCCCTCGTGGGGAAAACTGTCTTCCACTTACTATACACTCTGCACTTGGAGTTTCAACCTAATCCCGTTTACTTTTGCAGGTATCAAGCCTTGCTCTTCGGGACCATCAAGACGTTTTCTGGCGCCGTTGCCGGGGAGCAAGAAGCAACATCGCATCAAGATTCCCTCGTCAACTACGCGCCCGTCATAGTAGCATCATTGGGTATCAAGACGTTTTCTGGCGCCGTTGCCGGGGAATCGTAGCTGAGAGATTTATCCAAGGGTGTGCATCATCGCATTCATCTCACAACAAAGTCAACGTCACCAACTTGTGCTAACACCTAAGCTTGGGGAGGTTGCACCTACGTGAGCACCATCTTATCCATCTTTACTTACAAAGCAATTTATTTGTTTTGTTAGTGTCATTGCATATCATATCATATTTATTTCAGTTTTGCATAAAAAACCAAAAAACTTGCTAAAATGGGAGAAAGAACTAAGTTGTGTGACTACACAAACACTCCTAATGATCAATTTATCACGAGAGCTATTGCCACACCTAAGATAAATGCTGAGAGTTATGAAGTAAGTCCTAGTTTGTTGAACTTGATAACTAGGGAACAATTTGGTGGTAGTGCTATGGAGGATGCCTCTATGCATCTTCATGACTTTGTTGAAATATGTGACATGCAAAAGTTTAAAAATGTGGAAAGTGATATCCTAAAACTGAAGTTATTTCCTTTTTCACTTAGAGGAAAAGCTAAAGAGTGGTTGCATTCCTTGCCATCTGGTAGTATTAATTCTTGGGATGATCTAAAAGAAGCTTTCATTAAGAAATATTATCCCCCTGTTAAAATTTTGCAAAATAGAAACAACATCCTTTCTTTTAGGCAAAATGAAAATGAACATGTTGCTATGGCTTGGGATAGGATAAAACTTATGCTTAGAACTTGTCCCTCACATGGAGTTAATGAATGGACCATATTACACTCTTTCTACAATGGTTTAAACTACATGTCTAGAAACATACTTGATTCTGCTGCTGGAGGTGCTTTTATGAGTAAGACTATAGTAGAAGCTAAAAATATATTGGAAAGCATTTTACAAAACTATAGTCAATGGCATACTGATAGGGCACCTAATCCTTCTAAGAAAGTGAACTCTATTGAAGAAACTAATGATTTGTCATCTAAAATGGATACTATTCTTGCTTTGCTTAATAAACCTAGTGTTGAAAATGTTCCTTTGCAAGAACTAGTTGGAAACAATTCTGAAAATATTGATGTCAACTTCATTAGGAACTATGGTAATAATGGGTATGGTAACAACAATTATAACTCTTATAATAAACCCCCATATGTGCCAAATAAATATGCTTCTAGTGGTAATGTTTCTAGTGACTTGGAAAACACCATTAGATCTTTTATATCTACCCAAAAAGAGCTTAATAAGGAATTTATCTCTAAGTTTGAAAAACAAGATGCTTTGTTTGAAAGGGTAGATCAGCTTACTAAGGAAGTCTCATCATTAAAGAGCATCATTACAGCCCAAAAACATGAGGAAACAATAAAATATTGCCAAGAGGTTATCAATAAGTCTTGGGAACACATTCATGAGCAAGAGAGAGTTGCTAAAGAATCTATTGGGGTAATGAAAGAGGTTGAAGTTGAGGAAGTTAAAATGCTTAATGAAGTCAAGGATCCTTTGCTTGACTTAGAAAATTGTAGCTTGCATGAATTAATATCTATCTTACAAAAATTTGCAAGTGATCCTTCCATCAACACTAACCAAGCAGGTTTTGGTTCTTATATTGCTAATCATGTCTTGAAAGAAAAGATTGCTAGGTACAACCAAGAGGCTATGATACCACCTAAGCTTGGGGATATGTGGATACCTAAGGTACTAGTAACTATTGGAAAAGAGACACACCATGCCATACTTGATCTAGGATCTAGTGTCTCTGTTTTATCTAAAGAACTATATGAAGTGCTTGAATTGAAAAATCTTGAAAAATGCTCTATTGAACTAGCACTTGCTGATGACTCTATTAAACATGCTTTGGGAAAAGTAAGTGATGTTATGGTAGAGTTACATATGACTTTTGTGCCTGTGGATTTTCTAATCATGGACATGGGGAGTAAAACCTCTAGTCCTATTATTCTTGGAAGACCTTTTCTTCGTACCACAGGTGCTATCATTGATTCAAAGGAAGGGAATGTAAAGTTTCAGTTTCCACACAAGAAGTGCATGGAACACTTTCCAAGGAAGAGGGAACCACCAAAGTTCAAGCTCCCTCATGAGCTTCGTCCACAATAAAACAACAAGTAAGAAGCCTAGCTATATGGCTATAAAGAAAGCGCTTTGCGGGAGGCAACCCGGTTATTTTTATGTGTGATTTTCTTTGTGTCCTCTTGCTGTAACAAGAGACTTTGTTTTTAGTTAGGTTCTGGAGTTTTTAATAAAGTGCCAAGTTTTACCCTTTTTGGTTTGAAAAAGTTGCTTATAGCGTTCGGAGATTTTATTCCTGCACAAGTCAGTGCACGGTATGATTTTTAATTCTTATTCTGTAACTCCGAATGAGCTCATATTTGAACTGTAGTTGCAACTTTTCATCCTCTGTATGCATGAATTTTTCGGAATTTTTCGAGAAAGTTTGGTAGGGTAGAAAAATACGTTTTGCTGCTGCTGTTTTTCTGGACAGATTCTGTCCCATTTTGTTTGATGCATGCTTTGAGCTTTTAAGTTGAATCTTTTTGATCCAATTGAGTTTATGAGTAGGCATACAACATTATACACTTTCTGGACATTCATATGAATTTTTGTTCAAGGATTATATGCAGCAAGGAACCTATTTGTTTATCACTATTAATGCACCCCACAGAAAAGAATGGGAGAAACGGTGTTTTGAAGTTTTTTCACAGGGATTGGAGGAGATGCACCAAGAGCTATCCAAGGATGGTGAAGACCATAAGCTTGGGGATGTGAAGACAACCCCGCTGGACCTACACACTCTCGGTTTGCACACGTCCAACTTCTGTTTTTCGATCGAAACACTTTATCGCATAAACTTGGAGCGTCGTTTTTTGTTTTTGTTTGAGTCTTGAGAGACCACCACACTATCATTATATATGAGAGAGCTACTGGAAATATGGGTTGAAATATGTTGGATGCTTTTATAAGATTGGGAAAAGGGATGTTTGACTTGATTTTTAATGATACATATAGTTGCATGATTCATGAGCTTGTTTATGAGTAATAGTTTGCAAATTCTTTTTGTAGAGCTATCACTTATTCATGTTTTGGTGCTGATTGTTATTTTACTTGGTTTAACATGGATTAGTTAGTTCTATGGACACTCATGCATGCATCTAGATGGTCAACTTTCTCCCTTTTGCTAGCCCAAAAACTCCAACAAGCAAAAACTTGTTTCCAACACCTTCAACCAAAGTTATTCCAGTGAGTCCACCATATCTACCTATTGGCTTTATGCTATTCCGAGTATGTTTAACATGTTGTTTGTGTTATCTTACCTCTGAATGAAAATGTTTATGTTATTGATTGCAATGGAAAAAATTGGTTATATAGCTCTCACGAACTTGATGCACAATGTTCTTTTATTTGCATAATAAAACTTGACCCATTGTGATTAAGATTATGATGTTTGTGGCTTGATGAATGTTTTGGGTTGGAAGTTAGCCCATATGTGCTGTCACATGGCAAGCTTTCAACACGCTCTTCATCTCATTTAGTTGATATCATGTGCTTTTGTCTATGGATGCTTATCATGTTGAAATAAATGTGGAAATAGAGTGAGTTTAAATGAGTTTGTGTAAATGGTTAGAGAGACGCCTGGGCCGCTAATCTAAGCCATGCATCATTCATGGTGGAAATTTACTTACATACTATGGTGAACCTTCTGTGATACACCTTGCAATAAAAAACTATTCCAAATGGTAAATAAAAAGGGTGTTGAGATTGTTCATTTTGTTTGTTTGTCTTGTCATTTTGATATGGGCTTGTTCCATATCTTGGGACAAGAGGTACCCCAGTTGACGCTCTTGATGATACTATTATGCTTACAATGATATTTAATTGAACTTGCTTTGTTTCCCAAGTTGAGTAACACATGGTGTAAGTACTTGTATTCAAGGGGCATGAGACATTCAACCCATTCTTTATCAAGCACACTACTCATATTTGCTTTCACTTTAACCTTAATCATTCAAGATGCTATGATAGGGGCAATGAGAGCTTGACACCAATGAATACCTTATTGCAATCATTAACTTAAGTAGAAGAGTTTGGAAGTTGGATGAAACTTATGCATGCTTTACCTCTACTCACATATACATCTTTCCAAAGTGTACACCTATCATATTCAGATTTTCATCTACACTCTATGACCATTGTAGGATGTTCTACTTATCATTATGCATACATGTGTTCCATATTACTTGCTACCATGTTACACTTTGTGAACTATCAATGAACATCCTTGTCTTGAATACTTGATATCACTTCATAAACTATTTGCATATTGCTACTCCTTTGAAGAATGAATCATTTGACTATATGTAGCAAAGTCCATGTTAGTTTTATCATCTTCATACTCGAGGACGAGCATGGATTAAGCTTGGGGATGTTGATGCATGTAAAATGCATACATGAACTTTGCACTTTAATTGCTTATATTCCAATCATATTTGCATCATATAAGGGTTATATCAATGTTTTATAATGATTTTTGGGAATATTCATTTATTTCCTATTTTTATGGAATTAACCCTGCACAGGCAGAAAACCCGTTTTCTTATTTTAATGTTTCAGGGACCCAAACGTCA
The DNA here is from genome assembly GCA_947311845.1 of Poa pratensis. Lineage (NCBI taxonomy): Eukaryota > Viridiplantae > Streptophyta > Magnoliopsida > Poales > Poaceae > Poa > Poa pratensis. The sequence goes on along the minus strand of CAMZMU010000074.1, from coordinate 59,789,572 downwards.
ACGAAATCACCTGGAAATTTACGGGCGTCAATATTTGGAAGGAAGAAGACCTGTGGGCGAAGGAAGCGAGCAAACGGAGGCTCGAGGGCCAAATGAGGGGGGCCCACGCGGCCTGGTACTGTAGCCGTGTGGGACCCACCCATTTGGGCCTCGTGGCTCCGCAGCCATCGATCCTTTCTCCACCGCCTTCGTCTTGACCTAAAAACGCCTATAAAAGGTCCCCCGACGTTCTCTGGAAGGAGCGCCGCACAAACACAGAAACACCGAAACGGAGATCAGGAGCTGCAGATTGGAGGGGGAAAACTCCGGCGGGGCGCTGCCGGCGTGGTCTCCATCTTCTCCATCGACTTCTCCACCGTCTCCATGATGAAGAGGGAGTAGTCCACCTCTGGACTATGGGTTTGTGGAAGTAACTTATGTATCTCTCCTCTCTTGAGCTTCACTAATTAGCACCGTATGAGCTGCTGAACATGATTACGGTCACCGTTGTAATACCTTTGTGGTGGATCTTTATGAGTTAATATATGTTTGAGATTGCAATGTTTGTTTCAGTTATGAGTATAGATGCATATTATGTACCCCGTTCTTGTCTACTTGTTTTGATCAAGCATGTTTATGAGAGCGTGTGTGGGGGAACGTGTGCATTAGTTGGAGTAACGGGGGGTGGCTAGTGCAGTGAACGTGAGAGAAAGTTCTGCGATCCACTTTGGTATCTTTACCTTACTTTGTTGCCTCATTAGGGATAAACTAAAATACCATGCTACCGGGGATGTGGGCGTGACCATTGCCACTACTCCATGACTAGATCTAGCATGTTCTTATTTTCACTTCATGTCATGATACTTAATGCTATACTCTGAGTTATATTAATTACTGAGGTGTTATGATTTAGTTCGCATCTTGGTGGAGTATAAGAGAGGTTAATAACCAAAAGATCTCTATGTTAGGACGTGATGCCCATATATCTAAGTAACTTGTTATCAAACCCTGTGTTGCAATCTCATATGTTAACTGTGTGTGTTTCATTGTCTACCACTTTATAAAGAGAGAGTGCATTTGTGAAACCATGAACTCCAGTCCATTTTTAATCATAAGAAACACCTTTCCAACACCATATACCACTTTTCTATTTTCAGCCATCATTAAATCCGAAAATACAAAAATACTTTTCATCTTGCATACATCATTCAAAAACCCAAAAATATCATTTATCATTGCATCCACCATCATTGCATATTTATTTCTTGTTTTCATTGCATAACTATCCTGATATCATTCTTACACCTTGTGCTTGACAACCACAGGTGAGGTTGAGGACCAAAACAGCTAACCTTGTTTTGTAGGTAACCAAAAGAAGGATAAGAAGATAAATCTACCACTTCAGATTCCCCGAGAGTTCGATATTAAACCCTCGAGTCACCCCTCGTGGGGAAAACTGTCTTCCACTCACTATACACTCTGCACTTGGAGTCTCAACCTAATCCCGTTTACTTTTGCAGGTATCAAGGCCTTGCTCTTCGGAACCATCAAGACGTTTTCTGGCGCCGTTGCCGGGGAGCGAAGAAGCAATACCGCATCAAGATTCCCTCGTCAACTACGCGCCCGTCATAGTAGCATCATTGGGTATCACCTGCTCAGCTGGCGTCTCATCTACTACCTCTGCAGTAGCAGTAGATTTTCTAAATAGGAATTCAAGAGAAGACCTCTCCATAATGAAATATAGCAGTAGGCGTAAATAAAAACAACACGTACAGTAGATGTTTCCCTTACCAATTCCACTTACCAATAGCGCTTCACTCCCTGGCAACGGCGCCAGAAAATAGTCTTGATGACCCACAAGTATAGGGGGTGTATCGTAATACTTTCGATAAATAAGAGTGTCGAACCCAACAAGGAGTAGAAGGTGTTGACAAGCAGTTTGGATGAAGGATTCACTGTAAATAGTCACAGACAAGTTTTTAGGGGTTTTTGATATAGCAGATAAATAAAGTACAAGTAAGTAAAATGCAGTAATAATAATTGCAGCAAGTGGCCCAATCCTTTCTACAGCAAAGGACAAGCCGGTTGGTTTACTTATGATGACCAAACGTTCTTGAGGACACACGGGAATTTAGTCTAGTGCTTTCGCTTCATATAGTTGATTAATCTTCATTGTTTTGATAAGTGTTGTGTGGGTGAACCTATGCTAATGCACCGCCCTTCCTAGGACTAATACATACTTGTGATTATACCCCTGCAAGCATCCGCAAATACAAGAAAGTAATTAAATAAATCTAACCACAGCCTTAAACTCTGAGATCCTGCTATCCCTCATGCATCGATATACCAACGGGGGCTCAGGTTGCTGTCACTCTGGCAACCCCACAATTGGCAAACGAGTACACAATGCATTCCCCTAGACCCATAAAGGTGAAGTGTCATGTAGTCAACGTTCACATGACACCACTAGAAGAATAACACCACAACTTAAATATCAAACCATTAAATATTACTCAACATAGTTCACTACTAACATTTAGACTTCTCCTATGTCCTCAAGAACTAAATGAACTACTCACAAGACATCATATAGATCATGATCAGAGGTGATATAATGATGAATAACAATCTGGATATAAACCTTAATTCAACGGTTTCACTCAATAGCATCAACCACAAGGAGTAATTAACACTGGGAAAGTTTCCCCTATGAAATATACAAGATTCAACCCTAGATGTTACAGCGGAACGGAGTGGAGCGGTGGAGATGACGGTGTCGGCGGTGGAGATGATGATCCCAATGAAGTCCAGCTCGATGACGGTGACGATGGTGACGATTTCCCCCCCCCCCCTCCGGGAAGGAATTTCCCCGGTAGATTTCTCCCTGCGGGAGAGCTTTTCTCTCTCTGGTGTTTTCCGCCTCGTGGAGGCGGCGGAATAATTCCTCGATACTCTGTCAGGTCTTAGGGTTTCTGGAGGATGAAGTACGCGAAGGGGCACCGGCTGAGGTGGGCCTGGGCTTCCTCCCCACATGGCGGCGCGGCAGGGGGCCCACTCACGGCATGGGGTGGGGAGGGCCCATGCTGGCCCACCTTGGCCTCCCCTTTTGGCTCTCTCCCGCATCTGACAAAATAGGGGCCTCCGTATAATTTCCTTCATTTATTGATTTTCATAAATAACGTATCTTGACGGTGCTTTTTCCAGCAGAATCCTGACTCCGGTGAATAATTCTCCAATAATCATGAAACATGCAAAATAGGTAAAACTAACATAAGTATCATCTCTAAATATGAAATATATCAATGAATAACAGTAAATTATGATATAAAATAGTGATGCAAAATGGACGTATCACATGGCTAGTTCATTTTGTGCTCAAGTAGCACAAACATGTCATGTTTGTCAAGTTTGCCTAGTTGCGGCTGATGGGAGTTTCGATTTGGGCAGTGCTCTCCGTAGGCATCGGCTGAGCTAGATCCCGGCCGACGGTCTTCTAGACCGCCTGATTAGACTTAATTTCGCCATTTGGGGCCGTTTGATCGTTGCAACATTCTACTCCTTGTTTGATATTTTACTTCATGTTTTTATTTATCATGGTCCCAACATTTCTTACTATGATGTGTTTTATGTAAGTATACTCTCGTCTGTTAAAACTATGCGAAAAGTGTTGCGGCATTTCGAAAACACCACATCAATACAAAAATAGTGTGCAACATTTGGTGCTTGGAAGTTGATGGAGAGACCGAGGAGGAGGAGGAGGAGGAGGAGGAGGAGGAGGAGAAGATGCGTGGGAACGAGACCTTAACGGAGGTGCTCGGCTGGAACCTTCAGCGGCCTCTGCCCATGGTGGAGCGTTGCTTCTATAACTATATTTTAAAAATTGTTCATGAGGTTTAATCAAAAGTTTTTCAGGCTCAAAAATTTGTTCACTAGATACAAAAAGTATGATCACGAATTCCAAAAAGTTGGTGGGTTAGAAAATAGGTTAGTGTATTAAGAAAATGTTTGAAATAATGTTTAAGAGGTTTTGTCAAATATTCTCGAGCTTCAAAATCTGTCCCCGGGCTCAAGAGGATCATGCATAAGAAAAATATCACGAGACTAAAAAATTTGGTTGGCTAAAAAATTTATTCATGTAGTGAAGAAGTGTCACGAGATTTGAAAATATTTATACTTTCGAAAAAGTATGTTCATCAGCTCAAAACAAATGAGCATGATACATCAAATGTTCATGTTTTGCTGAAAAAATATTTTCATTTAATACCGGTAATATTAAGAATAACTGAAGCAGGAAATAGAGAATATAAAAAGCACGACGAAATTTAGAAAATCAAAATGAAGCCAAAACTGTACAAACTAAGAGAAAATAAAATAAAATCCCGTTACATATAACCTGAGCAGCCAAGCTGAGTCCATCGCCAGAAAGTCAGTGATACCACTATTTTAGAAATTCACAAAATATATTTCAAAGTTTTATATAAATCCTATAAAACCCGCATGTTTTTAATGACGTATACTGCAAGGTGCAAAATGATAGTGCGATGTTTTTTTTATTATTATGGGCTACATAAAAAAGACAAAACTTGAAAAATTGAAATATATACATTGTTCACTAACTTGTGTACATATGTCACTTTTGTGTAGGTCAAAACGTAATGTATTTTGCCTTGAGATTTGCAACCTTGTAATATATATCATTGAGAACATTGATGATTTTTTTCAAATTTACTTGAGTATTTTTAAATATATTTGATATTTTAATAATAATGAGATCAGTTTAGGTCGGGAGCGCCAAATCTCCAGTCAGCCCATTGTTCGCTAAAAAATAACAGCGAATCTCCACCCAGTCTGTTGTTCGCTAAAAAAAAGAAAAGCGAAAGAAACTATCGAACATGATATAAATGGGCTGAGCCCACCCTGCTCTCCTTCAGGCGGCGAACGCGCCTCGCGCTGCTCTAGGCATCATATAGGAGGTTGCAAGCAAGTGCGTGCAAAGCAGTTAACTCGAAATAGAACTGGTTGGGCCGGTCCATTTTGTCATATGGAAAATAACTCATAGCTCGGCATAACATGATTCCAAAGACATTCTAACTAGGAAGGTACTAGGCGTCCCCCGGGGATCCGAGCTTCCCATCCTCCGGATCCCCCACCAACCACGTGTCCCCTCTTTCTGTCCACAATCCCGCTTTTGCTACGGTAGCAAAAAAATATCCCGATTTTTGCTACATGTAGCAAAAACTTTTCAGTCCAAAAAATAGTCTCCCAGAGCCCGTTTTTGCTACGCTAGCAAAAAAAAAGTCTCATTTTTTGCTACATGTAGCAAAAACTTTTCGGTCCGGAAAATAGCCCCAAAAATCCCGATTTTGCTACGGTAGCAAAAAAAATCTCGCCGGAGACCTCGTAGCAAAAAAATTAACCTATTGTAGCAAAACATGTAAACGGTGGTAGCAGAAAAAAAAGCTAATGTAGCAAAAATAAACCTCGCCGGAGAGTTTCATCGGAAAACCTGACCAGAGACATTGTAGCAAAAAAGATATATAATTATAGCGTTGCGATAACAACTATTGTAGCAAAAGAAAATAACGAGTATGTAGCAAATCGATCCCGCGCTTCGCTCAAGGTAGCACACCATACACCCATGGTAGCAAAAAGCACCTATCGTCGGTAGCAACATCGTAGACCCGTGGTAACAATGGCGTCTGCCGTCGGTAGCAAAATTCACCCGCCATCAGTACCGCAAATCTTGATGCCCATCTCCGATGATCGGCAGCTGCGGTGCGGCGCGCCGGAGAGAAGCGTGAAGTCTTGCAGCAAAGGGCCAGACCAGACCTACCACCGCATGCGGGAGGCCATGGCCACTCCAGGCTAGCACCAGCACCGGACGTCGGCGTGGCAAGACGGCGGCGCAGCGGCGGCAGGCGGCGGGGAGAGCTCAAGGCCGCGAGCTCGAGGCCGGTTTTGGCGCCCCCTGCAGAAGCCGTGGGGGGAGGCCATGGCGGCGCCCCCTGCAGAAGCCGCGGAGGGAGGCCATGGCGGCGCCCCTGCAGCAGCGCCGATGCGGGATGACCTCGCTCCCCGTCGGCGGCGCCTCGCGAGGAGGAGGCAGGGGCAGAGGTGGGCGCGGGCGGCGGCGCTTGGATAGGCGGCACGGCGGCGGAGCAAGACGGGGCGGCGAGCTCCGCGACGCGCAGGACCTCCGGCGGCGTGCTCCCGGGCCTCCGCGACAGCGGCGCCAGCAAGGCCAAGAGCTCCGGCTCCGTCTCCGCTTCCGGCAGCGCCAGCGACAACGAAGACGCGAACAGAATCTGCAACGCCAAAAAACCGGCAGCGACGCGGTCGAAGTGGTCGTGCGGCGGCCGTACCTGTCGTTGGCGTGGCAGCACGGCGCGCGGCCGGCGCCCCCGCGTCCGCGTTAGTGGGCGGAGCAGTTCCCTTACCCAAGAGATGGCGCACGCGGCGGCCTGGCCTGCGTTTAGAGGAATCGAGCGGAGAACAAATTGACACGGCGGGTGAAAAATAAGGTAGGTGATGGGCTCAGTCTTTTTTTTTCGTCACGGGAGGACGCGTGGCGCGCAGGCAAGACGGAGGATGCGGACGCTCGATTCCCGGGGGACTACGAACCTTTTCCTTCTAACTACTCCCTCTGTCCAAATTAATTGACGCGAAAGTTGAGCTAAGCTAGTACAGATAAGAAATAACAAATGTGTACGGCGCTGATGACAATAAATCGGGTCAAACGGAGTACTATTGTGACTTCCCTAAAAACAAATCTAAATCATCTATTCTTTTGGCTAAATAGTAGTGTAACGTATTTTCTTCGAAAATAACATATGCATGCTTCACCAAGTTGATATCAGAAACCGTTAATTCACAGAACCACTAAACAATGGTTAGGATATTCACAAGTTCAAACGAATACTCCATGCCCTATGCCTCCCTGTCTGAACCGTTCTACTACACGGTGGTGCGAAACCACGGATTTTTTTTCTTTATGAACTTTAGCTAATTATTATTGGGTCCTCGCTTCCAACTACTTTTACTAGAAAGATTGCTCCCATACTTTGAAAATGCCGTGGGACAACCGGACCACACAACCCCTTGGATCATTTACATACATGCAATTTGGTTCAACCTATATAGCCATGTGTGCCTCGATCATTGAAACAGATTATTGTTTCTTCGAGAAGATGAAATTTTGCGGATATCAAAACGTATGCTCCATGATGCAAGTATTGTTATGTACTTATGTGTAAGTGTCTGCGTGAAGTGCATGGTGTTCCTAAGAACACACATGCCATTTGTAATCGTGTTGTTTTGGATCCTGTGCTCCAAGATATTTAGAGGTTTCAGAAAACAAAACCTGATTTTTGGTACATGGATAGATATCTAAAAGACCTACATATTTATAAATTTTTGCTAAAATAAATTTATATTTTGGGCTACACAAATAGACAAATTCATGGCTCTAAAAGGGTAAACATTATCTTGTATTGCTGGGTATTTATCGTACTTATCTTGAAACTTGTGTCATGCATACTACTCCCTCCGTTTTTAATATAAGATGTTTTAGATGTTGCACATGTTGTCTAGTTACATACTAAAGTGAGTGTACATACTCACTAAACCATGTCTATATATACTTGTATACATATGAATGTACACAAATGCTAAATATCTTATATTAAAAAATGGAGGTAGTAGGTGTGTAGATTTACTTTAAGGTTTTTCCAAAATTATTTGAGATTTGAAAAGGTGGTGCCAATGGCAATTTTCGGGAGCATGTGCCACAGGTATTACATATTGTGTCACCTAGTCAAGTTCTTCATTATCTATATGCTCCCGCCATTTTTAACGCGCCAAAAACAATGATTATTGAAAAACTGACACGTTGTATTTTTTGGACCAAGGCATATAAACTTAATTAACTTTGACGTATGAAATATATATCCAATGATTTCCATTCAAATAAAATATGAGAAGTGCTAACTGTTAGAATAGTTCTATCAACCAACTATCTCAAAAGACCGATCTGTTAGGAAGTGGTGATATTATATACTTAACACCCCCCTTCACACCCGACGTGGGTAACACCTCCCCTTGAGACTTGAACCTGAGACTTTTTAGGGTCCCTCCGGTGCTCAGATAAATTGGGGATTAAATGGTACGGGGACAAGACTTGAACCTGAGACCTTAGCGGTGCTTTGAGTGCTCTGATACCATGTTAGAATAGTTCTATCAACCAACTATCCCAAAAAACCGATATGTTAGGAAGTGGTGATATTATATACTTAACACCTTAACACTAACAACATTATATATCCGTCGAATGCAAATAACCCTAATGAACAGATTATAGATATAGAACACTTATAAAAAACTAATCAATTATAGGAGCAGATTAAGTACGTTCACCACAAAGGAAGACTATAATGCTAAAGCTAATTCACACTGACGATCTTATCATCCTTCGCGGTTGGGTAGGACGATCTAGTCTTGATGAACTCGAGGCAGTCGGCGATGGCCTCGGCATAGAAGGAGCTCTGGTCCCTCTCTGCCGACGCTGGACGACGGCGGCAGTGAGCACCTCGGGAGATGCGCACTCTCGACGTTGAGCAGCTGATCTTGCCGCGGGCGGGACTGCACCTGAGCTCTTCCACGCTCCTGGCGATCAGGCCGACGAGGCCGGACAGCCTCATCCGCAGACGGAGCAGCAAGCCCAGCCGGATACCGCCGCCGCGCACACGCCGGCGTCGTCGCCGGCTGGCGTTGCTGCAGCTCGTACTGTTGATCAACATTGATCCTTTCTTGCCGCTGCCTGCTGTACCAATATAACTGGGGCATGAACTAACTGCATTGCTGGTGTTTATATGCAGGCATGCAGCGACATTTCTCCACAGGACCACAGCTGTAGGTAAGTGTTGGACTAGCAAACTACGATGAGTTGTGGTAGGCCAGAAGTTGCACCCTGGCGGGTCGGGCGTAAACATCATCGTTCGCCGTTCGGCGTCACCATTTTCTAGTTTTATTAGGGGAAAACAGGTAGAATGGTCACCATTCTAGTTTGGCCTCATTTGGAAAATTGTGGGCTATAGCATACACTTGGCAGACTATTTGATTATACTACTTGAGAGGTTTTAGGGTTTAGGTTCTGTTGTTTAAAATGCTACTTCCCTAAGCTCGATTTTCACTAAAATCCTACTACTATATATACCGAGTCCTTCTATGAAACGGACCCCTTCCAAACGAGCCACTCATCAGGGTGCAATATCTAGCTAACCAAATCAGATCAGGGATGGAATCTAGTAGCATACACCATAACACCAACCCTAAATACAAAACAAACTAAAATTCTTGGAACCATCTGTTCACCGTTGTAAGTTGGCTCGTGTGAACTACTGCAGAGCTAGATGCGCTCCAAACTCCCAATCATGCAGGGAGCCGGATATGAACCGGGACAAACTGGGAGTTTAATGGCGCGACATGACGGCGAAAGGCTCGCCCTCTGCTGCCGTAGCTTCCGTGTGCTCCCAGGCCCCAGCACAGACCGAGGCGGAATTCGTGTCCCAGGTGCCGACGAACCAAAAATCAGTGAATCGTAGGTGGTTTTGATGCAAGGCTTTTTTTTTGTCTGAGACTGGATGAGCACGGCGGCAGGCAGGGCCACCTGCGCTTGTCCCCGGCGTCTTTCGATGGTGGATGTGGCCGGCATCGGCGTCGTCCGTCCTTGCGGCGGCCTGCCGATCGAGGGACCTCGCCTCGCTCGCTTCTGAAGTCACGGGAGCAGTTAACTACGCCGAGTCACCTGATCTTACTTCGTCGCTCTGTTCATCATACTTGATGCCTGGTCGCAAACTTCACCAACCTGAAGACAAAAGTTCATCCACTCCAGCTTTCAGGTGACATGCATAGAGGAATCAATGTCCTTACCGCATCGACGGGATAAATCCGGCGCTCAACTCCCGTTTTAGAAAGCATGCGGTTCAAGGTCGACTTCCGGCAGCTCCGTTTTCATGGGGCCGATTTGTGTGTTTGTCATGTTATTGTTGCTCGTACCTGGTCGTCTCTCTAGTCTGCTCCGGGCCTTATCACTAGCGCCACTGTCAGGGGTCTTGACGATGCAAGGTATCGAGACTGGCTTACGTCCTTGGCGCACCGAAAACAAGAATGCTAACATCAACCCTGCCGACATGCCGCTGCTACTGAATTCGCACAAAGAAAATCGCAAAAAAAAAATGTATTCGCACAAGTACTCGGACGTAGGAACCACTGAACTAAGACCTGTTCCTACGGCAGATCTTTACACCCTCTAGCTCTCAGCAAGGACATGCATGGTAACTTTCATCCTCTTCTGAGCATCGGTAGTAGACCTGGCCGCTAGGTTTTGTTGATCTAATCAATGGAACCGGGGAGGTGCAGGCTCCCTCTTATTCTAAAAACTAGTATAGTGATTAGCGAGTAGTGAATATATTTAGCTTTCCTACGGGTCGCCAAATAGTAGGATGCTAAGAAATAACATTTGTTGCCATTTCCGGTTAGGTAGGACATCTATGTTTTAGGCAACATCAGTTTCTAAACCTACTTGTGTAGGTGACAATCACCAGTAACTGACAAATATTCCCATCGTAGAGAATCAAAATATAGCAAATCAACCGTGCGACCTTGGCAGTTAGCACATTCGATCGACAGGACGACAGGCGACGATAGAGATGTCCAACTGGCCTTATTGGGTCCAGTAATTCAGCCTGTTTAATTTTTTTGAGATTCCGTAATTCAGCCTTTTTTTTTTAATTCGTAATTCAGCCTGTGGATGCATGTTTACACAGATGTTAAGAGGTGCACGGGCCTTGCATCTTGGGCAAATCCTATATATCGCCCTCAAGCGACGGATCGTGGCCGCGTCGCATGAAGGGTGGCGCGAGTCGGCGCTGATGGGCCGACCCATCAGGCAATTTTTTTGTCCCTATTTTGTTTTCGTTTTCTGTTTCCGTTTTTCTTTCTCTTCCGTTTTCCTTTTCTATTTCTCTTTTCGTTCTTTCTTTCGAAAAAAAGAATTGGAAAGCGTTGAAATTAAATTTGTTAACATTTTAATTTCGTTCAAATTTAAAATTGTTCATTCAAAATTTGGAAAAAATCGGAAACTTTGAAACTAAAATTAAAATTTGTTCTGATTTTGAAATTTGTTCAATTTTTAAATTGTCCTGACTTCAAATTTTATTCAAATTCAAAAAATCCAATTTGAATAAAAAAAATCGAAAAAATCGTTCAATGTTGAAATACGAATTGTGTTTCAATTTAAAAATTGTCCTGATCTGGATTTCGTTCAAATTCTAATTTTGTTCCGATTGAAAAATTATTCCAGTTCAAAATTTGTTCCGATTTCAAAATATGTTCACATTTAAAGATTGTTCCGAGTTGATTTTGTTAATTCAAATAAAATTCAGATTTTAAATTTGTTCAAATTTAGAAATTGTTCCAGGAAATTTGTTCAAATTTGAGCTTTGTTCAGATTCAATTTTTGCGGTTTAAAATTAATTCAAATTTGTCCTTTTATTTAAAAAAAAATATTTTCCACGTGAAGGAAGAATCAGTATAGGCATACATCGAACAAGAAAAAAACTCGCTTTAAACTGTCACACTGAGAAAAAGGAAGCATGACGTGAAAAAGTCGTGAGAGAAACAGTTATGGTAGATATAGGCCGGGTCCAATAACCTCTTCTTGCAGGCGCAGCGGCCGAGCCGGCACCGTAAGGCGACATGAAGGAGCTTCCTGCATCTTGTACGAGTCTAGAACCATCTATCAGGCCGAAGTTTCTTTTTATTTTGACAATAACAGGCCGAAGGCCTAGCTGGGCTAGATTGGATGGGAAGTATCAAATCCTCAGCAGCTAGGCCTCATGGCCGTCAATGTACTACTCCCTTCGTTCCAAATTAGATGACTTCAATTTGGACAAAAGTAGATGTATCTATAATTATAACATGTCTAGATACATCCACATTTTGACAAATGGAAGTCATCTAATTTAGAACGGAGGGAGAACATGTTTTATTGAATCGAACCCTAAACCCAAAACGGCTGGCGTTCAGACCATGTCGCCCGCGCCATGCTCGCCAAGATGCTCGTCCTCAACATTTTGTCCACAACGTGCTGCTCAGGGTGCTGGGTAAGACGGGGACATCGGGGTTTGCCCACGCACTGTTCGAGTGGATGGCCGTCGGGGCATCGAGACTAAACTGCGCATGCTCATGACCGTCACCAAGATCTACGTCTGTCCGCCGAACTACAAAGCGATGATCAACATATACATGAGCAGCAGGGACATTCCCCGTGCTCTCGAGGTGCTTGTGGAAAGAGAGAATTCCTTCCTTGGCCCTTCCTTAAAATCTTGTTCCCTATTTGGCCCTAAAAAATAGAATCTTCCCTATTTGACACCCTAATTTCATTTCCTTCCTAAATTAACACAACCGTCTGTTCCGTTTCGTTCTGCCGTTAGTTGATTTTTCGCTGGACCAAAATACCCCTCCTAATCTGACCAACTCGCACGACTGTTTGAACCAGCCTTCTCACTCGTTCCCCTTTCTGACCCGAGCGAACCCTAGCGCTATGGCAGCGGCGACGTGAGCTGAGAGGAGGAAGAATGGCGGCGGGAACGGCTGCGGCCGGCGGCGTGGTAGCGCGGTCGCCGTTGCGGAAGGCGCGGCCGTGGGCGGTGCGGCCATGGGCGGCGCGGGCGCGGGCGGGGCGGGCGTCGCGGAAGGCGCGGCCATGGGCGACGCGGGCGCGGCGGGCGTCGCGGAAGGTGCGGCCATGGGCGGCGCAGGCATGGCGGCCGGCGGCGCGGGCACAGGAACAACCGGCGGTGCGGGCGCGGTCCCGGCTGCGGTGGGCGGCGCGGGCGCGGGCGCGACGGCCGTTGCGGAAGGCGCGGGCATGGGCGGCGTGGGCACGGCGGCCGGCGGCATGGGAACAACCGGCGGTGCGGGCGCGGACACGGCCAGTGGCGTGGGCACAGGCGTGGCTCCAGGCATGGATGCTTCCGTGGGGTGAGTTTCAGCTGTTCAAACTAGCAATCTTAGCAAACTTGCAATCATCTTTATGCCTATATTTGTGTTCACAGGATGGATCCGACATCAACTTATTTGCTGAAAATTAGATTGCTTGGCAACCAGAAAAAGGCTAGAAAAGAAACCATAACTTTCTCTTTTGAGAAGCTGATTGACAGTGACTTGACAAATTATAAGGATTTGCTTGAATCAATTGTAGAGGAGTACCCGCCACGATATTTGGAAGTTGCACATATTCAATACTATGATGATTAGGAGTCCAGCTTCGGGACCAGCATCATGAGCTACATATGTAGTGCCTTATGCAAATGACTAGGTGTTTTGTGCAGGAAAAGGTTGGGCCTAGCGGCAATGAGAGGAGTCAACGATAAGATTGAGGAAGAAGACGACTATTACATGTGGGCCAATGTACGCAGCGAGAGAAGCAATTCATATTTTTATTAGTTGCGCTGAAAAAAATGGTCCACAATTTAATTTAGACTGCGATTCAGTAGTGCAGGGCGCGAACGACGGTGATTCCGATTTCGGGGTTCAATCCAACGAGTTGAATGTTCAAAATGGATGACCTCTACGAGTTTAATCTACGAGTTTAATGTTTAAAACCTGCTTTTAGACTGAAGCTACGCCGAATCCTTCGTCTGAAGCTACGGTATCCGAAAGGAATGCTCTTGTTGTGACTGGAGCGAGCAGAGACACAAAGCCAAAGAGGGGCCTTTTTTTTTTCTTTCTTTCTTTTGCAATCATGGCATGTGATCCACGAGACGATAGAAATGGCTCAAAGGCCATGTTGCGCCGGTGGAACCGAAGACTCGCTCGTCAGTTCGCTCGCCTTTGGTTCATCGCGTTCCCGACTGCCTGGCCCGTTCCGACAGCCTGCTCGTGACACGTGTACTGTAGGTGCGTGTGGCTGGCAGCAAGCATGGGCATGGTATCTTCACTGGACTGTTGCTCTGAGGTCGGGGAAATGACCGTTAGATGGATTGGGTACTACTGGCCGTGATTCCATTGTGTCGTCGTTAATTTGGGCTCTGTGCCACCGGAAAGGTGGTGGTGGGTTCGGCGAGCACAAGAAAGTGCTAGCAGCTTACTTAATGTGGATAAGGTGTTTGAAGCGGCGCATGTATCCGTGGTAAATTTACCTGACAAGTGCTTGTACTTCTCGATTTTCTCTGCCATGGCCGATGCTAACTGAAACTCAAATAAGGCTACTGCTCACGACATATATTTAGGATCTCGTAAAAGTGAAACCAAAAGAAATGATTTTTACGGTACCGCAAAGGTTTAAACAAAACAAATACCTTAAAAAGATAGTGTAAGTTTTTTTTTTGGTTTCCTAATCTTTCACCCCGCGCGCGGCTCGGAACCTCACCTGGCTCTCCTAGCGCTCCTCCCATTTGTCTTTGAACCACCTCTTCCCGTGGAGGTGCTCCCATGGGAGAGTTTGGTCGAAAGATTGATGTTCGTTCGGAATCAAAGATTGACGCTGTAACCGAGTGTTCTCATTGTGCGATCAATCTCAATAGTCGTCGGTGCCGAGGGGGCGTTGACTCGTTTCGATTTGTGTGATATACTATCTGTAAGTCAACTGCAAAACGTGATGAATTGGGGCACGGAGGTGATATTACCCAATCAGAGAAAAAAGTAGGATCAAGGCGTTTTGAAATGTTTGCGTATTTTTAATTTGAAACTATAAATATTCGAGTTTGGTAATTTTGGTATGCTACTCCTTCCACGTATAAAAAGATGTATCAACTTTGTTTAAATTTACGTGTATCTAGATATATTTTGATGGAGATATATGCAAGTTTAGAAAAAGCTGAGACCATCATTTTATGGACGAAGGAAGTAAAAAATGTTGTAACAAAGTGTGGCCGCGAAGGACTAACCCAAACACGGTGGTGACGTTGTTCAGGTGATGCGTCTAGCTGCTTTCTACTCCACTATTAGTAAACGAGACCCCCCAAAAACATTCCGGAATGAGCCGAGAGTCAGGCTCAGACGGTCAGACCCTAGAGCGTGTACTGGATGATCCATGATACGGTGGCAGGTGACAGCCATCAAATTCCGGCTCCGTCCCCGAACCCAAAACTTTCCGGTACTGGTAAAAGCGAAGCTAATTAACCCACCAATGGTGGAGAGGTCGCTCGCGTAATCCTCCGCACTGTTCCCAGTCCACACTCCCACTCGCCGCTCTGCTCACACTGCTCCCCAGGACAATGCGCGGCGAAGCGGCGGCCGGCGGCGGCGGCGGCATTGCGGCTGCGGGTCCGCCCCCGCGCTCCTCTGCTTCGACCCCAAGCCCTTCCTCGCCGCGCTCACCGTGCTCACG
Source organism: Poa pratensis (assembly GCA_947311845.1). Lineage (NCBI taxonomy): Eukaryota > Viridiplantae > Streptophyta > Magnoliopsida > Poales > Poaceae > Poa > Poa pratensis. Next base: position 59,774,202 of record CAMZMU010000074.1, on the reverse strand, counting down.
CTCCTCACCACCGCCTGGCAGCTCCGCCCCTACCACTCCCTCCTCGCTCCCCCGTTCTCCATCTGCCCCGACCCGGCCGCCACCTCGTCGCCCCCTCGCCTGCTGGCCGTCCAGGGCAAGGCCTCCAGCCCAGCCCCAACGCCTCCGCGCCCGACCCCAACCGGCGGGAGTTCCGCAAGGTGGGCAGCGTGGCGGCGCTGTTCGTGCAGATGGGCGCGTACCGCGGCGGGCCGTACACCTTCGCCGTCGTCGGGCTCGCCTCCAAGCCCGTCCACGTCTACGGCAAGCCCTGGTTCCGCTGCGAGTGGCTGCCCAACACAAACGCCTCCGTCTCCCCGATGCGTGCGGCGAGCACCTACCACATGCTCCCGGACTGGGGCTACGGCCGGGTGTACACCGTCGTGGTGGTCAACTGCACCTTCACCACGGCGCCCAACGCCGACAACGCGGGCGGCCGGCTCCTCCTCAACGCCTACTACGACTCCTCCCCGGCGGCGCGGCACGAGCGGATCGTGGCGCTGGAGGAGGCGCCGGGCGCGTACGACGAGGCGGCGTTCCGGCCCCCGCACAGGTACGACTACCTCTACTGCGGCTCGTCGCTCTACGGCGGCCTCAGCGCGGCGCGGGTGCGGGAGTGGATGGCCTACCACGCCCGCTTCTTCGGCGCGCGCTCGCACTTCGTCTTCCACGACGCCGGCGGGGTGAGCCCCGCCGTGCGGAAGGCGCTTGAGCCATGGGTGCGCGCCGGCCGCGCCACGCTGCAGGACGTGCGCGCCCAGGCCGGGTACGACGGCTGGTACCACAACCAGTTCCTCGTCGTCAACGACTGCCTGCACCGGTACCGCCACGCCGCCAAGTGGACCATCTTCTTCGACGTCGACGAGTACATCTTCCTGCCGGACGGCCGGACGCTCGAGGGCGTGCTCGCCGAGCTCGAGCCTTACACACAGTTCACCATCGAGCAGAACCCCATGTCGAGCAGGTTGTGCGCGCGGACGCTGCTGGCGATGCCCGAAATTACTCAGAGTAGGCGACTGTTTCTTGCCCAAAATATGATGGTTTGGTTGAGACATTGCTTATTCCACACTCACAATTACTGCATTGTCTGAATTTTGCATGCTACTGACTATTTTTGAACAGCAGTTACCGAATTAGGAATCGGAATCTCAATCTATCGTCCTGCATTTACAACAGTCGCTGTATTCTTACAATGCTACCCTAATCTAAAAGATTTGGATTTACAATGCAGTTTCATGTTCGTGTCTGTTTGTAGGTTCAGTTGCATTAAAACTTTTTTTGTGGTAGTTGTAAATTTTGAGTCTTCAATTCATTCATCGAAGTTAAGTCTTGTAATGCAATGAACAATTCTTGCCATTTTCTTCTTGCACAGTTGCACTAGTTGTATTCCTTCTGTTGCATTTGTCAATGATCAGCTATTCTTACTGAACATTTTTTTCCAGTCAATGGGGGTTTGAGAAGCTGGTTTTCCGGAGTTCAATCACTGGGGTGAGGCGCGACAGAAAGTACGCGATCCAGGCCAAGAACGCGTACGCTACTGGTGTGCATATGTCGGAGAACGTTATCGGCAACACAACCCACAAGACGGAGCACCTCATTCGGTACTACCACTACCACAACACCATCAATGTTCTTGGTGAGGTATGCCGTGAGTTTGTGCCAGTGCCATCCAAAGGTGGCCTGGCATGGTCCGAGAAGACGCCCTGGTACTACGATGACAGTATGAAGCGCCTGGCAAACGATGTGCGGGAATTCGAGAAGAAAGCCATTGGTAATGTGCGAGTGTGAATGTGGCATGACCATCAGAGAAAGAACTTGATGTACAGTACTGCTGTTGGCCATCCATGAAGCTTGGTAAGGGCATCCCTGATGCCATCAGTGCAACAATTGACTTCTTAATTGACAGAGATGAGAAGAAAGCCAAAGCTGCAACTGCAACCCCAACGAAATGGCAGAATGTGTGCCACTGCCATTCTAGTTTTAATCTGCTAAGGTGAGAATTTTGTATAGAGACATCTCATCCGTGTAAATTTCATTGTTTTATGGTTCGTTCATATTCATTGTATTTCGTTCACGCCCCTAGTTCATAATAGCCCACATTTCTGGAACAGATAAGCTTGCAACTTCCTCTATTCACTGCACTGCAACAAAGTACACATGACACCGTTCTTACTTCTTAGCCCCATTTTTGTTGGATCAATAATGTTAATGCATGAAGCTCACTAGCCGAATAAACTGGCTGTTATTTGCCACACACTGGAATGATATTTATTTCAGAGCTGAAGTAACCAATAAGGATGACTCTGATATTTCTTGTCCTAAACCCCTAAAGTCATCGAGCAGTGCCATAAAATTTGTAGCTAGAAAGGCAAAGAAGTGTAGGGGACCGTGAGATGGGCATGGTTATATGATTGCATGATTGGAGAAGGTGGCCTTGGCCTATAGCAACAGCATGGGAGTGTGCTACTGTCTCCAGCTGCAGCATTATTTGTCATGGCAATTTGGTTCGATGTTCTGCTAATTATTTTCGGGCCCAATTCACATTACCGACCTGCTGTGATGTGAATAATATTAGTAAGCACTATGCCATTTTGGTGTATTCTAATGGAAATGTTTGAAGGGTCACTTCCTGTTTGTCCATACCTTTTTTTTGCTGTATCTTATTGCGAGTACCTATTTTCTGTTGTCTCAGTTGATGGATGGTTCTGCTGTATATTTGTCTTTGTCCTCTCAATTCTAATGTTGTTCATCTGGTTGAAAAATATAATTTAGAACTCCATCTTCGCCTAGAATAATGTTTTAGAGACATCTTTCTGTTAAGGGGGGAAACAGTAACTTTTAGAGACCATCAGTTCATGAAGCTGCTGTACTGACTGCAATTCAGTAGCTGAGAACATTATGTACGCTGACAGTATGAGGATTGCTACATTAACCGGTACAGCTGTTATCGTCAAGAACAGCCCAATACAATCAAGAAGTAGCTTGGAACAGCCAATGACATGCCTGATATAACTTCGCATCCGAATCCGGAAAACAGTGATGCTCGGTAGGACCAAAATTTAACTTGTGCAAAATAAAATATCAAAGCAGTCAACCACCTCGGTTGCATGGCTGTATCGGTGTAATTATGTCTTTCTTTGATTTCCTTTTGCAGTTTTGAATAAGAAAATGGGACAGAAGTCCACAGAACTAGTAGTGACACTGCAGGCGGTTTATGTGCAGACACATTCCTCTCGGAAACATGCTTACAAACTGAGAGCTGAAATACAAATGTAGCATGCCAACGTCTGCAAATCTGGCAAACTGAGAGACGAAATGCGCATGTAGTATGTCAACATCATCAAGATTTCCTCCATTTTCAAGTTCTGAAATAATTTACATGTTAGAGCATCTCTAGCGGCGCTTCCAATAGAGTCTTCGGCAACATTTTATTTCAAAGGAAATAAGTTTTCTTGGGTAGTAAAAGGAAAGGTAAAAAAACAGAAAAGAAAACATGTAGGAGACGGAAAAGTAAAAAAAAAAAACACGACTTGCTCGCTCACAGATCCTGCTCTCAAGGTCTCACCCGGAGGCCGGAGCCCCTAAATGCCGCCCTTTGCGTTGTGGACGGCCGTACCGCGCACTAGGGGCCATCTGCTGGGCCGGCTCATAATCTGTTACCAATTTCTCTTAACGTTCTTTGCAAAGTTTTTGCATGTTATTCTTTTCTGCGGGTTTTTTAAATCTGAATTTCGATAATCTGAACATTTTCTAAGAATTGATTAATTAATACGAACATTTAAAATATATGAACACTTTCAAAGTCCATTTTTTCCAAATATTGGAAAAACTTAAATCTAAAATTATTTAAAATATTTGTTTTCAAATCTGAACAGTTTTCAAATAAGAAATATATTTATTAATATGATTTTTTGAATCAATGGAACATTTATTTATATCATGGAAGTATTTTTTAATCTCATGAACATTTTTCAACATCGTGGACACATTTTTACCTCGTAAATTATTTTGAACTACATGAAAAATTTGAACATTTTTCCAACCTCGTACAACTTTATTTAAATCCATATGTTTTTCACAATAAAATAAAAGGTGAGCACAAGATTTAAAATGAAAAGAAAATAGAAAATAAACAAAAAAATGAGGAAAAGGGAAAAAAGAAAAATAGAAAAGGAAAAAATGTCCGTATGGGCTGGCCCATCATGGGATCTTTCAAGAGGCGCGAGTTGATTGTGTCGCTAAATACGCCAAACAGCATTTGCGTCTCTCGCAGCACTGAAAATAATAATGAAATAAAAAAGGGTTCCAACGGTGGACACATGCAAATGAGCCAAAAGCATGTGTGGTACCCCGACTGACTGTTGGTACAAATCGCTCGTGCGATTACGAGTCGCTCGTGGACAAGCGGTGTAGGCTGTGGCTAGAAGCTAGGGTCTAACAAAACCCTAATTAAGTGGATATGCTATGCATGATAGACGCTTGATGTGAAGTGAAACTTTCTTATATCTTATTTTGATCATGCTTGTGTGGGAATTGCGGGTCGCACTCAGGCCGCAAAACAAAAACAACCATGCTTATCGAGAAGCAAGGAGTCTAATTTACTGTATTGATCGTTTTCTATGGAACACATCGTCATGTGTGAGATCAATGATGTGGACCTGAACCTCCATCTTAGTGACACAATCAGGGAAAAATATTATACTCCCTCCGTTTGCAAAAGGATGTCACAAAATGAACTATAGATAGACCATTTTTGTGACATCCTTTTTCGAACGGAGGGAGTAGTTTATTTGAACATCGGCTAGAACATACACAAGCGTGTCGGGGTTTGTTTTGACGTTTGGATATGATTAAATTGTGCAAAAGTTTATCTACTCCAATCATGGATTCTTGCAAATGAATGAAATGAAATGGCTCCTGCTGTTCATTGTGGAAAAATATAGAATATATTGGCCTTTTCTCTCGCGCGTATGCCCAAATATTTTCCCGGTGTGTATAACATGCAAGACTTCAACAACAGTAAAAGGATGTCTATCCTGTATTCTATAAAAATAAAAATCGTTAAGAGTCGGTTCCCAAGCTTTTATGTGATAATTCTTCTGCAAGATTCATAACCAGTACAGACCGGAGGCAGTCCTGGGCCTCTGGCTGAGCGGTCTTGCGAAGGACAAGTTAGGCATTGAACTGAACCGTCAAGACTCTTCTTGGTGAAGAAAAGACAGACCAATTATTCCACGCCGGCCGCCGAGGGATCGAGAATTTGCCAGCAACAGAACAAACCGAAGATGATCGTTGACTCGTTGTCTATCCTGGTGACGTCCAAGCTAGTCCAGCATAGGTCAGAGCAAGAAATGGGGAAAACACAAAAGCGAAGAAAAGAAAAGAACGGAATAAAGGAGATGAAATGGGAGCATCGATCATCACTCGGCCACTCACGATAAATGGTTGAGGATGGGACAGGTTACATGACATCTTTTTTTCCAGTTTTGGCCTCATGTTTCTGATACCGTGGAGAGATTCTTTTGCCCTTAATATCTCTTCTCTTAGAACAAGTGGAGAGTTAGAGATTCCCAGTTTGTGTGTCTGGAAAATCTTTCTTTTATCGCTACGTGCACACCGAAAACTTTCCCGGTGCATAAAACGGTTAATCGGTTCCTGTTTTATACCTGTTTTCATGATAGAAGGATTTTGTATGCATCAAGCTTATACAAATTAGTAAACCTATTCATCTTTCTAGCTTTACATGCTAGTAACCGGAAACATATATATTTTTATCCGGTTAGGCCCGCTAATATTTGAATGACCAATTTATGAAACTCTCGTGTTCCTAACTCATTTCGGCACCATATTTGTTTGGTTTGAAATATTAACGGTTAGATTCACCGACGCCACATTAACACAATTTGTAATATTTATCATGTTTTTAGCAAGAAATTGTTGTTGAACTAGCGTTGCTTATTTTTTACGACGGGTTTTATTTCATTTATATTTTGTACAAAATATATTTACCTCATCATGATGTTTGCCAACGGAGAACACCCTCTTCAGAGTTGATTACTTGCTTGTTAAGGACGAGTTTCTTAGATAGCTTATAAAACTTGCCAAGTGGTCTTCTCAAGATGACTGGTCTATCTCTTAACTTGCCCAAAATCTTGTAACTTGGCAACCTAGATATAAATTACTGACGCAAATATGACCGTATATAATAAGAAAACCTCCCTGAAGCGCAAATTACGTGAGAATAAATCAGGAGAGTAATTGTGTATCCACTCTCTTTACGTATGAATAGCGCAAATTACGGTGAAGTAGATATGTGAAACTATTAAAATGTTGGGAGGCCAAAAGACTATATTTTTTCCATCTATCCCTTCCCTCGCCCCGCCACTATAAGCTCTGCAATGGTCCCAATCAAAAAAATTGTCAGTGGAGAATAGTCAAGATAGTAAACACTTTATTATGCACAAAAGGCCGATATAAATTAAAATGGCCACATATGTACTAACTTACGGCACATATCCAATATACGATGATATGCTCCTCTATAGCTCTTTGTTTCTCAAGGAGAGGTTATATACAGTGCAATTATGTGGGTACAATTGATGGGTGCTTACTAGAAATAGCCATATATACCACCCATCCAACTTGACTATGACTTGGTGCTCAAGATGCCTGATTGGTATTGTTGTGGTAATAAATTGGGAGAGATGATGCAAAGCAATTGGATAGAAATACAAACATAAGGCAAGAAGATGGCAAAAAAATAATAGAGAAATAAACTGCACACCATCATCATGAAGCACCAAAGTCTCTATCACCCCTGGTGGCCATCTTCCACAAAGCAGAGTCCCCATCGAACGACCCATATTGCTCAGCGTGGGAATCCCTTTCCCTCTTCTTTTTCTCCGCCGTATCCTCAATGTCATCTCATTTCGTCAATCACATCTTGCTAAATCCTTATATTACAAAACAACCCTCCAAGAGTTTATACATGCACATTGTAAACGTATTTCATATATGCAATACGAGACACATTTCCCCTATACATACAAAAACTGAGGTATTTACATTTTTATAAAAAGTACATTCGTATGCAACATTTATACGTTTAATGATGACGGTATAGTATTCCACCATAATCACGTAAATAAATGAGAATATAGCACATTGATATTGTGTCCATGCATATCTCTCAAGTAAATCAGAAGTGCTATGTTACTCTAAAAAAAAAAGTGCTATGTTACTATATGCAATTTTGTGCATCGTATCTCAGCGAGAATATTTGCATTCATGGGGCAAATAAACCAAGGGTTGTAGAATTGTGTGATTACGTCAAAGGATGGGGGCGCGGGAGCAGAAGAGACGATTTCTTTTTGGGAGCTTTAGCTATCGCAGGAAAGAGCCGGACACGTCTCCGACGGATGCAAACCAAACAAACCGCCTTACAACACCGTTCCATTTCGTTTTTTTTCCTTTCCCCAAACCTCGTTGTCATGAGGAGGAGGGAAAGCGAGGCGGCGATATATATCTCTCCATAAAAATATATATAGTACGATATACTCTGTTTTTTCTTCCTTTATTTCTTTCCTGTGATATATACGATCACACGATACCCGTCCAAGTTTCTTCGATTTCCAGAAGCGCCGCACCGGATTGATTGAATCACCTCCTCTGGCTTCTCGCCTCGCATAGCTCCCTCCGCCGCCGTCATCTCTAGGCTACTTGATCCGCTTCGTCTTCCTCAGCTCGACGAGTTACCCGTCGAGCAGGTAACGATCGATTCGTTGATACTGTTATCATCATCCGGGGCCCGAGGTGGTTTCTCGGGACATCACATCACATCGGTCGTCTTTACTAAAGTTAACCCGCCCCTGTTCCTGCATTCATCTCGCCTCCTCTTACTTTACTAATCAGGCGGCTACCAAGCAGATTGATTCTAGTTTCTTGGCAATCTAAAGGCGTCGAACCCTGGAGGAAGATTGTAGCATGGTATGGTATAGTTCTCTTCTTGGCAGATAGATTAATCTCTACACATCATGTAGCTTGATTAGCTTGCAGTGCTTACAGAGTTGCATTTGTTTTCTCGATGATGATGATGTGGTTTGTGCATGGAGATGTGGTGCAGGTTATGGTGAGCGTGCAGAGCCCGGGGTCGATGGTGCGGTCGGAGGAGGACCTGGGGCCGCCATGGCTGCGCCCTCTGCTGGGGACGAGCTTCTTCGTGCCCTGCCCCGTGCACCGGGACCTGAGCAAGAACGAGTGCAACCTCTTCTGCCTCAGCTGCGCCGACGCCGCCGGCGCCCTCTGCTCCTACTGCCTCCCGCCCCACCGCGGCCACCACGTCGTCCAGGTAGTAACACTCGATAATCCCAATCAATCTACCTGCACTTCTCTCTGCTGCACATCCATGGCGACGCTGAAGTACCGTGTCGCTTCTGCAGATACGGAGGTCGTCGTACCACAACGTGATCCGGGTGTCGGAGGTGGGGAAGCTGATCGACATCGCGCACGTGCAGACGTACGTGATCAACAGCGCCAAGATCGTGTTCCTCAACGGCAGGCCGCAGGCGAGGCCGGGGAAAGGGGTCACAAACACCTGCGAGATTTGCTGCCGCAGCCTCCCGGACTCGTTCCGATTTTGCTCCCTCGGATGCAAGGTACTGCTGACTGCAACTCACTATGCTGTGTTTGTTCCTCGTCGTCTCTGTCTTCTTCTTCCTTCTTCCAAGCTACTGTAGTTCCAAGTCTGATTATCAAGCTAGCTGCTACCTCTCCTTTTTTGTTTCCACTACAATCTCTGAAAACAATTCTTTACGACCCTGCTCCCTTCTCTCCTTCTCTAAGATTTGTCTGAGGCGTGGTTGATGTGGGGTCAACAGCCAGCAGAGTGCAATGCAATGCAGTGCTCTTCTCCCGTGATGCCTATGGCTGATGAGCGGTGCAGAATGCAGCGGCAATGGCACGGCTCGCGGGCACGCGTGCGTGCGCGAGTCCAGTGTCCATGGCTCGACGCCACGCTATGGAGGGAGAAAGTAGCCGTATCCTATTGCGGAAAGCGGTGTAGGTCAGTGGAGGGAGGAACTTGCGGCAGCAGCAGCAGCTCGAGAATAAGTTAACATTCTTCAGAGAATCAATTGGGTCCATCTACCTGGAATGACCACCAGGCACCACCTGCTAACTGCATTGGCCCGCACTAAGCCTAAGTGCCTAACTAACAAACTTGCATTTGCATAAGCCACCCATAGTGCCATGCAACAATGCAACCACACTAGCAGGGAAACTATGGATTAGTTCTTCTTTTGAGATGAGGGAACTATGGATTAGTGGTTCAGTGGGATGTGTTTGTGCAAGAATAGGTGTTTATTGCCTTGTACAGGACATGGAGTGAAGCCTCATGGATGTCCTTGGCAAGCAGGGACCTAGCCACATAGAGTGTACACTTAATTCTGGGATTAGCTTGGACCGCATTTGCACCAACCAACTACCTCAAACACTTTTTGTTCTTTCTGGGAACTATAAAAGAGCTTGCAAAGGCTTCATAGAGAAACTGAGGCCCTCCCCACTCGAAGCATAGTCGTGCTCGCTCCGAACGACACGTCTTCAGGTTCAGTATAACTGCCCCCCAAATTAAGCTTGCACGGTAAGGTTAATTATTGGGTCTTTCTTTTCTTCTAATCTCGTACTACAGTCTGCTTGTGGCATTCCCTATCAGCCCTTGCACTTTTGAGGTTTGGGGCTCGATGGCAAGTGTGCAGCCGTCAAATTCGCCTAAAATGGGTCCCTTTATCCATGTCCTCTTGTTGTGTGCTGCTGGAAACAGAGGTTAATGCAGGGATATTATATAGCCATAGAAGGGATATATATTGCTTGGTTAGTTATATCATAAACGTGAGACTCGCGAGAAAAAGGTTTAGCCATATTTGGTTGCATTGTTCATCATACAATGCAAAATGGAGAAGAGTGTTCTATTGCATTGTTATAAAAAAAAGAGGTTTCCTCACCTATATGTAGCAAGTAAGACAAACTTTACTGTAAGGTGTGAGCTAAAGTAGTAACTACTAGATTGCGCCTTCAATGAGCATTAGTATATGAAAATTGCCCGGCCGTAGGATTTGAGGCAAAGGCATTACTCTAGGTGAAGGCTGCTTTCAGGAAGAGTAGGTAGAGCTGAGACATCATATCCGGATCTTTCAGCCACAATAGACTTGCTTTTGTTTGCTCTTTCAGAGATGAAATGCATTATGTAAACAGTTAACCCGGCCCCCTTTCCCATGAGAAAAGAGGGCTATGCGTTATCCAGATAAACTTGACTTCTCCGAGGTGATGCTCTACCGAATCATGCACTCGTCATGTGTTTGTCTGGCTTGGATATATTTATCTATGGACATCCATGGTATTTGTTGCAAGTTTAGCTTACCATAACTAGGGAATATGCATATTGGTACCTCTTCGGATCAGATACCGTTCATGTATGTCTGAGTTGAGATAACAGCGTCCTTTGTTGGAAGTTACCTCGTTTTTCTTGTAACTAGCGATGGAATTGCATTGCCTTGTTTCTGCCACTTTGTCATGTGAACCTCATGCGAAGTTGTTTCCTTCCAAACATACATTCATATAGAGCATGACTAGTAAAGCTCATTTTTTTTTAGATAAGGGGGTGCGGATCCCCGACCTCTGCATCCAAAAGATGCACACAACCAACTAGTAAAGCTCATGTCATTGTGTTCGCTAGGAGTTCTTATTTTTCCTGTCAAAATTAAAGGTAGTTGCTTCTTTTCAGAAAAAAACATCTAAGGGATTCACTGTAGGCAGCCAAAGGTAACTACATTTGCGAGCTCTATAATTTCTAATCGTTGTCAGTAAGACAACGAGATTGTACCCCGCAGGGTTTCAGTAAGTGCAACAACGACAGGTGGATAACAATTCTCAACATCATGAAGTTTTTTTTAGACGTCTTAGTCTTCTCAAGTTCTCGGTTTCGTTGAAAGCTACACTTGTGGCCATGGAAAATTCAAAACTCTGTCGTGTACAACTGGACTACATTAATTGGAGTCATGATTTTACTTGTAGTCAGTTAACTGATGGTGGGCTTCCTGGCGTTTGATGTGATTTTCAGCTTGGGGGAATGCAGTGGGACCCGACCCTCACATTCGCCATTCGGCCGAAGCGTGGCCAGGACTCCGGAGGTGAGGGATATGGCTCGGACGACGACTCGTTTAGCCCCAGGAAGCTCCGGAGGGCCGGGTTTGAGCTAGGCCGGTTCGACCGAGGGATCCGGTGGTCTGATGACGAGGGCAGCAAGTCCAACCACGGGCCGATGACACCAACGACACCGCCCATGAACCGATGCCGCCCATCCAGGAGGAAGGGTATCCCTCACCGTGCCCCGTTCTACGGTTAGGCTCAAGTGAACCCATTTAGCCTTTCACTCTGCATCCACCCAATGTGACAATCCTATGACTACTAGCAGTAATACAATGTATGATGTGTCAGTCGGGTCTGAGTGGTGAAGTGATCCAGTTAGTAGGTCACTAGCTAGATATGCTCTCGAACTAGCTAGATATTAGCTAGCATGGTAAATATACTTGTATATATATAGATACTTAAATACGTACAGACACAATAATGTAGGTGATGTATGTGTAAATACGGATATATTGACGAAGGTGTCAGTCGCATAAGACCGAGGCCATGGCCTTCGGTGATGCCCTGCTTGATATAGAAAAATAATGTGAAGAAAGGGTCCTGAAACACACATAATAGAAGCATAGATAGTGTTCTTAGTTTTAGTAGGTCGAGATTGATATGTGAGAAATAATAATCATCATGTATTTGTCTCTGTTTGCAGTATTTAACTTGGCTCTCTGGCCACACCCAATGTGGTTATTAGCGTTGCGGTGTGTAGTTAATTTTCAGGTTTCAACCTACTAGCAGGAACATAATTTGTATAGACAAATGTATGTTCTTACTTGTTACTGGGAGAAAAAAAATGAGAAGGACATTGCCTCAATAATGTGTTATGTAGCTTATCTATGTGTCAGTGTTCATGCTGCGACTACGTAGATACGTTCTACTCCTAGTAACTAATATCTCTAGCTTTCTACTGCTAATGTATCATGTACTGCAAGTTGTTTTCTTCTGAAGTTCTGAATTTTCTTATAGCAACTTAGCCATTTTCCTTACATTCGTAAAGTTCGAGCTCAGCCATTAGTTCATGATTCCGAGCCAATTTCTGATTCATGCACAAACTTCTACAACAAAGCTCCTACTCTCGATTTACTTCAATCCTCTAGGAATCCCAAATGTGTTTTTCCTGGTTGGATCTTAGTCTCTTGGACATATTTCCAAACCTCTCTTCTCCCTAAAAAAAAGGTTGAAGCTGGGGGCCTGGGGAAGGAGTTGAGAGCTCTAGCAATATTGCTAGGGAATGTGGGATCCAAAAGTTAGACCGTCTCAAAAACTAATTGCTGTCAGTTATTTGGGGGTTAGAGTATCTACACACAAAATTGGAACCGAGGCAATTAAACCTAAACCCAAGTCCCAACCATCATGTGTACGCGGGAGTTCATAGACTTCAACAAGTTTTCCGCTTTGTTCAGATTGTTACGTTTGGCCAGTAGCATTGACACTTTCCTCACCAGTCTTCCATTGAACTCACAAATCCTTTTTGTCTCCCATTGGCTGCTTTTTCTTTACACTGGATGTCCCTAACTTTTCCGCTGCCTGTGCTAATGCCCATGCCGTATCGTATCCCCATAGTCCAACAATGCTTAACTTATTAAAAGGTGATTCATCTGGGTTATCCCGTTGGTACATTATGTTCAATCTTATGGAGAAGTTATCAAGTTCTTGTGATTTGGAGACATGATTCCTTACTCCTAGTCCTAGTACGCCATTCATTCCTCAATGGCACTCTGATTTAGTGAGTCGAGGATGTTTGTTACTCCATTTGTGGTAATCCAGGCAAATTCTTTTCTCATCATCCCTAGCTCTTTTGCCTTTATAAAGATAAGGGAAGTCATAGTGGATGACATATGAACAATAAATACAAGCCTAGATTTAGTAGTATATTGAGCCGACTTATCTTTTCAAGCCTTTTTTTGTTTTTGTAGATTTAACAATAGTCATACGCTAAAAATCATTCCATATAAGGTTCCCGACGAACTCCTTCGCCTTAATCCGATGTTAAGCCAACCAAATCATTGGCCGAACCGGTGCTAGCACACAAAAACCCTAAAAAAGAACACCAGATCACGCACACGCTAATTCATAGGCCCAACTACGGCTTCAAGATTTTACTCCTCATTCATGGCCCAACTACGGCCTACAACTAGATAACCCATCGATCTTACGACAAATTTCACACCCGGACATCCCTAGTCCATCTACAGCCTACACAATTGCAGCCCATACATCATTACATAGATCACTTGGTCACCCCCATTCCCTTCCACAAACCTAACAGTGATCCCTGGTTCATCTTCGGCCTACACCAAAATCAAGCATTGCATATGATATTTTGATGCTTTATAAAATATTAAGAACCGTAACAAACTAGCTATAGCACCGAGTTAGCACCATGGTACCACTCATGTGTATATATTGAGCGACATATATTCTCATCAATGCACCAAAACTTCGAAGGTTGGCATTTCTTCATTTGCATATATTGGCTAACAGTTCACTAAACTCGTCATCATTTTGTCGATTTTCGTAGCCTGGTGTACTACAGGTTGTGAGCCTATCTCATACAATTTTTTAGTTGTTTATAACCCACTTATGTCAACATATGATCTTTCAATATTAAACTTAGCAAAACTAGCACCTAATAATGTTCTTAACATTAATAATAATGATTTAGTTATACAATTGTAAGAACTTCATTGTAGATACACCTTCACAACATCCAAACTATATTACAAAAGGGAAGAAAACTTGTTGTTTTGTATTTGAGACTTGACCACTTAAAAACACCTGGGACCAAATTCTCCTAGATAAAAAAATGAAATATAAAATATCCACACGTCTATGCAACTTTATAAATATCGCATATATGGATTGTAGGTATATATTTATATTTGTGTATCTGCCTATTTGTATTTTCTAGATCTCTTGACATATAGATATCGTTTAACAAATATACGGATAGAGGTTTTTTTATAGTGCATGGATGTATTTCTTAAGAACAAGTTCTAGATCTTATAGAGTGTCTACAAAGTGTTGGCACTCGTCTTTTGTGTGTTCTTTCACAATCACTTTCCTGAATTTACAAAAACCAATACTGAAAGGTGAAAGGACATTTCTATCCCTATATGTTTTTGATGTTTGTTGACAACACAATAAGCGGACTAATTGTGTGCTAAAAGGTTTACATGTACATATGATGGATGATGGTTGGACCTTCCCTCGATAAAGCATCTTGGATGTATTTGTAGTTGTAGTTTTCCTAGTTTGTATCTTGTAGGAAAACCATACTATCAAGAGGGAGATCCGTTGTGGATGTTTGGGCGGAATCAAGTTTGCACTTCTATTATGCACAAACCACAAATGCACTCCACAGCCATCCTACTCCCACAAGATCTGTTCAGTTTGCTGTTTTTCCCAGGCGTCGGTAGTACCGGCTGAGGCCCCGGTAGTACCGAGCTTCCTATCCTAGCAGTTTCTTGCTCAGTTTGGTGATTTTCCCAGGCACCGGTAGTACCGGCTGGGAGGCTCCGGTAGTACCGAGCTAGGTACCGAGCCTGGTACCGACGATCGCCAAATGCTCTCTGTTTTTAAGGGAGTTAAGCGGTAGTACCGGGGGGTCCGGCCCGGTACTACCGGGCCGGCGCGTCGCCGAGTCAAACTTCGTGGTTTGACTTGGCCGTTGTCATTGGTCCGGTACTACCGGGCCGGCGCGTCGCCGAGTCAAACTTCGTGGTTTGACTTGGCCGTTGTCATTGGTCCGGTACTACCGGGCCTGCGCAACCTGTGGCCAACGGCCACATTTTTGGTGGACCTATATATACTTGGTCTTCTTCTCCAATGAAGCCAAGCTTTCCCAAATACAAATCCACCATTGTTGAAAAGCTTCAACCTCCTAGATCTCCCACTCCACCGGTCCAAACACCTTGATACTTTGAGGAGTGACGGAGGAGGTCTAGATCTACACTTCCACCAAAGCAATTTCGATTCCCCCCACTAATCCCTAGCGGATCTTGTTACCTCTTGGGTTCGTTGAACCCTAGACGGAAGTTATGTTCTTCATGGCTTTGGAAGCCCGGGGAAAAGCCGGGAGCCTCCAATTGAGTTGTGGAGACATGCCCCGGCCTTGTGATTCTTGCGGCTTTGGGAGCCGTGGGAATTTGGTGAGAGCCTCCAATTCGGTTGTGGAGTGTGCCTCATCCTTGTAAAGGTTTGTTGCCGACCTCGAGGGCATCATATAGTGGCTCGTGGAACTCCTCATTGGAGGATAACACGAGGGAGATACGGTGTGCCATATCACGGCTATTCGGGGATCACTTGTGACCCCGCACCGCTCCAACGAAGACGTAGCTTCCATTGGGAAGTGAACTTCGGGAATCATCTCCGTGTCACCTGTGCTTATCTCTTTATATACCTTTACTTGTATTGCTAGCTTATCTTGTTTAGTATATCTTGTTAGCTAGTTTATTGCTCATCATATAGGATTGTTCACCTAGTTGCATATCTAGAGAACTTATATTTGAGCAATTCCCTAACTTGTTGAAAAGAAAATTAAAATTGGTAGTTGCCTATTCACCCCCCCCCTCTAGTCAACCTACTCGATCCTTTCAATTGGTATCAGAGCAAGGTCTCTTTATTAAGGGCTTAATCGCCTAAAGAGGAGGATGGCTAGTGCGGAGGAGTACAACGTGCTAAAGATGAGGAGTTAAAACTTGCCAAGGAACAAGAAAAACTTGATAGAGAACAACTTAACAAAGAACTAAGTGAAGCGGGAATAATCCCTCCCGAGGTGATGCCCCAATCACCATGAAGTCCATGATTGAACTCTTTGGGTTCATGAAAGGCAAAATGGTGGATGAGGTGTATACTCGGGTCACTAATCAAAATGGCTCCTCATCAACCACTAGCCCTATTAAGGGAGCTAGTGCAAGGATAAAACTATGAGAAGCCCTCTTAACTTTGCTCCACCTAGCTCTTATCTCACTCAAGTTGCACCCACTCAACCTCATATAACCAACCTTGGTAGACCCCCTCCTAAGCTTGATAATACTCGTTATTTCACTTGGAAGAAATCTATGGAGTCTTATTTTCGCAGCTCATCGGTGCATCTTTGGAGGGTGGTTCTACAAGGTTTCAACCCGTTGATCCCAACAACTTGACCAAGCAAGAAGAGATTGATGAGCAACTTGATGCAAATGCCAAGTACATTCTTGAGAGTGCTATGACCGCAAATGATGAAGATCATGTGCGGAATCTCAAAACTTGCAATGAGGCTTGGCTCTATCTTGAAACCGTGTATGAAGGAAATGAGGGCATTCAACGCTCCAATGCGGCCGTCCTTCAACATCAAGTTGACAACTTCATCATGCTAGAGAAGAGACTCCGACCGATTTTCCGAAGACTCACAAGCTTGTGGTGACATGTAGGGAAAATGGAAAGAAGGATATGGATGATGAATGGGTCAAGGCCAAGTTCCTTCAAGCAATTATCCATATAGTGAAACTATGGTGATGAACCTTCATGCAAGAGCGGATTACACAATGACTCCCAATGACATCTTGGCTCAATTTGTCACCTATGATACATTGAAGTCCACATCCAAGTCTCCATCAACCAAATCCGTGGCCAAAGACTCTTGCTTTGAAGGCCCTGTTGTAGAACATCCAAGATATGAAGAAAGCCGGTCTTGAAGGTGAAGAAGACTTGGAGGGTGAGCTCAATGAAGTTCTTGCACTTGCCGCCACCCGGTTTTGGAACAAGAAGAACAAGAGCAACGCCTCTCCACCAATAAAAAGAATGTGCTTCAATTGTGGAAAGGACAATCATCTTGTGAAGGATTGCCCCTATGAAAGAAGAGAGGATAATGGTGGTCAACTCATTCTAAAGAAGAACAAGTACCACCCCAAGCCTACCTTCATCAAGAGATCACCTCAAAAGGCTTTGTGGCATCCCATCAAGAGGATACGAGTCCGGAGGTGAGGAGGATAAAGACACAAGTGAAGAAGTAGGAATGGCGGCTCTTGCAATGGGCACCTTCCTCCATCATTGGCCAACCTCTTCTCATCTCCAAACGACGACAAGATCTCCAAGCCTATGTGCCTCATGGCCAAGGAAACAAAGGTGAATTCCCCACCAAAAATTACTATCTCCTCTAACCCATCACTATTGGATTGTGTTGAGGATGTAGGGAAAATTGAAGAAGAGGATAAATTTCTATCTTCATTAGCAAGCTCCAAGGTCCAACCAAGAAAATGGTTGAGGCCCTCATGTATCAATATGGAGAAGCCAAGCCTTCTTGAGAAGGATGTTAGGATTTGTGAGCTCGAAGGGCATGCATGTGATCATGCCGACAAAATTGGTGAGCTAGAAGATCAACTTGTTGAGGAACAATTGTTCCGTGAGCAACTTGAGGAGACAAGCCATGGATCTTTCCAAGGCAAAAGAAACTCGTGAAACCTCTATTCAAATTGCTATTGATCTAAAAAGTAAAAATGAGGAACTTGTAGAGAGTCATAACAAACTCTTTGAGGGTTTTGAGCAACTTAGGGAAACCCACAAGGTGACCTCAAGTGAGCTCACTACACTCAAGGAGTCATATGCCAAACTACAAGCTCAATTTATCTATGCTAGCTTCACCACTTCTCATAATGATAAAGATGCAAATGCTTGTACCACTAACCCTTTATGTGTCAAGGCATCTCTTATTGAGGAAACACTAGGTTGAAGGCCCAACTTGAGAAGGGCCTAGCCACTTGTATCCAAGGGGAAAAGAACCTCAATGATCTTTTGAGCAATCAAAAGGGAGTGGTTGGCAAAGAAGGAATTGGGTTCACACCCAACTCTAAGAAGGTCAACAACAAGAAGAAGCTAACTCCCCTTCCAAAGATATTGTTTTTGTGAAGGAGGGGGAGTTAGCCAAAGCAAATGACAACTCTATTGGGAGTGGTAATGTCACTAGGGGCAATGCCACTCACAATAACTTTGCGGGAAAATACAACCCTCATATGTTCTTTTGAAATCTAGAAATGGTTGTGTTTTTGCTAAATATGTTGGCACTTCATATGGAGATGATTATCACTATGCTATTTGGGTTCCAAAGACCCTTGTGACTAACAAAAGAGGACCCATTCCAAAATGGGTACCTAAATCAAAGACTTGATTTATTGTAGGGTTTCTCTTCCGGTGGATCTTCATGGCTCATTGATAGTGGATGCTCATCCCATATGACCGGAAGCAAAGAACTAGTAAAGGACTTATTGAAACAACTACTCTCATTCTCTCATGTCACCGTTGGAACAATGCAAGACTCAAGGTAGTGGGAGTTGGTAAGGTGGTGATCACTCCGGAGTTATCCATTGAGAAGGTCCTCCTTGTTGAATCCTTTCATACAATTTACTTTCCGTTGGTCAATTATGCAATGCCGGTTACACCGTTATTTTTAATAAATACCACGTGACCATCCTTTTCACTCAAACACTCAATGTCGCCTTTGTTGGATTTCGTGAAAACGGTTTGTATGTGGTTGATTTCTCGAAAGAGACCACTCAAATCGCTACATGTTAATGGCTAAAGGCGACAAGGGGTGGCTTTGGCATCGCCGACTTGGCCATGTCGGTATGAGAAATTTACAAACTCTTGTAAAGGGTGGACACGTGGTAGGACTAACCGATGTTAATTTTTCCAAAGATCGTCCTTGTAGTGCTTGCATAGCCGGAAAGATGCATGAAAAGAATCACCCAAGAAGACCATTATCTCCACGAGAGGCCATTGGAGCTTCTTCATATGGATCTTTTTGGGCCTCCCACTATGATAGTCTTGGTGGCAAGAAATATTGTTTGGTGATTGTGGATGATTATTCAAGATATTGTTGGACTTTCTATATCAAGAAGAAGAGTGAAACTCAAAAGATATTCATTGACTTTGCAACCCTTGTTCAACGCCAATATGTCCAAGATTTTGGCAATAAGAAGTGATAATGGTACGGAGTTCAAGAATTACACTATGGATGATTTCCTAAGTGGGGAGGGCATTCAACACCAATATTCCGCTGCATATACTCCCCAACAAAATGGTGTCGCCGAAAGGAAGAACCGCACTCTTATTGATATGGCAAGAACTATGATGGCCGAATTTCATTCCCCATATAACTTTTGGGCCGAAGCCATCAACACCGCTTGCCACTATTCAAACCGGCTCTTCTTTCGTCCTCTCATGAAAAGACACCATATGAACTCCTTATCGGTAAAAAGCCAAGTATCTCTTACTTTCGAGTATTTGGTTGCAAATGCCATGTTTACATTAAAGGTTGCAAACTTGCTAAATTTGAGTCTAGATCTTTTGATGGTATTCTTGTTGGATATGCCGCAAACTCTCATACTTATAGGATCTACAACATATCCACCGGGTGTGTTGAAGAGTCTATGAATGTGGAGTTTGACGAGGATAATGGTTCCCAAGCGGGGCATATTGATCATGATGATGTAGGTGATGAAGAGCCATCTCATGCCATAAGAACTATGGGCATCGGTGAACTCATTCCTAGTGAAGAACCCATTGTACTCAAGAAGAAGGAACAAGTTCCACCCAAGTTGAGCCATCTACCTCAACAAGTGATCAACAAGCTATCCATGATCAAGAACAAGAACATGAAGATCAAGAAAATGGTCAAGACCCACCCAACTCTAGTGGTGAACAAGAGAATGAACCCATGACTCCAAGAACTCCACTTAGGGGTGACCATGATCAAGATGAAGGCAATGATGAAGATATTTGTGTTGGTGAATCTATTGGTCAAGCTATGGAACGTGATGTCATCCGGCGTGCATCAAAATTGGATTATCAACAACACTTCAAAGAAAATATCCTTGGGAGTATCCGTAGAGGTGTGGCCACTCGCAATCAATTAGCTAACTTTTGTGGTCATGTCTCTTGCTTGTCTAGCTTAGAACCTCTCAAGGTATATGATGCTCTTGAAGACATGGATTGGGTTGCGGCTATGCATGAAGAGTTGAACAACTTCGAGCGCAACAAAGTGTGGTCATTAGTGGAAAGACCCAATGACTCCTCCCATAATGTCATTGGAACCAAGTGGATATTCAAGAACAAGCAAGACTCAAATGGTCAAGTCATCCGCAACAAAGCAAGATTGGTTGCACAAGGCTACACCCAAATCGAAGGAGTCGACTACGGTGAAACCTATGCCCCCGTTGCTAGACTTGAATCCATTCGCTTACTTATTGCCTATGCATCCACTCATAAAATTACTTTATATCAAATGGATGTTAAAAGTGCTTTTCTAAATGGTCCACTAAATGAACAAGTATATGTGAAACAACCTCCGGGTTTTGAAGACCCCAATTTCCTAACCATGTCTACTTACTCCATAAGGCTCTTTATGGGCTCAAGCAAGCTCCACGTGCTTGGTATGATCATCTCAAGGAGTTCTTAGTAGACCGTGGCTTTGCAATTGGGGTAATAGATCCCACCCTTTTCACAAAAAGAATAAATGGAGAATTTTTCGTATGCCAAATATATGTTGATGATATTATCTTTGGTTCCACTAACCATGAATTTAGTGATCAATTCTCCAAGCTAATGACCAAGGAATTTGAGATGTCCATGATGGGAAATTGAATTATTTTCTTGGCTTTGAAATCCATCAATTCGAGAAGGAACATTCTTATGTCAAGCCAAGTACATTAAGGACATGCTCAAGAAATTTGATATGAACAATGCCAAGCCATATAAGTTTCCTATGGACTCCAAGCGGATCTTCACTTAGATCCAATGGTAAGGAAGTTGATCAAAAGCTTTATCGTTCTATGATTGGATCTTTGCTTTACCTTTGTGCATCTAGACCGGATATTATGTTTAGTGTGGGTATGTGTGCAAGATTCCAATCAAGTCCTAGGGAAAGTCATGAAACCGCGGTTAAAAGGATTCTAAGATACTTGTTGGATACTCCCAACTATGGTCTTTGGTATCCCCATGGAACAAGCTTTGATCTTGTAGGGTATTCGGATGCGGATTGGGCGGTTGCAAAATGGATAGAAAATCAACTTCGGGACTTGCCAATTCCTTGGTAGGTCTCTTGTGAGTTGGTCTTCCAAGAAGCAAAATTGTGTGGCCTCGTCCTCCACCGAAGCCGAATACATTGCCGCCGGGAGTTGTTGTGCACAATTGTTATGGATGAGGCAAACTTTAAAGGATTATGATGTCATTTGTGACAAAGTGCCTCTTTTGTGTGACAATGAAAGTGCCATCAAAATTGCTCACAATCCGTTTCTCCACTAATTATGCAAGATTTGTCTATTTGCGCATTATGGGGGGACTTAGTGGATTTCTTGCATACCTACCCATATTAGAAGATATTTATTTGGTTTAGATGTAGGCATGGACATAGGGGGAGTGTAGCTCAACTCATGAGTCAACACTTCCCCCATAATGCGCAAATAGACAAATCTTGCATAATTGTCACCTTTGTGACTAAAATGTGCTTCAAAAGATGAGTAGTGATGTTGAGCCCAAGTTATATCTTCGCGGCTACAAGTCATACATACTCAAACATGGTGGCTACGGCCACCGCCCTCCTCTTTTCTTGAGGAGTTGGTTTTATTTTATATATTTGGGTATTTTTAGACCATGTTCTATCTTTTGGAGAAACTCTTGGTGTTGGCCTTTCCTTGTTGTATCTTGCAACACCAAGTTTTTACCCATCTTTTTCCAGTGACATGTATCCAAACCCATGCCATGATCTTATCCCATAAAACTCTCTGAAATTCCCTGCACAAGTTCAAATTTTGAAAAAATTCGGCTCTTATTGGTCCAGGTCCCGGTACTACCGGAACTTCAAGTACCGGTACTACCGCCGCCTGGGAAGTAGCAGTTGAATAACTGCGAATTTCCCGAGCGGCCGGTACTACCGACCCTCGGCCCGGTACTACCGGCGTGCGGAAACGGCTGAAAAGGGTGCGGGTCGGGGAAGAGCTCTTTCTTCCCCAAATCGACCTCGCCCCTTCGAAGTCAACCCGCCTCCTCTCCCCTCCAAGAACCGGCCGGCCGCCGTCTCCGGCGACCTCTCCCCGCCGTCCCCGGCCAGATCTGCTCCGTGGGAGCCATTCCCACTCCTCTCCCCTCCGATGGCCTCCGGTATTTGCCCGATTCATGCTCTATTTTGGTCTCATGTTTGAAACCTAGATGTGTTAGGGAAAATCACTAGTAGCTCCACTTGTTGTTGGTTAAATTCGTGGGGGAGTCTCCCCTTGGCCTGGGATAGCTTGTTCTAGTTGCTTTTTGTAGTTATTTTGTTGATTTCTCTCGGATTCGTGTGCTTCCCGTGGTCAACCCTCGTGTGATGCATTGGCCGGTACTACCGCCCGTTCTCGGCCGGTACTACCGGCACCGAAACCTGGGAACTTTTCGACTAATATCTACAGTTAGTAACTAGTTTGTTTTACAAAATCTTTGAACTTGTGCACTTATCTATGTTCCCTCTGTACCCATATATGCTTTCACAGGTAGCCGTGGTTCTCGCCGTGGTAAACGCGGTGGTGCGAGAGGTGATGTTAAAGGAAAGAGACCTAGGGTTGATGAGTCTGATGAAGAGGAAGAACCTAAACTTGAAGAAGAGTCTGAAGCTGAATCTGAAGAAGTTGTGCCAACTAGAACAACTGCTAGAACTCAAGGCTGTCAGCCTGTCCACAAGGTTACCGCTCCAAAGCTTTTCACTAAGTATCGCACCCAAGAGTATCAAGAATATAGGAAGATTGATCCTTATATCTCAAGGAGGAGTTCTAGTGTGAGGAACCCTCACTTCCACACAAATGAGCAAGAACGGGTATACAAAGAAATCTATGCGGCATCAAACAACAAGCACAAAGTGGTCCCTCAACACTCTATTGATATTGCTCACATGAAGAAGGATAAGTTGGTTGATTACTTTGCCGAAGCCCTTGCTATGTGTGAAGAATTTGGTATCATCAACCTTATGCTCACAAATCATCCATACATTGAGTATTACATTCACCAATTCTATGCAACCGTCCATTTTTGGTGCTGATGATGCTCGGACTCTCAAATGGATGACCAATGACACTATGCTTGAAGCTACAATGGAGGATTTTGGAGCTGTTTTGGGAGGATATCATGATGGTGGTCCAAGTTCTCCACGTGGTTGGAGAAACCATTCGAACTTTGAATCCATTGGCAAGGAGGTGCTCAAACCCGTCACTATGGAAGGCAGAAATCCGGGTCAAACCGAGGATTTGCTTCAACCATTTGAGATCCTTCACCGCATCTATCGTGAGTGCCTTGCTCCGCGCATTGGGAATTGGGATCAAGTGCACTCCTACACTATTGACCTCTTGGTTAACTCAAAGGAAAACCAAGGAACAGGCAACATTCTTGATGTCATGGATTTTATCTATCAAGAGATGTGGTTGAATTTGCTTGATAGAAGGGTTCCCATCTATGCGCCATTTATCATGGCACTCATTTGCAACAAGTGGAGTGCAAAGAAGAATGAGAACCTTTTGAAGTGTGGTTTGCCCGTGATCAAGCACCACAACAAGCAACTGCAAAGGAAGACACACACTTTACCCAAGGACAGGCATGGCAAAGCTACTCAACGCTCATCAGGTGGTCCATCTCGTGCTCTGGATGTTGGAGCAAGTTCTAGTGCACCGCCTCTTGAGGAGGAACCTTCATGGTTCAAGAAGTTTGAAACCAAGATCAAGAGAGCTCTTTGCTTCAATGTGGAACGCGCATATGAGGCTCATGTCCATCAAAAGAAGTCTACTATGAGGCATAAAGAGATGATGAGGGCTATGAACATTACACACTCTCCTGAGCTCCCTAGCGACAAGATCATCACCCCCAAGGAAGAGTGGATCGCAAATCATGGATATTGGAGTGAAGAGGATGACTTCCCCGAGTCTCATGATCCGGCTCACACCTCGGTCCACCACGGCATGGATGGAGAGTGATTCTCCATGGGTCGTTTATTGGCTCCCTTTTTGGCATTTCGATGACAAAGGGGGAGAATGTTGTTCTAGCTATGATGTCGAGGGGATTTGCATGGGAGGGACACAAGCTTGCTCTTGCTTTGATTCTTTATCGCTTGTGTTCCATTATATTTGGTTATTTGGTTTGTGAACTTTGTTAAGCATGGTGTAAGACATGTGTGAACCTATTTGTTTAAGACTAATAGAGATCTATTTAGCTATCTAGTCTTGTTGTTGTCTTATGCTTTGGCAAGTTATTATTCATATGATTATCTAGTTTACTTGCTAGGTTTGTAAAATATAAGGGGTGCTCCTCCACATGAATATGGTGTGTTTTGCATTCAAATGCAAATTACAAATAATGCACACATTCCGGGGAGCCCGCTTGTCTTTTGCAAATATTTTGTCGCTAAACATTGTGTTGTCATCAAACACCAAAAAGGGGAGATTGAAAGGACATTTCTATCCCTATATGTTTTTGATGTTTGTTGACAACACAATAAGCGGACTAATTGTGTGCTAAAAGGTTTACAGGTACATATGATGGATGATGGTTGGAGCTTCCCTCGATAAAGCATCTTGGATGTAGTTGTAGTTGTAGTTTTCCTAGTTTGTATCTTGTAGGAAAACCGTACTATCAAGAGGGGGATCCGTTGTGGATGTTTGGGCGGAATCAAGTTTGCACTTCTATTATGCACAAACCACAAATGCACTCCACAGCCATCCTACTCCCACAAGATCTGTTCAGTTTGCTATTTTTCCCAGGCGTCGGTAGTACCGGCTGAGGCCCCGGTAGTACTGAGCTTCCTATCCTAGCAGTTTCTTGCTCAGTTTGGTGATTTTCCCAGGCACCGGTAGTACCGGCTGGGAGGCTCCGGTAGTACCGAGCTCGCTCGGTAGTACCGAGCTAGGTACCGAGCCTTTTACCGCCGATCGCCAAATGCTCTCTGTTTTCAAGGGAGTTAAGCGGTAGTACCAGGGGGTTAGGCCTGGTACTACCGGGCCGGCGCATCGCTGAGTCAAACTTCGTGGTTTGACTTGGCCGTTGTCTGCTGTCCGGTACTACTGGCCATTGGTCGGTACTACCGGGCCTGCGCAGTCTGTGGCCAACGGCCACATTTTTGGTGGACCTATATATACTTGGTCTTCTTCTCCAATGAAGCCAAGCTTTCCCAAATACAAATCCACCATTGTTGAAAAGCTTCAACCTCCTAGATCTCCCACTCCACCGGTCCAACACCTTGATACTTTGAGGAGTGACGGAGGAGGTCTAGATCTACACTTCCACCAAAGCAATTTCGATTCCCCCCACTAATCCCTAGCGGATCTTGTTACATCTTGGGTTCGTTGAACCCTAGACGGAAGTTGTGTTCTTCGTGGCTTTGGAAGCCGCGGGGAAAAGCCGGGAGCCTCCAATTGAGTTGTGGAGAGGTGCCCCGGCCTTGTGATTCTTGCGGCTTTGGGAGCCGTGGGAATTTGGTGAGAGCCTCCAATTCAGTTGTGGAGTGTGCCTCATCCTTGTAAAGGTTTGTTGCCGACCTCGAGGGCATCATATAGTGGCTCGTGGAACTCCTCATTGGAGGATAACACAAGAGAGAGATACGGTGTGCCATATCACGACTATTCGGGGATCACTTGTGACCCCGCACCGCTCCAACGAAGACGTAGCTTCCATTGGGAAGTGAACTTCGGGAATCATCTCTGTGTCACCTTGTGCTTGTCTCTTTATATACCTTTACTTGTATTGCTAGCTTATCTTGTTTAGTATATCTTGTTAGCTAGTTTATTGCTCATCATATAGGATTGTTCACCTAGTTGCATATCTAGAGAACTTATATTTGAGCACTTCCCTAACTTGTTGAAAAGAAAATTAAAATTGGTAGTTGCCTATTCACCCCCCCTCTAGTCAACCTACTCGATCCTTTCAAAAGGGAACCTACAATCGCTTGCATGCATATTTTGTACCTTGTATTAACGTAAGGCGGTGTCTCCATAGTATTACATCCATGCTAGCTATATACATAGGGAATAACATCACTACGGTTTGCAGCATTTTATTTAGTGGACAACGATGGTAGGTGCATTAAAAAATGCGAACATCAGAATTACGACTAAGAAGGGAGCGCACATCGATCGAGTCCGTCCTCTAAAGGTTAGGACAATGATTTTCATCTTGAGGCTGGATCCAGCCAATCAAGACTAAATCATTAGCACAAAGTCAATCGCCTCAACAACGATATGAAACAAGTTAGTCGTTGCGAACTCCGAGGTGTGAAGGCCATAATGGTGTAGGTTTTCACCATGGATATAGCAATCCTCAAGTTACTGCTTTGATGATGGATCTTGCAAGTATTGTTCCACCCATTACGTTTAATAATTCCGCTTTGCCAACCTTCAAAGTTAGGCTTCACCACCAATCGAGGGGAGGGGGGGTGGGGGAGAGAGAAACTACCAAGATTCGTTGGATCTCGGTGAATTGGGAGGACACTGTATGTAAAATCATGACAGTAACACAAAGACTACACACTGCATCGCCACCCAAAGAGTGGAAACAGAATGCAAAGTGAGCCACCGCTCGTACCACCTAAAATGGAGGAAAGTCTTGATGCCTTCGGCAACAGTAAGTGTACACGTGCCTAGTTCTCATCGGATCTAACAGCATCGATAGTCCACCACAAGTGATTTGTGATGTGACTAGGGATCACCGTGTAACCGGGTCGTCATGACCATCTCCCGTGATCAGACGCGGGAGAGGGAGGTAGAAGAAGGCTAGGGTTAAAGGAGAAAACATGAAGATCGTAGCATTTCGGTTTACTGTAAATGTATGTGGGAAATGTTTCGTCCGACACCGCGTGATACCGCAAAGTTGTTTTAGGGGTATCTGAAAGCGGTACGGTTGTCCGCTTGAAGGATACTCCTAGATATGCTCTTACTTATGAGTTTGACTGGAATTTAGTGAGGTTTGTCGATTTATTTCCTATCTACATCGTTCTAGTGTGACAGATGGAGATGTGTTTGCCGATCGGTGAGTATTTTTTAGTGGTGTGTTTAATTTTTTTCATGACACCAAATAGCCAATTCTGTTACTGAGCGGTAAAATCTAACTTACGTAATATTTTTTCTATCCCAACATGCAACCTATGCACATCTCCATCCTTCCAACCAACCAACCAACCGTCCATCTCCTTCATCCTTCTAACCATCCAATTGTCCATCTCACACAATTAATGTTTACGATCATGCAGTATTTGGCCACACAATTGTTCACATCATCATTAAGCTTTTACTCCATGCAATTTATCAACATCATCTATTATTTCAGCAATCAAAATTTTAATATCATCCTTTTTAAACTGTCCAGTTAATAAGATCACACCATAGTGCGACGTAGTTACACTATTAAATCATGGGCAGCTCAAACGCTACAATTATTTTTAATCGATTCAACCAACAGAGGCCAGTTTCTTTTCAATAATGAAAACACACTAGTTGAATCGGCGCGGCGCACGCCACGCCTTTTATGCTAATTTTTCGCGACAAATTATGTTTTCTTTGGTTGCATAATATATTTTGCAAGTAGAGTGGTAGATTTGATTTGTATAATACATTAAGCTTTGTGCCTGATGTTATTTGCACCCGTGTGGTGATTAGTAGTGAAACAAAATGTTATTAGGAGCGGAAATATTAGATGGGTGTCCGTGGTTCAATTGTTTTTTGTTTTCTGTCAACAGATGTTTCAACTGGTAAAAATTTAGAGGTGCAACAATGTACAATGTAGTCCGTGTGAACAACAACAAATTTGTAGATCATAAGAAAATAATAGTCGACATTAAGTAAAAGTTGCTCTTGTATTTCAATTGAAAATGATAAAATTCGTCAGAATTTGTCGTCTGGAGTGTATCTACAAAATGTTAGCAATTTTAAATGTTCAAATATATATAAGTTTATGTTTGTATTTTGCCATATTTAATTCAGCTACATAATCAGTGGAATACCGTATGTAAGTATTTAGACGGAATGCATTTAGGTTGTCTCTAAATAGTTGCCAAGTCAAAATGTCCAAAAATGTTTGTATTTTGTTGTAAGTAGTTAGCTTGTATTTTTCTGGACATTTTGATATTTTTTCATATTTTTCTGATAGATAGATTTTAAATAGGTTACTCTATCTATCGACAAAGGACAGTTGAATCGCATGCAATATTATATTCTGGAACCCAAATAATTTGGGAAAAACATAGGATAAAAAATGCTCAAAAGTTGGGTTACGCTTGCCTTGTTCGTTGACAGCAAGATATTGATCTTCGGTGCTCTCAGAACCAACTTCAGACTCGTGTTCTATCGATAAAAACCAAACACCGAAAAAGGAAAAAGCACAATCAACATACGACGTCGATGCACCGCAATCAATATGAATGATATGACCAATTAAATGTAGTGAAATGCATCCTGGGACATGAAGATCAATTTAAATGGAGTTCAAATGACTAACATATGTCATTTCCACAAACTCCATATTTGACATAAAAGGGTAGTTTAGTTTTCTAATTAAAAGGGATTACAAGTTGGTTAATCATGCATGGATACACATTAGTTGTGTAGGTTTCATTTTTATGCAAATTGCGATATTTTATTTGCATTATTCTGAAATACAGATTAAAAGATATGAATTAAACAAATTTCAGCCTTTTCTGTAATTATTAAAATCCTGACAGTCGAGCCTCCTGAATCATAATTTGAAAGATTTAAATTTTACAAATATCAGCATTTTTTGTAATTGTGAATTTTTTGACAGATGGGTTTCATACGACAGGATTTCATTAAATATGGAAAATCTTTATCAAAATGGTAGACAACAACTCGATTGATGCCATAACACAGACACAACTATCAATGTATAATAAAGAGATAAAGACTGCAGAACATCTGGCACATCACAGGCTCTACGACTCAAAGTATGTATTACAACTCATAACAGAGTAGAGGTAAAAGATACACACAAATCAAATATCACATATATGTGCAGATAGGAGGTTATGCGTGCCTTATTTCGTTGATAACCAAAAACTATATCTTCGGAAATCTTCTGCTTGACTTGATCATTGCGGATCAAGTATTCGTCTTTTGTGTTGTCGATCTTCACTTCGGATTCGTATTCTACCGAGAAGAACACTGGAAAGAGAGACAACATTGAAAACATGGCATATGCAATGCGCACAAGGCTCACCGCTCGCTTACAGCTTACCGCTTTTTTGAACCTTGGTTTCATGCCCGTACAAAACACATTGAGGTTGATTTCCACTTTGTTCGTGAGCATGTGGCACTAAAGACACTGGAAATCAGATTTATTCACTCTCAGGATCAGCTTGCTGATATTTTCACTAAACCTCTACCGGTGGATGTATTCTCTCGTTTACGCTCCAATCTCAACATGGTGTCTAGTAGTTGTGATTGAGGGGAGCTGTCGATGGGCACTCGAAACACTTTGTTGACTCCTCCCACTCGAAGGAACGTCGACTGGACACACAAGCCTATTTCCAACAAGAACCAGCAGACTTTCGCGGCAAAAGCCGCAAGGAATTTATTCTACAGAAAATTTGAGGATAGATGATGCATGATTCGGAATCTTCCCCCAATTTAGTTTAGAGGAAAGGCACACATGCCCGGCTTTGATTGAAAGGCACTACTTTCCCACCAAATTCCCGATTTGTGGCTCTTATTTGAGGAATCGGGGATGGCACTTGATGGATATTGAAAGGACAATGATGTCGCCTAGAGGGGGGGTGAATAAGCGATTAAAACTTTTCCGGTTTAGTCTTGCTAATTACGGAATAAAACTAGGTGTTTAAATTAACAAGCCAACAACCTAAATAAACTAGGTTCACCTATGTGCACCAACAACTTATGCTAAGCAAGACAAGCAACAAGATGATAGCAATATAGAATACTTCAAACACGAAGGCTATCACAATGTAAGTTGCATAAGTAAAGAGCTCGGGTATAGAAATAACCGAGGCGCGCGGAGACGAGGATGTATTCCCGAGTTCCTCCTTGAAAGGGAGTACGTCTCGTTGGAGAGGTGTGAACCGACACAACGGTTCAACAATCACAAAGGTTTCACCCTCTTCTCCGATGAACCGCACCACAAAGGTTTGGTTCACCTTCCACTATCGGTATTCCTTTGAGGCGGAATCCGGAGCCTTTCAACAACAATCCGAGGCACAACCCACAATGGGTTGGGGGCTCCCGAACGGCTCTCAACAACAATTCGAGGCACAACCCACAATGGATTGGGGGCTCCCGAATGGCTTTAATTGACCACACAAGGGTCCAACCACCACAAAGGCGTCTAGGGCCCGAAGACCCAAGAGTAACAAGTTCACAAGCTTTCAACTTCCATGAATCCTCGTGGAGAGTACACCGATGCACCAAATGCAAAAGGCAAGAGCACAAGTGCTCAAATCCTTCACTCTCAAATCCCACCACAAGCAACTAATGCTTATGGGGGGAGAAGAGAGGAAGAACAAAGAAGAGAACCACACAAGAACTCCAAGAACTAGATCCACTATGTTCCCCTCACTTAGAGGAGAGATTGATTGGTGGAAATGTAGATCTAGGTCTTCTCCTTCAATCCTCCAAAGATCAAAGAGTTTGGGTGGAGGGAGTGGGAGATATCAAGGAAATGAGCTTGCAACAATGGAGGAGAGAGAAAGCAAAGGTTGCTGGGCTCAGCTTCCTGGCTGGAGGAAGGTGGAGGGGTATTTATACCCCTCCCAGAAAAGTAGCCGTTGCAGCCAGATTCACACCGGAGTTTCCGGCCAAAGTGGCCGGAGACTCCGGCCTGCACCGGAAACTCCGGCCCCTGGGGCGGAAACTCCGGCCCCCACCAGGGGGTGAACCATTTCCAGACGAGAAAAGCACAGGCATAAACTCCGGCCCCTGGGACCGGAAACTCCGGCCTGGGGCGGATACTCCGGCCTATTGGGCCGGAAACTCCGGCCCCCACCAGGGGCTGAACAAGAAAACACTCTCCGAGGAAAACCAAGGACCGTAGACTCCGGTCCAGAAGACCGGAGACTCTGGCCTGAAAGCAATGAAACTGCAAAGACTGAAATGCAATAACTTTCTCGTATGAACTCCAAATCAGGTGAATCCAATTGCGTTGGAAAGGTAATGACGAGTGTTATCACACAGAAAGTGGACCACACATGTTATCACACACGAAATATTAAGGGTCACAAATATAGAGGGGATACCACACATGGGAAGGTGTGGACCCTAACTCGAAAGTGGACCGGTAATATTTCCAACACGAAAACGCAACAAGTTTTCAATAAGAAATCCGTTTTCGAAGAACTTGGGCTTGTCATGAAGATCACGACAAGCACCAAAACCCAACAAGGAGAAAAGCCAAATAAGAACCAAGAAAGATGATATGCCAAGTATGCAAAGGTATGAGCTCTCCACAAAAGATGCGATCAAGTTACTCACTTGAGAACCCCTCTTGATAGTACGCCGTCTATCCTAAAACCCGGTCTCCCACTAACAACATGAGACCGGTAAAATAGAAATCTATCAAGATCATACCTTTGCCTTGCGCATTCCACTTAAGCTCGATGATGACGATCTTGACTTTCTCAAGTTGGAACACCTTTCTTGATTGTGCTTGCTAGCACATGCTTGATGAAGACTTCTCCAAATGCTCCCCCATACTCCATTATGGGAAAGCCTCGCTAAGCTCCGTCTTCATGTCTCCTTTGCACTTCATCATCTACACATGACCATTCTTCATATAAACCCTTAAATAGAGCATTGGTCATCATGCCATCTTCAAGAGTCCAACACATGAACTCCAATGGACAAGATCTATAAGAATATCTCAATGTAAACATTAGTCCATAAGGAGTGTCATTAATTACCAAAACCACACATGGGGGCAACCATGCACTTTCAGATATCAATCGATGGCCAAATCAGAGTGCTCTAGTAGTACCAGGAAGTCATTTAATAAAGGGGGAAACAGACTAGATAGATAGATTTCCCGTGGTCCTCTGAAAGAACATCAAGATTCAAGAACAACCCGTCAATTTTTTTTTGAAAGGATCTTACACTGCGATTTCAACAAGGAAATCAAAGAAAGAACAGGAAAACGCAGTATAACAAGCTGTGAAAACCCAACGCAACAACAGCTCGAGAGAAACGCCGCTGAACCTCCTCGTCGCCTGATGAGCTCCAACGCCGAGCATCGCCGGAGAAGAAGCACCAGGCCGCCGCCATCCCCGGGGAGGGAAGCACCCCACACATGTAGAGAGCCGCATATGCCGTCCGTCGCAAGCGCCGGAACTGAAGCACAGTGAACGCGCAAGGCCATGGCGCCTCTTCCCCGCAACCTCCCAGCATCCATCGGACCCTGCTCTGAGCCCAGACACAGCTCGCCGGGGTCGCCACTGCTTGTACGTCTTGATCCCAGCACCTCCCCTCGCCACCTCGGCCGGCCGGAGAACAAAGAAGACCAAAACGAAACTCACCAGGGTGCGACGCAAACATCGCTCTTCCCCACACCACCATGGCCGGAAGAAGAGAGAAGCACGCCACACCAAAAGTCAGCAACCACCACGCAGATCCCAGCAGTTCAGCTCCTGTACAGGCGGCGAAGGGAGCTAGTAGCCAGCACCAGCTCCTCGCCGCACCATCCCCAGCATCCCCACGCCGTGGCCAGGAGACGCCACGCCGAGACGAAGAAGGGAGCGAGGACCAAAACTCCAAAGGGCAAACGACACCTCCGTCACGCCGACCGCCAAAGGAGAAGCAAGCCTCACCAGATTCGCGAATCTGAGAGGAACCCACGCCAGGAGGTCGCCGACGCCGCCCCGCAGAGCACCGCCGAGGTGGAGATCGACCTCCCGCACCATTATTCCACACCGCCGCCGCCAACTCCACCACAGCTGCGCCGGCCGGAAACCTACCCCTAACCCTACTATCTACACGCCTAAGGCACAGATCGGAGGTCCCTCCACTCCCCCACCGCCGCACGGGCGGCCGGAGAGGGAGGAGACCGCCGATCCGGCCGTCGGCGGAGCACGGGTACTGGGAGCTCTCCCTTTCGCCTTATCCGCCCGCTCGCTACTGTTGCGGGAGGGGAGGGGAACTTTCATGCACAACAGCCCGTCAACTTGGCACTGATGCGTTTCTTCTCTTGTTTCCAAGATAGAGAAGAAAACGCAGCAGTGCCAATTCAATTTCACATTCAGATTCTTCCTTTCTAGAGCTAAAGCCCCACGAGTTCAACTCCACAAGGCCTAGCAAAAGAAGCGTAAGCTTTTGGGGAAAAGCTCGGCTGCGCCACCCAGTGGCGGAGCCAGCGACAGAGTCCTGTGGGGTCAGCAAACTCATAATAGGAGGTACTAATGCATAAATATGTATAAACTAAAGGGGGTTTTCAGAAAAGCTAGCTGACCCCACAGCTAACACGTAGCTCGGCCACTGGCGCCACCCTGGAGCCTGGACTGAATGAATCGAACGCAATCTGCTCTCCGCCAGAAGCAAAGGAAGGCGAGTCAGCCAGCACGTACCAGCATCCAATCCACGGCCGGCTCCAGGAGCCCGGCCAGCCGCCGGCGGCGGACGCGCTCGGCCCTGCGGAGACCAATCCGCGGCGACGGACGGCGCGACCACGCCGACCATGATTCCGGCGGCGTGCGGCGTCCGGGAACGCGATTCTCGGCAAGGATGGAGAGGAGGAGGCGGCGGAGCCGGGCGCGTGGTTGGATTTGTCCGTGGAGGAGCGCAGCGGCGTTGGCGGCGGCAGCGACTCCGGCGTCGCGCGGGAGAGAGGAGAGGGAGGGGGATCTGCGGACACTTTTCCAAAAAAGGACTTGCATTTTTCTGTAATTGCATCTGGGTCCTTCCACTCGTAGATATCTGAGTTGCGGAGCTATTTCTAGAATTGCGGGGGAGATTTTTGAAAAAGCGTCACGGAACACTGTTCATAACTGTTTATTAGGTCGGATTGGTCGATCTGGGCCGTCGGATCTCGATCGGACGGCCCAATTTTGGAGCAAGGAGAGGCCTCCAAAAAGGTGCCCCTTAATATATAGGGGTAATGTAGCTATTAAATGATCCTGTGTATGTAACCCTTTAAGCAATTATCAGAAACATTAGGCGGCAACATGCAGAGCGTATCTTCAAGTAATCTGACATCTTTATTCATTTGTTAAGTCCGTTAAATTCATCTTCTCTATCGTTTTACCTATCTTGCATGCAACAGCAAATATATTTTGTCAGATATTTCACGTCAAAATTTAGCCTCACAACTATCGTCACCAACGGAATCATGCACTTCCTGGACAATTACATGGTTTATATGCATCTCATGGGCTTTCATTCACAAAATAAAGTTCATACAAAGATATCCGCTGCAACGCGCGGCTATCTCTAGTTTTATATATTGACTTGACGCCCAATAGCTGTCCCCGTTAAGCACTTAACCGAAGAATTACACCAACCAACTAGCATAACGGTTCCAACGTCCTGAAAAGTCACTGCCCTGATCGACAAGTCACACGCTGCTTCCTGTCCAAGAAACTCTAAAGGGGACGCATGCAGCGACGCCGGCCTGCTTTGCTAAAAGGTGCGGCTCCTGCTGGGAGCGGTTCACCAGCTAGCTAGCTAGCTAGCTAGTACCAGCCGAGACGCGCAAAAAGGCTATATATCGCGACTTGTGATAGTAGTATCTTGTACGGCACGTAGAAATGCGGTGCAGCGACGCATCCCGTCGGGAAACAGGGAGAAATTAAACAGGAAGTCGCGGAAACGGGAGATGAAATCCCGTCGCGTACGGTGACACTACAACGCGTACATTAGTGGACCGCGCACAAAACAGCAAGTTGTTGCGGTTCTGCCGTGCGCGCGGCGGAGGGCGAGAGAAAGCAAACCCCGCGTTCTGGTCTTGGTGCGTGACGGGCCCGAGAGTCAGCGACGCGGGCAGAACGAAACGGTAAATTACGCAGGTATATCCACATGACACGAATATGGATACGACGTATATGGCCGGCCGGTACATATATATCCAAAACAGCGTGCGCGCGGCGATGAATCCGAGTCAGCGCCCACGCGTCGACCCCAGCCTGTGGTTTGGTTTTGTTCGGCCGGTCGTCACCTGCCTGCCGTCCTGGTTGGCTCTGAGCTTTTACTATTCGTATTAGCTTAGTGCGTGGACTTTGCTTCCAGGTCCCTACGGAGATGGTGTTTTCCAAACTCCGGCAGGTGGGTTTCTTTCTTGGAGGAGAGGCTACGTGATCGTGCAAAGTTTATTCAACACTGTTTGACTTTACATAAACTAGATTTGCTTGGTTGACTTGGAATTAACATGATTTTCCGCCCGCGTTAAGTTGACTTCACAATACAATATTAACTAAATTTAAGTTATCCCTTGGACAAAAATGTTATTTCGCCGCCCTGCGATATTTGAACGCGGTCTCTATTTTGCATCGGTTTGGCCATTTGGAATTTACTTATAAAGTTCAGCCAAATCATGTTTTTACGTTTTCTCTCCGGTTCGGAAAAAGTGTTGGGGGCTATGCCCAACCTTGTATTACCGTAGTAGGGTCTTCACGACAATTAAAACGAACCAGTGAATATATGGTGTGGAAATGTAACTCCTGTTTGTTTTGTAATTTGACTTTTAACGACCACATATTTCGTCATTAAAAATTGGTTTCCTAATACTTGTAATTCCTTAGACTTATTATGCATAGGGTTAGGCCTTGCGTGAAAAGGAGTGTATGCAAGCATGGTTAGACACTCCAGGAGCATGTCTATATTGACATAGTAAGGGATTTCCATGTTTTTTTTTTGTCAAAAAAGGTAGGATGTCGAACTCATGTCACGACGCGTGATCGAATAAGACAGCGGAAGCCTCGATGGGCTTAAGTCTCTCGAAACAGGCTTACGCCCCGCTATATAAATATAGCAACCACACCGATACAACAGTTTTAACCAAAGAAAATGCTGGGGCAACAGCACAAACATGCCCAAAGAAAGGAAATGAAAACAACGGAGAATCGACAAAACACTGCAGACTCGCAATCGTTGCACCCTCCGACTTTGCTCCACCACGCTCCAAGCACCCCGAAGCGCTCCGTGCCAAGCAACACCTTCAAGAAGGAAGCACCGTCACCGGCACTGTTGCCCGGACCATCGGTCCTAGGGTTTCCCCCGGCACGCAGAGTACAGTTGACAGGGAATTCCCGCGACGCCCTTCAGGAAGGCAAGGTGCCACTCGAAGGCGGCACCGCGTCAGGTCAGACAAGCCGACAGGGATTTCTCCTGACCCCGTCCACAATCCCTGGCGCAACGGAACACCACCACCTACCTTCGTCGCCCACTAGCATGCGCCACACGATTTTGAAGTCACAGTTATCTGTCTCTTCGAGAACACCGACGAGTGGCCTACAAGGTAGCGGCGGACAACAACGTCGTGACAGGGGACGGCAGCCTCGCAACCGTGCAGGAGGGATCCACCTCCACTGCCCTCACCCCTGGAAGGCAGTCATCGGCCGGACAGAGCAGCCAGAGCACACCAGGCCCACACTGGCCCGGCCGGGCCCAGACGGGCCCGTAAAGCTCCGGCCGCACTGCTGCAATGGGCACGCGCACCGCCGCCGTCCTCAGCCCGGACCTGTCATCACCACCACCTGCAGAAGCTCCACATCTGTAGAACCCCGGCCCGCCCGAGCCCATCTGGAGCCCGCCCGAGCCCATCTGGGGCCCAGGATGCCCAGATCTTGCGCTCAGACCCGCCGGCGAGCTTGCAGCCATGGAGCCGGCCGAGCCCAGCCCCTGCCGTGCCCAGCACCACCACCAGCGTCACCCAGCCGCGCCGGACCGAAGCTTCCGGAGAACACCGCCACGGATGAAGAGGAGGCCCCGACCACCATCCACCGCGCAGGTAAAGGCAGGCCGCCGCCGCCGGCGTCGCGCGGGCGGCGCCCGACGACCTCTGCCGGCGGCGGCGACGGGGAGGGGGGGGGGTGGGTTGGAGGAGGGAGAGGCTGCGACCGGAGGTGGGGGAGCGCCCCGTCGCCTTCGGGGGGGGGGGGGGGGCGAGAGGGGGCGAGGTTCTTTTTTTTCTAGCTGTGGTTGGCGACCGTGGCTCCTCTCGATGGGCTTAAGTCGCGGACCGCTAGAGAAAATGCTCCGGCAAATGCTTGAGCGCACTCTGTCATCTAAAGTGTTTAAACATATACTTCTGTAGATATCCAATCGCAAGTACCCTAACTACATATAGTTACCTTTGCCAATTAAAAGGTTAGGAACAACGGCGAATTTTTTCTCGAATAAAAATGTTCTAATTTTGTGGAACATATACTATGATGGTGATCATAGATGGGAAAATTTACATGAACAATATTCGAAGTATACGACATTATATTGTCATCGCAAGAAAGAAATGCACCAAATAGTCAAGCACAATATGCAAGGATTAGTGAAAGAAAACACTGATTGTTTTGGGGTAAAAGAAAGGAAGGAGTCCCCACTTCCGGGCTCCAGCACCCGGTCATGAGAATTGACAAGTAACAAGCTCAGAATAACGAAAAACCCAAGGGATCAAAGTGTTAAATATAATTGAATTCGTTTGGAACTTTCAACCTTGTCGGTCCTCCACGTTCGGCGCATCGTCTATAAAGCCGTCTTCTTTCCAGTTTCCTCGTCACCAAACAACAAACCATTTTCATTCGTATACTCAAACTGTTAATGGGATCAGGTCTTTCTCACAACCACCGGAGGAGCAGCGTCTCGCCCCAGCAGCAGCCGGCGTCGGCCCGCGTCATCGCCGCCGACGGCTCGCTGACGGAGTACTTCCCCGCCTCCACCCCTGTGAGCGTTTCCTATGTTCTCGGCGACAATGCGGGGCGCCGGTTCTTCCTGTGCAGCTCCGACGCGCTCTACTTCGACGCGGACGTGCCGGCGCTCGACGGCGGCGAGCTGCTGCGCGCTGGCCAGATATACTTCGTGCTTCCCGCGGCCATGCTCGGGCGTCCCCTGTCGAGCGCCGACATGGCAGCCATGGCGGTACGCGCTAGCGAGGCGCTCGCGGCGAAGGCTCAGCCGCTTGGGCGCGGCGCGCGCGGCGCCGGCGGCAGGAAGGTGCGCGTCACGCCCGTGCACGACGAGAGCGGGCCTGCCGGTGTCGACGGCCGGGTCAACGAGAAGCTGAACGAGAGGACCCTCGGGGAGGACTCTTTGACAGGCTCGGGCAGTCCGGTGAGAACTGGCGGTAAGAGGGTGGCCGTGCCGGCGTTTCCGCCGGCGAAGAGGGTGCTCACGCCGCTGGGCACCATCTCCGAGGATGCCGAGTGACGAGATGGCATAAGAATATCGTCGAGAAGCGATGCCGAGCGATACAGGGGAACGGGAATATAAGATTTGTTGATAGGTTCTTTGTGTCCTGTTTTTTAATTTGTGTTGACCATTTTTTGGATGTAGTGGTGTTGTGTTAAAGATTCAGAAACAAATGAAAATACAGATAAAAGTGTCGGTTGGTTAATCTGCCATATATTTTTTTGAAAGAAAGGGCCACGCCCCAATTTTCAATTTATTGATAACTGATAAATACTCCTCACGCCCCAGGAAAGCCGCCCCTGCAGAGCATCATTCTCAAAGCCAACTCCAACGAAGTCTAGACTACCAGAATCAACTATTACAACTGAAAGCCAGCTCCAACAAACAGCTACAAAGGGAAATGAAATATGGTTAATTAAACGGTGGTCAAAGAAGCCCGCTTTAGATCATGTGATAATGCGCGGTTGACTATCGCACATGACTTCTTCTTAATTCAGTCACAGTTGTGATCCGTAAGAGTTTATATGTCAATGTGAGACTTTAGATAGGGGGAAAGTTCAAGCATTCGACGCCGATCCCATGGCTAATATTTTTAGGACTTAGGAGTACGGCTACCAGGGAGCAGTTTTTTTTTTTTTAGGGAATAGCTATGTCAATGTGAAGACCATCTCGTGGATTTGCAACTTACCAAGAGATGGTCATTGCTGGTAGGGGCAGTCCGTACCGATAGGAGAAAAGAATAATAAAATGAAACGCAGAGATAAAAGTATAACGTCATGATGGCCGAGTTGGTCTAAGGCGCCAGTTTCAGTTACTGGTCCGAAAGGTCGTGTGTTCAAATCCCACTCTTGACAGATAATTTTTTCGTATTTCCATCCCAATTATGTTCAGTTTCTCCTTCTTTTGTTACGAACTTTGAATTTATTATAGGACCCTTGAGCTTTTCCTTTTCTCTTTTGTGCGATATGGCCCTATATTACTATACATTTACAACTACATCAATTTGTGCCGCTTAGAAGGTACGTCTTCCGCTGAGAAGTAAAGTGTTTAGGGCTCCGGCTGAATGAGCACGAGCATCTCACAGACGTTGTGCTAAAATAGCTCAGCGCAAGTGGTCTTGGTCCTCCAACATGCGACATCCATGGCTCTTTTGATATCTTTTATCTGGGGAGACTTTGGAATGGAGGACAAGTTGGAAAGGGCTGTGTTGGCAACAACTAGCTGCAAGTTGTGGCAGTCGTACTGAACTTTTTCTTTCTTACCCAATTGTTGTTTGAGCTGGCCGGCGGCGGACTTGGTCGTTTCCGGCAGCCGCAGGATGCAGCCGAGAGCGCTGAGTTGACCGGACGCACGGGATACGTACGGTACGGTTTCGACTTCCGCGTGCACCACGACTACGCCGCGCGGACCAAGTCTGATCGGAACCTCGCTTCAGTCCATGGCGCATTTGTCAACCCCTATCCATCCATCGTCCTGATCCTCTTGAGGAGCCATGTGAGTCACGAGACATCGTACTCAACGCCGCTGCGGATGCTTTGTCCCTTTGTTGTTTGAATCGGATCGGATGAAGTGTTCAGTGTTCTACGGCGACGATGGTACCTCAATGCCGGCGTTCGGCCGGCCCTCCAGCTCAACGATCGAGTCGACGGTTTTCTTGTCCGTGCACAAAACACATCCGGAGACCAGACGGCACGACCAACGAACGCCGCATGGAGACTCAAATGCCGCGGGGCAGCTCAACGCCGCTCGCTGACGACCGCGAGGAGGAGGCGCTGCAGAGGGCAGAGGCTGCCCACCCTGGAGCCTCTGGGCGGCGCTGCAGAGGGCAGAGGGCAGAGGACGTCCGGCGTCCAGGAGGACAGCGAGCGGTTCTTGCTAAAGCTCAAGGACCGCATCGACCGGTGCGCACTGTGTCACGACTCACGAGTCACGTAGCTAGCACTAGCTCTACACCTCTGTTCCGTCATCGATGGAGATTGGATCCGACGTGATTTTAGTAGCCTATACATACGAGTATGTTATTTATCGTTGATAATCTGAAGCTAGAGAAGGTGTCGATGTCTTCGCTCTGCTGGACAAGAACGCTCATTACTCGGTTGTACTATTAGGCATAAGCTTTGAACAAGAAAATCTCCAAACGAGCCCTCTAGTAGTGTTTGGCAATGGCCAAGGTCTAGGTCCACCAATAACACGATCCAAATTGGAGCGAACTTGTGCAAGATCATCATTCACTCTGTTCCTAGTAGAAGGAAAAAGGACTTCAACACGCTGGTTGTACTTTCTTTCACAAGGCAGTTTCATCTTACTTTAAAGAAAGTACAACTAAGGTGTGACGAAAAGTGCAAAAAAAAAAAAAAAAACGCGACCCTCCTCGGGTCGCCCCTCCAGGCGACCGGGGACGCGAACCCTAGCCTCTCGCCGCCGCCGCCGCCCCTTTCCTCCCCTCCCTCCCTCGCAGCCTCCGTAGGTGAACGCCGCACAAATGTCGTGCGCCGCCAATGAAGGGGGCGGCTGGGAACCAGCTCATGCGGCCTCGCTCTGTGGTTTTGGAGGCAAGCCGCAGCCTGAGTCCGCCGCATCCTCGCGTCTGTCGCCGTTCGCCTCCCCGGCGAGCTCTCCCCCGTGCTCCCCCGTCCTCTGGCCCTCCTGCCTGCCCGCGGTGGCCTTAGGCTCGCGCCATGGGCGGCTGCTGCGGCGTCATGTGGCCAGGGCCCGCACGGGCCCAGATGGGCTTGGGCGGGCCGTGGAGGTCCTGTTCGTGCATCTGGGAGGCCCTGCCGCTCCCTACTGAGCGCGTGGTCGCCTTGATGCTCTGCCCCGGTGGTCCGGCCGTCGATCCCGGCCCCGGGGGCGTCGTTGGCTTTGACGGTGCTTGACCGTGCCCTCGGTGGTTGCAGGGGTCGCCACCTCTACACTCGGCCATCTTCCTGCAGCGGGGCGCCCTTGGGGAGGGCTGGTGTCGTGGCTTCGCAGATGCGGGGGTGACGTGCTCCCTACGTGGGGGCCGTCGTGGCTGGGTGTAGAGCCACCCCTGTCTTGCCGCCAGTGTTATGCTGGTGTGCTCCGTGGTTTTGCAGATGGCGGCCATGGATGCGGCTTCTCTCCGATGCGAGGTGAGCCGTGGCAGTGGTGGTGGTAGCTTCCCCTTGTCGGTTGTTAGTCCCTCACGTCGGATCCTTGTCAAAGTCCTCTAGCGTGACTGGCGTGGGTGGTCTCCGTGCGTGCTCTAGGCTAGCCCACCCTTCGGGTAATCGAACCCAGATGGGGTTGGGGTTGCACTCGGTGGTGCTACGCCATGCGACTACGGCGGCGACCCCCTCGTGCGGTGAGGGTATCTCCGATGCCCTTCATTTTCAGCCGGCGACACATAGGCGTCGTGGCGTCGTCTTGCCGCGTGCGACCCTTCGGCCATGCCCCTGACACAGGTGGTGTCGGCGCGCTGTGTGGCCTCGGATGTGCGTTGGTGTTCGACTTTGTCGATGGTGCAGTGTCGTGGCTGGGTATCCGATGTCTTGTCATGTGGATCCTCCTCTTTGATCGCAGTGCCTGGGTCATGATGAGCTTCTCATCATTCAACTGTCTCCGAGTTTTCTCTCGGA
Source organism: Poa pratensis (assembly GCA_947311845.1). Lineage (NCBI taxonomy): Eukaryota > Viridiplantae > Streptophyta > Magnoliopsida > Poales > Poaceae > Poa > Poa pratensis. The sequence goes on along the minus strand of CAMZMU010000074.1, from coordinate 59,732,063 downwards.
GTGACCCTTTCTTGTGTGTTGTGTGCGTTCTTTTCTTTTATTTCTTCTCTCATGTATCCCTTGTAAACTCTGGTTCATTTGAACCTATCTTGTAGAGGCTACAAAGTCTTAATGCAACTTTTAAAATATATTCAGGTGGGGATTAACTCCCCGGTGAAAAACTGAAAAAAAAGTGCAAAATATGATGTAGAGAGCTAGCACCTCCTTGATAAAAAGATGTGTAGTTTGAAAGTTGGTCATGTCCTTAATTACCAGGAAGAGTCTAGCTTGATGTCATGTAGAATCTTCCTTAGCATCGTGAAACAAATGTGTCATGTCCGGAATAAGAGGTTCATATGTAAGAAAAAATTGCTTTTGTTGGTAAAGTTGACAGCAAATCGGGCTCAGCATAGTACCTCTCCCGACCCTCCTGATCGATTTATTTTCTCGACCTCGGATTCTCTGTTTTATTGGTTCTTGTTTTTTTGCTGTTAATTTGTGCCATTTCTTGGAGCCATATTTTTCTGGGCCGGGTCTATGGCGGACGAGATGCACGGCGATGACAAATTCTTCGAGATATCAACAAGGAACCTCGCCCACCTTGGTGTGTGGTCACATTTTGTACTTATTTTGCGAGTCTTGATGAGATAAAACACTGGTCATAACTAAAACCCCATGCAATTTCGACACAAGAATGGTATATAACAAGAACTTGCATGGTTACCAGAGTTTATGTGGACCATTTTCACATATGAGCAAAATTATTACAAAATTATGCCATTATATTGTTTACTTGAAAATACAATAAGTGTGTTGATTAACGCTGACATTATGGTCTAGATGTATTGCTAAACCAAATTAACCTATTTTGCTAATTTGTTTGTTACGCCATCACATGATGAAAACCTGATATGTGGCTTCCTGGTATGGTTTGGTAGCGTTAAAATTAAAATTTGAAACTCGCGAACTAATCGAGTAACTCGCAACTTGACTCAGACTCGAATCGAACTCGGCATGTAGCGAGTCAAACCAAATTTCAGTTTTAGTGGTTAAAGGAGTTTGGTCTTAACGAGCCGAGTTCACCAAGTACTTGTTTAACTCGATATGGCTCCATAATCTGGACTATGTGGCCCAACTAGCAAACTCAACCCACTCCAGGTAGGCGCCCCTCTATCCGGCAGAGCTCCTATTTAAATGTCCCATATTTTTAAAAAATCACGAAAGAATGTTCATGAATTTAAAAATGGTTCCTATTATAATGGCCTGAATTAAAAAACGTTCGAGATTTTGAGAAATAAGCTTTGGATTTGAAAAAAAATGTTCATGAATTCGAAACTATTTACAAAATACGAAATGTGCATGAATTAAAACGGAGGAAAAAAACCAAGAGAAAAAACGAAACCAAAATATCGAGTAAACCAAAAAAAAACAAATATAAACGGGAGATTCCCTACTGGGCTGGCCCGCTTACGAGAAGTAGTGTTGGAAGGACGCGCGTATCCTGGCTAACCTACGCAGCGAGCGTAGAATATGAATTGGAAAAGGCTGGTAATCGTCCGGGGGATCCGTCCCTCGCATCCTCCGCCTGGAGCAGTTAACACGTGTCCCACGGACCCGCCAGAAGGCCCATGCACTGGTTTCTGTCCTACACATGCGTGACGCGCCCGACATTATCCTCTTATGTTTGTTGACCGCTCGTTCCTTCCCCGCACGCGCCATTGCCTCTGCAGCCACGCCGCAGCCCCTGCTCACGGTGACCAACCCCTCCTCCGGCGGCGGCTCTGTGACGACCTACGGCGGAGGCTCTGCGGGCACACGTTCCACGTCGGCCTCGCGCGTGGCCCGCCGGAGGCCGCACTCGCCACGCCCTCTGCATCTTACCGGAACGCCGCCCAGCTCCTCCCCGGTCTGGCACGTTTCCCTGCTCCAACGACCACCTGTGTCGCCTACAGCTCCTCCTACCAGAGCGCCGGCGAATCCAACCACCCCGGCGCCGCCCCGTGCTCCACCCCGGTTGCGCCGGCGCACGCTATACCCCCACCAAGTCGCCCATGCTCCACCCTCGGTCGCTCCGTCGTGCTCTCCACCCCCACCACGTCCCCTATCTACTCATGCTGCTCTCGGCGGTGGCAACGCCGGTTGCACCTGCCAGAGGTCGGAGGGAAGCTACATCAGTTGAGCTGCTTGTTCGGTCCGAGACCTATTGTTCTTCTTTTTTCTTTGCTACATTCGGTGCAAACCATTGTACGATTTGTAGCAATTTTTTTCTCCCTTTAATGCAAAATTCACAGACTGATTGTAGCATTTCTTATTCACTTGATGCAATTTATTAATGTGGTGCAAATTTTTGCAAACTTTGTAGCATAATCTTTTATCTTTTGAGGCAACTTCACCTAATGTTTGTAGCAAATGTCTTGTAAACTCCTCGCAGGATGCAATTTTTCTTAATGGATTTCATTGTAGCAAATATTTGCTACCGATGTCTTATGTTTTGCGTCATAGCAAGGAGAGGTTCTACATGTATCATAAGCAATTTTTTTGCTACCGATGTCTTCTGTTTTGCATCATAGCAAGGAGAATTGCTACAGATGTTATTTTTTCTGTTTTTTACATAAGGATAAATTTGCTACCGATGTCTTCGGCTTTGCATCATAGCTATGAGAATTGCTACCGTTATTCTTCTGTTTTGCAAAATAGGAAGGAAAAAAGTTCTACTGTTGTTGTTCTCTTTTGCATTAAAAGGAGAAGTTTTCTACCGATTTCTTTCGGTTTTGCATCATGGCAATTAGAATTGCTACCGATATTCTTTCTATTTTTGCATAATAGAAAGGGAAATTTGCTACTCATGTTGTTCTGTTTTGCATCATAAGGAGAAATTTGCTACCGATGTCTATGATTTTTGCATCCAATTGTTACCGATATTCTTATGTTTTGCATAATAGGAAGGAAAAAATTTAAAAATGGTGTAGCAATTTTTTTGTTGCTATGCGATCTCTCGTGAGTTCTCCGGTTCTTCATTGTGCTTTCCGGTGCTAGCACAGGCAAAGGTCGGGTGTTGCAAGGCAGCGACGATGCTGCTATCACCGGTGACGGTGGTGTTGCTCAATTAATGAATTTTTTGCTACGACCTTTCTACGATTTTGCACCACACGGTTGGCTGATTTTGCATCATTTAAAGAAAATTTCTGCTACAAACGTTGTGTGATTTTGCATCATTTTGGAAGAACTTTTTGCTACAACCGTTATGTGATTTTGTACACTAGTAATGTGGATCGGATGAACTTTTTTTTGCTACAATTTGTTTTTGGAGTAAATTTTTGCTACAGACTGTTATTCGGTTTTGCTTACTAGAAGGAGATTTTGCTACCTTAGTTTTTTCGTTTTGTGTCATTGGAAGGATATTTTTGCTATGACTGTTATTCTGTTTTGCATTATTAGAAGAAGATTTTTGCTATCACGGTTCTTTCGTTGTGTATCCTTGGTAGGATGCCAGTTCTGTGATCACCTCCGGCATCCCAAGGTGCCTCCGCAGCTGCGTGCTCAGATGACCCGAAGGATCTTACAGGAGGAGTGCGAAAGTGTCCTCGCCTTGCAATGCAAAAAGGGGTGTCATCATTGATTGATTTGGTTACTGGAACCTGACAAGATGCTCAATATTTACTTACTCCCTCCGTTCGGATTTAGTCTACATTCTATCCCTAAAATTTGTTCGGAATTAGTCTAAATTCTAGGTGGGTCCCACCTCAATAATTAAGAGGGAGAAGGTTTAAACACCATGCATGTACCGGTTTGCTATTTCCCATGCATGGATTACATTAACCAAGCTTGGTTTAACCAATGGATGCTTTGTATATTGTGAGACCATAATTGTGTTGCATGGTGGAGTGCGCAAAAGTAGTACTAATAAATGTTAGAATAATTTGTCTGAAATTTTCTAAAACGTAGACTAAATCCGAACGGAGGGAGTATGTTGTAATGCTTTGTACCGGCCTGATATTGACCATCTTGCTAAAGATGTATAGTTTGAAAGTTGTTCATCACTTTACCAGGAAGAATAAAGATTGATGACATGTATAATCTTCCTAGCATCATGAACCAACTGTGTCATGTCATGTTGGAGGACAGATGGTCAGGAACTCAGGAGAGGCCATGTGTTGAGCCCGATTTGCTATAACATTTGCCAACAAAAGCAATTTTTGAACAAAAGCAATTTTCTGTGAAATTGAACAAAAGCAATTTTTTGTTCATATATATGAACCTCATGCTGGTCCGTCTATTCCTTTAAACACAAGATGACCAACGGTGATCTTGGATTCATCAAGCCATTCCACAAACCGTGAAATTAGTATTGCATTATTTGAATGTAGATAGCTTTGGACATTAGCACATACATAGTGCAGGTTGCAATTTCTTCAGCATTAGCTGGTCAGAATGCAAATCAATCTAACATTCTCAGCAAAACTGTGTATCCATTTCATTATAAATAACAATATAACAGATTGATACAGGCGTACGACATTATTACTATTGTGTTACAGGTGCCCTAAGCTAATTGGCTGTTGCACAGTAACTTATCATTGATCCTACTATCATTCTATCTTCTTTTTTTTTTTTTGAATTTTCCATACTTGTATTCATACTAGAAGGATACAGTACAGTCGGACTACAAGCAAGAAAAAAGGAGAATACAGAGAGCTGACACTGCAGCACCACGCCGTCGTCGCCTCGTCGAACTCCCGCCGGAGCTCGCATCCATGGAGCAGAGGGGCTCCTAGCCCGAAGGCGTCGCTGAGCCGCGCCATCCACCAGCTCCAGCGAGCTGGATCTGAGACGGTTGTAGCACATCGGCCGGGGCCGTGGCCCCAAGCCTCACCTGCCCCGGATCCCGGCCTGCGCCGCCGATCCCCCTCCCACACGCCACACCACCACGCCGCAGTCGCCTCGCACCTCCACCACCAGCTCCGGCCATGCACCCACTCACCACCCGCCCGCCGCCGAGGCCAGAAGAAGCAGCGGCAGGACGGGGAAGCACCTGCACCTTTGGGGCGCCGCCGCAGACGACGCCGTGGAGGGGAAGATGCAGAACTGCAAAACGACGACGCCGGCCACCCCGCCTCCGCCGCGCCGCCGCAGGGCCCTCTATTTACATCGCCGGAACGCAGATCCGGGGATTCCCCACCCTCCCGCCGCCGTAGCGGCCGGCGGAGGGGGAGGAATCCCACGGACGCGCCGGCGGCCGCCGGGAAACCCCGAGATCGCCCCGAGATCGCCTCTTGACTACTGTAGAGAGAGGGAGAGGTCCAGAAATATCGAGTGAGCACTTTCTCGGGACTGTGCATGAATCGAATCGATCTTTAGTATACATCTGAACATGACCCCCCAAGGAAGGCTTTCAAGACCTTGGCAGGAGAGGCCATGTGTTGAGCCCGATTTGCTATAACATTTGCCAACAAAAGCAATTTTCTGTGAAATTGAACAAAAGCAATTTTTTGTTCATATATATGAACCTCATGCTGGTCCATCTATTCCTTTAAACACAAGATGACCAACGGTGATCTTGGATTCATCAAGCCATTCCACAAACCGTGAAATTAGTATTGCATTATTTGAATGTAGATAGCTTTGGACATTAGCACATACATAGTGCAGGTTGCAATTTCTTCAGCATTAGCTGGTCAGAATGCAAATCAATCTAACATTCTCAGCAAAACTGTGTATCCATTTCATTATAAATAACAATATAACAGATTGATACAGGCATACGACATTATTACTATTGTGTTACAGATGCCCTAAGCTAATTGGCTGTTGCACAGTAACTTATCATTGATCCTACTATCATTCTATCTTCGGCGATGACCTGAAGAATCCTAGTTACAACAACTCGGGACTGTGCATGAATCGAATCGATCTTTACTATACATCTGAACATGACCCCCCAAGGAAGGCTTTCAAGACCTTGGCAACAATCAACTCTATTTCTCCAGGAAAATGCAGCAACCAAGTGAACGTTGCACTGGCCAAGGAATAAGAATTGGCCCGACCAAATGCATCAACTGGTCTATAAAGTACTTGATAGTATACAGTCATCATATGTAGTCTCGAAGGGTCACATACAGATCCTCTCTTCAGGATCTAGGTTGATACCTGTGGTGCGGGTTCAACTGAAATTAGAACAGAAATCTGCAGGACTGCAAAATCACTGAATACAAGCACGATTTGTTCAACATACCTTGAGAAAGTTGAGGCGTGAAAATGCATACAACTCATGTGGTTGGTCTGGTCATAGTTGATAGACCCCGGCCTCCCATGGGAACCATACCAGGAAGCCCCATTTCAGGCTCGTCGTCTGCTGACATAACAAATAAATTTAACAAAATTGGATAAAACACTGAAATTTGATTTTAAAATACGTCTCAGACCATATTGTGAGTGCTGATCGGCAAGCATATTATGTTTTAAATTAACAATGTACTGAGATACTTATGTAATATTTTTGCTCAAATGTGAAAAAGATTCCAATAAACTGGGTAGCCATGTCATCACGGGACACCTACCATTCATGTCTTCGCCAGATTCGGCACCAGCAATCCCGATGCAGGAAAATAAAGACGAATCATCAACTTTCAAGTGCTCGTATGCAAGATACAAGTCCTCAATTGTGGCATTTTCATATAGTGTCGTCATTTCCTTAATACAGGATATATCCTGCATTTAATTGGAACAAATGAACTACAGTAAGACAGTGATACAACACAGGAAGAGAAAATAACTCAAGTACACTAAAAAATTGTCCGCAAAAGCTAATGAAGGATAAGATATGGGTAGAGCTCCAACAACTCATATATTATATAGGAAAATTATAATTTATAGAGATTTAACACGTGATCATACATTAGCAGATACACAATACGCTGACTGCTGTTCAGTATAGCCCTAGATCCCAAAATAGGCGAGTCCTGGCCAGCTCAGTATATTATCATAGATATTTATAGTTTCCATTAATTTAAAGCCCCCAGAAGTGTGGGTAGAAATTCAGAAAAAACACAAGGTTTAGTTATATTTAATTCAGTAATGCCTGACTAACGAACTGAATGCTACAGCATGGGAAAGCTGAAAGGGTCCCGACTCCAAAGTGCCAACAACCCATATGTGAATTTCAAACAAATCATATAAATATAATTGCACCCTGGGCCTGGGAGTATGTATACACAGAATATATAACTTTCATACTTTTTCTTCAGCTTCTCATACGACAACCCTAGAATTTTTTGACATATCAACAAACTTCTCAAACCAGGTCAGGATGCTTTCAGAAGTTTGTCTACAAAACTTTCATGAAAAAAATCTACCCAGAGTGCCTATGCAGAGTTCATCCCATTAAAGTGGGACAAGAACAAGGCAACCGAAGTGCCCTTGCAACCAGGGTTAGAACGGAGAGCCAGTCAATTTCCTTTTCCCAATTTTATGTAGATTATGAGCTTATAACCCTCAAATAGAATTTACCTTTCTAGGCACGGAAGAAGACTGCAGATGGGCTAGCAGACCAAGCCAATAGGCATTTGTCTTTGTCTCAGCCTCGTGTTTCATCAGCAGTGTCCTCTTTGCCTGAAAGACAAGAAAATTGCTTGTCAAATTAACAAGTACAATATGCTTGCTACATAAAGTTCAATAGTCACACATTAGAACAGTAAATTTATGTTTAAAGCTTTAAGATGCCTATTTAGCTTAAGTGCATGGAATTTAAGTAAGATGTGCAGTTTGCTTATTCTCATTTAACTGTTAAGAAACATAACCATGATCAGAAAGAATTGCAGCATTATAACATGCTGGTTTGCATAATGTTAATACTAAAACACATAATGCAAAATAGTAAGAAAATTTGACTAACCCGGTCCAGCTCTCTTTCAACAATTTTGTTACTATGTAAACCTCTGAGAACACCTTTGCATGCATCAACAGCTTTATGGACCTGGCATCAAAGATCAGAAAATGATAGTATTAGCAGAAGAAGAGCGCAGAAGAAGAGCGCAGAACAAGAAGCTCAAGATCACAACTTAAATACCTTGCTCGGGGTTGAAGTTACCGCAATCACATACCAACCAAGATCCAGTTTGTCAAAAAGATTTAATTCAAAAGAAACATCATAGGTCAATCCCATGGAATCTCGAACTGTTGTAAATAGCCTGACAGAAAAAGGTGCAGCTCATCATGTTAGTCCTATTAGGTAAAGACCAACAAAAAACATGCATCGCCATGAAAACCTAAAGTATCTCGTTTAGTGTAAAGTCAAAACTAAAGGCTTTTCTCTCCAAAAAAAACCTCATTAATAAGATGTGTAACCCCAGTATGTTGCTTTAATAGTCTAAAATGAATAAATAGGGCATCATAAAGATTTTTGCAGAAGCAAACCACTCTAACCCAATTATCCAAAGGTGGCACATAACAGTAAAACACATGCAGCATACTAGAATGTACTGTGTATGAAACAGCTTTACAATGATGTATAATTCTTTACCTGGAATTAATAATTTCGGCCAGTAAACTCAAGGCAATCCCAAAGAAAAGAGGGTGGTTGCGAACACTAATATGTGTCTTCTCCATTAGATCCAAGTTTGCTGGTTCGGAGATTTCTGCTGCCATAGTACTAAAAATATCAGTCCACATGTTCATACAGTCATACACTACTACACAATGTCATTGATAGATGATGGGTGGCAATTCCTCAAAACAGAAACAAAAATCATGTCTAACACTCAAGGTATTATAAGGTGCGGTGGAGTCAATCGTGGGACTCGTGTGAGAGTGCAGCACACAGCACATAGTATTAAGTTAGAATTACCATTTGCGCTAGAACTTCGAATTACATCAAAGAGGTCCTTCCCTTCAGTAGCAAACCCCCATCGATTAGGTGCCGGGCCAGCAATGTACGCACAAGCTCTCTCATCTGTATCCTTTATGTACACCTGGCACAGAAGAATCCAGTCATATTATATGACAGTATTTGAGCTTTTAGACTACACATGTTTTTAGAAAAGTATGAAAATGTCAATGTGTCTTTTCTCCCAGGATGCTTCAGCATGAGGATTGTGAATGTAACTACCCATTTGTTTATTTGCTTTACACAATAAGTATGAAAATGTCAATGTGTCTTTTCAATATGCTCATCATGTTAGTCCTATTGTAAAGTATCTCGTTTAAAAAGATGGTAATGAAGGCATACTTGCTGGGAATGCAGATCCGATGGAAACGGCAGGAAGGAGATCTTCTCAATATGCTCCGGCGTGTTTGAAGAATTTGAGGCCCTTACAGTCCCAAGATAATCGAGAACACAAGATTCTACCTCTTCTTCTGTGAAATCACCAACTACGCTGACCTGTAAAACAGTATTTCAACATTGAACTTAAACGTGGTTAAGAAGAAATGTTGCCATGTTGGAACAAGATTAGAGAACTGAAACTCAGAAATGACAAACTATTCAACAAACCTCCATGTTGCTACCCACGAATTGGTTCATGACGGCTTCTTTAACTGACTGAAGAGTCAACTTTTGCAATGAATGTGGAGATGGCTCTACAAACCTTTCATCATGGTTCAACATTGCTACCATAAGCTTGTGAGCCGTGGCACGCTCCAAACTTTTGGGGATAGAGCGGTAGTAAGACAAATATAACTGAGCTGCTCTATCGAACGCATCTTCTAGCCACACATTATGCTGTAACACAAAGAAGTGAACTGTGTAAATGCAACAACTTCATGTTTCAGAGAAAACTTAATTTCTCCTATAGTGATGCAGGTGAGTATGTTATTTTGTAAGCTGAAAACGCACACCTCAAGGACCATATGCAGGAGCTGGAAAGCAGCACGCATGCCATTATCTCTTAAAGCAAACCTAAATTCCATAAAGATGAACTCCTCATTGGATTCCAGCGAGCAGTTTATGAGATTGTTCACACAGAAAAGTTCAACCTGAAATAAAAATCATATGCAGATCGTATGAAATATAAAATAATAAGTATCAGAATTAATAAGACAAAATGCAAACAATCTGTGAACATCACTGGTACATTACATAAACGAATATTGAGGCCAGTGGAAATGAAATCGGAAGGATAAAGTAAAATGGTGTATGCAGTACAGAAAAACAACAGTAACCTCAACAAACTTATTAATGAACAAGAATTTGGGGCTAGAACTACATTAGAATGATAGACTGGATAATCTTGCAAAAAGTGACTACTTTAAATGTTTATCATACATAGTAGTAAGTTTGAAGTTTAGAAAGCTTGGCTGGCACGGATATAAAACTGAATAGTTTGTGGAAGATACCTGTTCCCTTGAGAAGTTACCAACACAGCCACCTTCACTCAAAGTACGAACACCAACAATAACAGATCCCTTTGATTCAGAATTTTCGGTGGCTCTCCCACCACCTACTATCAACCGCATAACACCAACCCTTGCCTCATTTTGTGTGATCTGTCATCAATCATCACCAAGTGTTTAGTATGAAATATGAAACAAAAGCTGATTACATAGAATGGATACTGAACTGAAGATGATTCTTATGTCTCTAGAAAAATAGCCTGGGGTTTCCAAGTTGACTAAGTACCTTGTAGTTGACAGAAATTCCATTAGAAAGGCGGCGTTGTGTTATACCGGTTTCACTGTCAAATACTTTCACCACGTCCTGCTCTTTACCAAAAGGGGTAAATGATGGTTGGTGTTGCAATTTCAAGTCTTCAAGTTCTGATTGAGTAATCAACTCCTTTGGTACCTCAAGCTGCAACCAGTACAACAACAATCAATAGCATGCCACTTTAACGGTTTTCACATTGGCACGAAAAGTCAACACATTCAAGCATGAACTTTGCTAAACCAAGTTAGTATAGTTTCATAACAAGCAAACGATATCCCAAATAACCAACATACCTCAGGCTCCGGGTAAATTGGTTCTTCAAGACCTTCTTTCATGGACTCGGTTATCTCTTCTGGATTGATCTCAAAATCACTTTCGCCTACTCCATCAAGATGGACCTTTCTTGGTACACAGGCCACAATAGCAGCAGGAAGTGGTGCATTGGGTTTTCCAAAGTCAGAAATAAATTCAAGTACTTCTGCACCAACAGTGTTGACCTACATGTGGCAAATGTGTTTATAATTATAATGTCACTAAGAACTAGCAGAAGGTAAAATGCAATGATGTCATTGATTTTGACTATGACTTTTATAAGAGAAATTATAATGACAACACAGTACCTCTTCAAGTGTGACGGTTTCTGCAACTGCAAGCAAACTATCATGTCCCTGCAACTGATCCATGACAGTATGGCCAAGTGCATCACTCTCCATAATGAAGTCCAAGTTGTCAACCGAGGGAACACTATCAATCATCATAGCAAGCTGCTCACTATCTTTTATCAGTGCATCCATATAACGGGTCATTTCTCCCATTGTGACACCGAACTCTTTGAGTCTCCGAACCTAAAACAACATAAGGAGAAATGGGTAAACAGGAACTGAACACTTGCAATAAACCAGCTAGTTGGCTAGAGTTCAAGCTTGGTCTGGATTTAACCTGGGTTAATGTCAAAGCTGAATCAGCTAGGGTTGGTTTCAGCTCACATTGAGACTGGATTGGGCCTAGATTGAGCTTGGATCGTGCCATATTAGACTGGACTAGTAGGCTAGACAGTTCAGACCAGACTAGGCTTGACTTAGGAAGGGCTCATGCTAGGACAATCTTGTTGTAATATCTTTAATTCAATTCCTTATCATCTACTCCCTCTGTACCATGATATAAGATGTTTTAGGTATTCCAGTACGGATAATATACAGATGTATATAGACGTATTTTAGTGTGTTGCTCTATGTAGTCCGTATTGGAATACCGAAAACATCTAATATTATGATACGGAGGGAGTATTATTTCAACCATGATGTTCATATCATTCCGTGTGGCCGAATAGGGCAATAGTTCTTCATATGCATGCTAAACCGACACGTACATTGGCAATAGACAACTAGCTGGTTCGAAGATCATTTTATCTAGGTAATTGGTGCATATATCGAATGATGCAGTACAGTCAGCTAAAACAAACAATTTAATACACAAAGGAAAACTGAGCCATGAAGTTACAAACCTCATGAACAGCAACTTTGATGGCACTCCTCCAATTTTGGGGTTCAGCTGTTACTGTTAAAGTGGTCACCGTGCACCCTTCCCTTCCGGAGTCGCTGTGATCCAGCTCGACTGATGTAAAGGGAGGATTTGAGCTCTGTATGGAATAAGGAAAAAATAGTTTCGCTCAGTCAGATAAACCATGTAACTACGTGTTCCCTTGTAAAATATGTAGTAGTGTGCAATCATGTGCAGATTCCTCACTGGAAGATCCTGGCTATTCTGACTCACATTTAAGTCCAATATCGAGTATAATGGATCCTGAGTAGCTACAAAACAAGTGTTTTTTCTTCACGTATGGAATATCATTTACCATGGCGGACTGGTAGCCAAAAAGCTCCTAACCGTGAGAAAATAACGTGTGCAATTGTGCATAAATATGAAAGTGTGAAGCGTTCTAAATATATAAGGATATAAAGTTATAAACTATTTTCTACGTTCTCATGCAACAACAGAAAGGGAAAAAACATATATAAGATTCGCAATAGTGTCCATAGGACATCAGATCATGAATGTTTCTAAAAATCACAAACCTTGTATCTTGTATTGATTCGGAAGTGCAAAGCGGATAAAAATATCCGCTTCATCAGGACACTACGCAGGTCTTTGTATGTCTGAACTTGGTTGACTGGTATCTGTCAAACAAAGGAAAGCAATAGTTAGCCAAGGGCAGCAGGGTTAAGGGACTTCACTTAGAGAAGCAGTAAACTAGTTGCAGAAACAAAAATCATTATACTCAATTATCTTTAAAGAAGACCATATTGAGGGCACAAAGTGTTAACATGAGGCTTGTAAATGTTACCGAAAAATAGATGGACTATCAAATCCTACGTGGTGCATGCATTGAGGCTAGTTTATCTACCAAATGATATGATATGAGCTACTATTAGAATGAACATTTTGGTGGTAAACTAGTAACAAAGGTGCAAACATAAGGTAAGTGTTCAGACTAGCAGGACCATACCTTACAAAACATGTTGATAGAGAAACTCTGAATCAATTCATGTTGAAAAATCACTGGAGGCTTGGCATCCTGATGAACGTCAGGAAGGGACCATTTATGCTCTACGGGAGGTCTAACTGCCTGTCTTTCTCTTTTTACAGGTTTTGGTTTATCGGTGGCAGCCAAGCTACCCGGCAGCTTTGGCGCAAAAAGGCTTGCCATGGCACCAAATGGACCTGCAGTCGACATAGGGGCTGCTTCGTTTCCAGAAAGTGTATGTTCAAACACAGCCTGCATTGTGATGGGTCAGCTAACGAGCCTGCTACTCAATCATGCTGGAATCAGCTAATTTTTCAACAACAATACTTAGTAGGATGTAACTTCTGATTTTACCTCTATCTCCCGCACTGCTCTGGGAATATCATCAATTTCTCCTACCAGGTATAAAGTGGCATTAGCAGGGTAGTACCATCTCTCATGGAATTTGCGGATCTTATCAGGATCCCATTTTAGTATTTGCTCCTCGAGTCCAATAGGAAATCTGTTGCTCAATTTGTTTTCCGAGTGTAAATGTTGCAACAACTGCAGCACAGGAGGCACAATTAGTACAGAAAGATAGTGCCCTGGAATATTAGATGATCCAGCACTGTTCCAGGAATATTAAAATAATATCCCTTCTCGGAAGTTTCTCAAGTGGTGAACACTGGGAAAAAGACTTGCCTGACAATCAACACGGTACTCGATTGTGTTCATCATCTGAAGCTCTGAAAGAATTGCTCTTCTCTCTTTCTCGACACGAGATGAAGAAAACTTTGGATGAAAAGCTATCTGAAAGTAATAAAGTGAAGAACTTTTTTATACAACTAAACAATAACGTCAAGAGATCTGTCAAACAGATTAATAGCATGCATCTATATTTTATCTACCAGTTTGAATGTGTTGGTGTAACATTAAAAGAAAATGATAGTGGATAGTTGACAGAGAGTCTATTATTGTTACAAGCCTAACCAACTGAATATGCTTGCTGTTTCAAATATGCTTTATAAAATAGCCTACAGTAAACAGACATCCCACAATACAACTAAATAAGAATGTGATTGAGTAACAATATCTTACCTCATCCAAAGCATCCAGCACAGAAGGGAGTAAGGCTTCACCATATTCCTGCCACATGAAAGACAAACCAATATGTCAGATCCCAGATAAACAAGAAAAGAAATCTAACTTGAACAGTCGGCTTTTTTTAGAAAATGTCAAGTCTATCCGTCTATGGCAGCCAACTAATACACATTGAAATTCATTGTCACACAAGTCGTTATCAAATAAGATATGCAACCAGGAAACCAAAGATGGCCCAAACAAAGCAACCAGGAGTTAAGTTAAGGTCCAATTCCGAAATTGAGAAAAGCCACAGAAGTAGGACCTTTGTTTTAGTTGGAGAATGGATATGGAAGACTGTATGGTGGAAGTCTGTATATGCATTAGACCTTGCACCAGTCCCCAAGAGTTTCTCACGCTTCTTACTCCCAAGAAATGCAACATGCTCGATCATATGTGCAATTCCCTGCTCATCCTCTTCCTCGTCAATAGATCCAACATGAACTTCCATGTGAGCCTCAAACCTGCAAACTTAAATAGTTAGAAGTCCATAGTGCACAATTCTAATATGTCTATCAAAGTAATTTTGCTTGGTCGCTTTTCTCTCCCCATGTAATCCTTTCTTGTTGTGTTTAGATGCTGGTCGAGTTGACAGTCGTTTAAACCATTTCAAAATCTTTAATCTGGTTGGCTGTCTTTGGCCTCTATCCTTTCTTAATTTATTACTCCCTCTGTTCAGTTCTATAAGTCCTTCTAGATTTTTTTTGGAAAATACATGTATCTAGACATAGTTAGTGTGCTGAGTCACTCATTTTGATATGTATGTAGACCAAACTGAAATAAGGGAGTACACGCAGTTCTCCTGCATGGTTCGTTTTTTTTTTTTTTGCTTGGTCCAACTTAACAGAAGTTTTTGTATGACATGAATTAACCATGGTTCTATATTTACTGAGGATCCATGTGCTGGGGTACAATTTTCATGTTCAAGAACTCAACACTTCATCCCAGTTTATATGTTCAACGGGTTGACTTATACTACTTTCAAGTGTCTCCAAAACTGAATACAGGAGAGAGCAAGGGAAACCAAAATATTTGCTGATGTATCCATATACAAGCACGCAATTTTTATGGTCAACTAATCAAGACAAATCTAAACTATGTTCCAGTTCAACTATTCAAGGGTTACACCAATGATTTAGCCACATATATTGAATATTAAAGTTAAACAAAAAAGAACAGGCAAAGCTGATAGATCACTGGAAAATTGTAGTTGTGATTGTACAAAGAGTTCAATACAAAATTCAGTTGCAAGGTATGGCCAATGTCATGCTCATAACCACAAGTCCCCACTATGCTGGGAAATCCAGCTAGGAGCAGAAAATCATGTAGATAATTCGTTTCAGCAAAAGAACATTATGGAAGTACTATCGCCAAGAGTGTAATAATCATAAATGGAGGTGAAAAGAAGTTTCGTCACCTATCTGCTGGAACTTTGTTTGGTAAAATAAGATATCTGAGGCCATTCTTCAGTTGACCCCTTATTAGCTTTGGATGGGAAGGAAGAGGAGTGTCCAGGACAGCTTCAAGCTCCTCGTTTCCAACCGCGTGATCAAGAAAAGGTTTATCAAGAGCTGTCTCGGACCATGTTGGACTTGCAACGTGTGGTTCGTCAGGTCCAGCAGCTCGCAGTATGTGACTATGCCTAATCTGAAATCAAAAGTCAAAGTCAGAAGATGAGGCTTCACTAATTTTCAACATGAACAAGTAGAGGAGTGGATTATGCGATCGCACTATACCCTGCGGATCTGCAATACTACACGAAACCTTTTATAGTTTTATGTATTTTTTTAGAACAAAACTGTGTCATTGATTTGCAGTACAAGACCACTCACTAACTTGACTGTTCAATGTTCCTTCAACATTTAGGTTGTTCCAAACTCAAATACCCACATGCAGCTGGACCTTACAGAGTGTTACTAAGTGGAGTTATTCGCAGTACAAAACCTCCCACTGGATTCAGAAACAAACATGTGACTTGTTCCGCATTAAACTTCTATGGACACAAAACCAGGTAATCCTTCTAGTACAATTGACAAAAATGCAAGTAGCACATAATTGCTTTATTACACTTCTACCGATAGTCAATTGACATTCATTGTGCTAATGATATAGCCTGCATCATCTGCACCACTACATAGGGAACCGAGCAAAATCATGCGACTCCACCACGGAAGTTAGCTGAGATGAAACGAACCTTGGGCCTGCCCCAGCGGCTGTGGAGCGATAACCCCGAGGCGTGCGGGAGCGCGCAGGGCGTGAGCCTCGCGAGCCCCGGCCGCCCCCGCCTCCGGGTCCTGGGGAAGCACGAGAGGCAGCCGTCCTTCTCCTCGCCGAGAATCCCAGCCGCCGACGCCCCGAGCCCTTGCGCCCGCTGCTTCCTCAACCTGCAGGCACGCATATAAGACGACGCGAATTAGCCGTGCTAGATAAACCCTGACAAAGCGGCGGCGCCGGCGGTAGGGGTGTACCTGGGCGAGACGGCGCGGCGGCGGGTGCAGCGGAGGGGGGCGACGACGGCGGAGGGGCGGATGGCGAGGGAAGGGCGTGGGCGGAAGGCGTGGGCGGAGTGGTGGACGGCGGCGGCGGAGAGGGAGAGGCCCGGGGCGAGGCGCGGGGCGGCGGCGACGGAGGGGGAGGGGAAGGAGGCCATGGTGGGATGGCCTGGCCGTACCCGAGGGGGAAGGATAGGGAGAACGCTGCTCCCTGGCTACTATTCGTATTTCTATTTTCTTAATGTTTTTATGTGAAGGTAAAATAGGCTGGGGGCGTATCGACGGAGAGAAGAGAGTTGGGTGCCGGCACGGCGGCTTTCGCGGCCACGAGACGAGAGGCGACGACGTCGATATCTTTTGCTGCCCAGAGTTGTTCCTGTTGTTGGTGGTGCCGGAGCACGATTTGGACTGGATTTGGGCCGACCCGCCCGGCCAAACTAGATGAGGAGCCGCCGGTGAACCTCCTTGAGACCTTGAGAGACTTTTTCTTTTCGCATTTTAGCCACCGAACTTTGGAAAAGATTATCAGATTGAGATGCTACAACACGATATATGTGCCCCTTTACGTTCAATGGCTTTGGTATACTAGTAGACTTGCACGTGCAACACACATCACACTAACTAAAATTGATGGCAACATGTAGCTCACTACCCATATCTTTCCATTCATTCTCTTGCGCAAGCCCGTCCCTAATTCAACATTATATTTTTCATTGTGCAATTTTACTAAATTCAGGAGAGAACTCAAGATATATATGGTCAATTGTACCATTCATAGTTCTTCACATATTATTAAAAACACCTTACAACAAATATGTGTATGACAGACAAACATGGCACCCTAAGGAAAATGGTTACACCAAATGATCAGCAACCACACTGAGTTCTCTTCTCACCTTGGAGATAAATGAGAAATAATGGTACAATTATCTATCATCTCGTTGAAATTTTCACTACAATAAATATCCATATTACAAAGTCTGTTCTTACCTGGGAGAAAATAAGAAACAACAAACGCAAATACAAATATACATGGTCGCAGCGACAAATTCAATGATGAATCGAAATTCTTCCTAAATGTAAAGCAAAATTTGGAAAAGACTAAGCAAGGAAGGTATGCAATCACTTGCTGCATATCTTATTTTAGTTCATCAATATCCTCAGGAACAAGTCCGTTGTTCAGCTGGACCTCTTGGTCATTCAAAATCGGGTTGCACAAATTCATATTTGCAAAATTTCCCTAGCAAGATTACACAAAATTTATCCATATGCTTCGTTTTATACAACAAAGATGCCATTATAGGCGATTTGTTGACCAAGGAGCTAGCTATCACACACATGGAAGGCTAGCTATCAGATCCATCCACACACACACGGCAAGCTAGCTAGGCATCAGATCAACATAGGCCAGCTCTAGTACTGTACCACGGAAAGCAGCGTCGCTGCCAGAGATAGGCACGGGACGGCGGCGTCGGCTTTGATTGGATGCAGCGACACCCAGGGCCTTCAAGGACCGCGACTACACCGCCCAGGACCTGGCGGCGCTCGGGGCCTTCGACGGAATACCAAAGAGGATGTCGGCAGAAACGTCCGGCGGCGCTCGGGGCCTTCAGCGCTCGGCGGAAACGTCCCGGCGTTCGGCAGTGGCCGCGTGGTGCAGGCGCCCGGCGTACGCGGGTTGCTGGACGCCGGCGTGCGTGTGCTCCAAGCGGAGGAGCTCGTCGGGAGCAGCCGCCGCGACCTGTTTGCGTGGGAGGAGTGGTTTGTTCCGGGAGAGGAGACAAACAATATTGAACCGGTACAATGACAAATTTGTTTATTATGTGATTTGGTGGGAGGGCAAAATAGTCAACATTGGGCAATGTTGAGTTGTCAAACATTGGAGCGATATGGAGCGTCGATCAGATATTTGAACGGTCCAGATTTAAAGTATCAGAACAACACAAGTTTGCTCTTTTAATAATACTAGTTGGAATGTACGTGCAACGCACGTCTTCGAGACAATTTAGAATTATAAAAGTATGTCTACAGGCTTACACGATTATTTTTATTTTATTTTTTTGCATCAGTCTTATATTTTATATTGCAAAGACAATGATATTAATGTAAGCATCATGGAGCACACAAACCTCACACCGAAGCCAACGTGAGTGGCGATGAAGGTGGGCGGATTTTTGGCACAAATTATGTCATATACTCAGTGTCACATTTATATCTTTCAACACGACCTCATGCGACGACATCGTCTTGGGCATCATCGCCTGCATTTTCTTCTTGTTGGACCATTCACGCCTCTCTTCTTGGCGTGATCAGTGTAAACTGCACTTGTTAGAGATGCCTACAAACACGCGAAAACAGATTTAGATTAACATTCTTAGATGGTTGGCAATATTTATGTAGTTTTGGAAATTAAAAGTTGTGGTTTTCTCACCATAACAATTGTTATAACTGGTCCAGAGCCAATGCCCAATGCAGAGCCGTCAGCCCTGTACGTCGAAGGTGCCACCGTGCCAACCAAATGGTAATGCAGTTCAGTTAAATTTTCTGCAGGCGTCAGAATCCAGCAAAGTGTATTGTATTATGAATGATTGTGCGAAACCAAATTAAATCTTTTCTCGAAAGTTCAAACCCTAAAACCCTAATCCCGGACTCGGCCCCCGCCCAGAGCTGGCGGTGCTGCGGCTCGGCGGCGAGGGTGCGGAGGAAGGAGGCCGCCTGCGTCTCGCGGAGCGGGTGGCGTCCGTCTGGACCCGGTCGCAGCCGCTGGCGGTCGATCTCGGGCAGACACCAGACGGCGTCGGCGGCGGTGTGCGAGATCCGCGCGGCGGCCTCTCCGTCGACGGCGTCGGGCAGCTCTCCCGTGTGGATTCGCCCCAGCCGCTCCCGCTGCGCGGCTCCTCGGAGGGCTCGCGGCGGCCGGCCGTCTGAGGGCGGCGAGATGGGGCGGGACGGCGGGCGGAGCGGCGCCGGGGCGCTGGGAGGCCGGAGGACGGCGTGGCGGTGGAGACAGGCGCGGTCGCGAGGATTGGGAAGGGGAGAGTAAGAACCGAGGGGAGGCGCGGGCGGTGAGGCACCGCTTTGTTCTTTTTTCTCTTCTTTTTAATGTAACATGAGGCTGACAGGTGGGGCCCACCGCGGCACTGTAGATAGCTACAGTGTTAGCTACAGTACTACAGTACCGCGGGTGGCCGAGAGGCCGGCATTTCCCATGTCTTTGATATAGTTAGTAATTATCTACAGGGTGAAGTTAGATGTGTGTCTGAACCAAAACAAATGGAACCGATGATTTACTAATAAATATTCCTTCAGATATAGTAGCAAAGCACAGGCATCTCCACATAAAACGACCAGGCTAATCAGGCCATAGAAAGGGGATCAGATTCATCGCATGAAGAAAAGCGGAATCGGGACAGGGGTTTACTGGTTGTTGAGGCTTGGGCTGCTGATTCATCTTTTGATGCGCTGTGATTCCGTTGAGCGGGGACGGCTAGGTGAACCACTATTGGCTGCTGCCGGAGTAGTACCGTGTTGACCCAAGACGGAACTGAACCCAGCTTGCAGCCGGAATTGGAGGCAGCGCATAGCTGAAACCAGAAACGGCGCCGAAATCCTTCCTGGTCAGCTACTCCCTGGCCGTGCTAAGCCGGAGCGACGGAAAAAGGTCTGGCAAGCTTACCAAGAAACCGGTGGTCGGCGAACACTTCCTCCTATACCTAATCCCCGCCGCCCAGTGGCACGACCGGAAGAACCATCTGCACGTTGTAGAATCCCACAGACGCGGCCGGCGTCATGACGAAACTTCGCAGATCCGCACCACCCGCAGCTGCCCTGTCGAGCCGCGGCTTGTCCACGCCTTTTCCGAGGACGGAGGATCTCGAGGAAAATTATGACGACCGGCCGACCAGGAATACTGCGGCGGCCGCCGAAAGCATGAGTCGTTGTGGAGAGGAAGAAGAAGGCGATACACTATCCACTCGAACTCGAAATAGAAAGGTCTGTTGAAATAAAACGAACCGGTACGATGGCATTAGCAGTATTATGTGATTTGGTGAGAGGGTAAAACGGGCAAAAATGAATTTGTGTTGAGTTGTCAAACATTGGAGCGATCTGAACCGTTGGCCAAATATTAAAGGGCTCAGATTCAATGTATCAACACAAGTTTGCTCTTTTAATAGTAGTATAGATAGTTGTACTTGTCAACGTGGTACATCGTGGAGCGCGTTGAACACTCAGGCGCCAATGCCGCTGGGCCTGCCCGAGACATGGAGCACGACCATCACCTCGTCCTCCTCCCCGTCCGCTAAGAGATGACTGTTGAGACATGCATCGAAGGTTGTCAATGTGTGGGTTGGGCTTAGACATGTCTGGTTTTCTCAAGTGTGCCGCATCAGCGGAGCCAGACATACAAGACGTGTACAACATGTGCCATGTTATAAACTCACTGCAGAAGCCAGTCTAGCATAGAAGACGTATTTGACAATGGAAAAAGAGTATATAATCATGCCAATGTTCAATGTATACTCTTGAAGATTCTACAAATATGCCTATCTAAACATGCACTCAAATTCTATATTGTGTATACCATATACTTTAGGTATGTTTACCATAAATATGTATACTTCATATAGTTTATCTAGTTATTGGAGTTAGTTGGTAAAGAAAATTATGCTACAAAATATAGTTTAAATCTAGGACAATATAAATGTATTTCAACTAGATGCATTACGGATATATAGAAAAAATTGCTACAGCTAATATTTAGTAAAAAAAATTGTTGTTAATTATGCTAAATGAGACGAAGAACATTCTAACTGTTTAAAATTGTAGCATGATATAATAATTATAAAAGTTTGATATAAATTGTATTAAGATAATTCTAGGTGGGTCCAAAAACATTTGGGCTATTGCTGGTTCGAAGTTGTCCAAAAAAACATTAGTAAACGGAAGAGTAAAAACTTTGGGACAAACATACTTCTTCTCATCATTGTAGACTTGTAGGAAGTGTCACATTCTCTTTTGTAGCAAAGGTTCTACCGCTCCAGGCATCAGTCACTTTCCTTCAGATCCGAGCAAACTTATTCCTGAAAATTAATCTATGTATCGTTTGTGTGTGTCTAAGTAGACCGTGCCAAATCTAATCAAACCAACCTGATAGACTCGAGTGGAAGGATTGCTAGGAGGTGGCGGATGCGAATACCTTAGGGCCGACGATCGGTTTCATTTGAGATTTGTCCCCAAGATTTGAGGCCAAACTAGACGAGAAGTAGCCGATGAACCTTTTGGAGACTTTAAGAGATTTTTTTAAAATGCCTCAACACTTGGGGTCACCAAACTTTGAAAAAGATAGAAACTGCAATACGGTTTAGGTGCCCACTATGTTGGTAGAGCATCGACGTGGTACATTGTGGTGTCCGAGCTACAACGGTTGGGCACTAGCGTGTTCCTTCTAAGGGAGGAGCGGGCAGCTTCCAAATTGAGCTCGAATGATGGATGCGTGGATTGATGAGAAGAGGTGGGAAAGGGCGGGCATGGATGGGGAGGGGGCGAGGGGCAGAGCTGCAGAAGTGCAAATCGAATGTATCAAAGAGCCTGCTTGCATAAAGAAATGCACCTTTAGAAAGGTTGATCTCGACAAGTTGAATGACCACATATCCATTTTACTCTCTTTTTACACTCAAACCCACTTTATGACTTAATGATAGTTAAGTTGTTGCACCCATAGGCTTTAAGGAATTGGTAGGACATTGTTTAACCACTTCTCAGAACTCGACTAGCTGAATGACCACATATCCATTTTACTCTCTTTTTAGTTTTTACACTCAAACCCACTTTATGACTTAATGATAGTTAAGTTGTTGCACCCATAGTCTTTAAGGAATTGGTAGGACATTGTTTAACCACTTCTCAGAAATCGATCTCGTGTCTTGGCTAGCCCGTTCATTTGTTGCCTCTTTCATTTAGCTTGGACAACTGGCAAAGTTTCATTTCACAAATCCAGTCGTTAATTGTGCACAATCATGATTGCAAAGCCAAAGCATTCTGGAGGCCTAGGCATTATGGATTTTACTGTACATAATGAAGCCTTGCTCATTAAGCATTTACACAAGTTTTATAATAAGAAAGACATTCCTTGGGTCAATCATTGGAATTTTACTATGTTGATATAATGAAGCGATATAATGAAGCTGGTGGATAAATATAGAGAACTATTAGTTCTGTGAAGGTTGTGGCCAGAGATTCGATATTGTTTTGAACTGACTCTTGGGGTCAAGAGATTTTGCAACACAAGTTTCCTAGACTATTTTCCTTGCTAATTTTTTTTAATAATACATTTTTTTAATTAAATTCGAAAAATATTACGCAAAATAACGAAATTTCAAAAATAATACGGCCTCGGCCAGGGCTGGGCCGATTAGAGCCTGTCGGCCAGAGCTGGGCCGATAAGGCCTTATCGGCTCTGTCTAAGCCGACAAGGTCGCATGGTGGGCCAGGCCTGCGCCCGACAGGCCGTCACGCGTCACGAGTGGGCACTAATCGGCCAACTCTAAGCCGACAGGCCTGTCGGCCAGGGCTGGGCCGATAGGATGCTGGATAAGGCCCATCTTCCTCCTCGCGTCCTCTCTCCCTTTTCTTCTTCCTCTCGAAAACCAGCAGCTCCTTGCTGCGTTTCAGCGGCGATCTGTCCATCCAGCCACCAAATCTTCCTCCTAGAAATGTTAGAGAGTTAAGGCAGCTCAGATATACAGATGGGTTAGGTTTTTGTGTGATTTCGTGTTGTTTGGTTGGAGCAATGGTGGAGTTTAGGTGGAGGTTGGTGTAGGGTGGTGGTGGTGCAGCGTGGTGGTGGTGGTGCAGCGGTGTTGCATTGGCGGTGGTGGTGACGGTGCTGGTCCATTGAATCGGCACGCTTCAAGGGTATGCGTTTATCTGGCTAATTAGGGTTTACTGTTGCGCTAGTAATATTAAGTATATAGTTGTTCCCCGTTATAACAGTTAATTGGTGTCACATTTTTAGGTTGTTGAGATGAGTAATTTAGTGAAATGTTTGTTTTACTACGGTCCTGGCGAAGTTGTGGTAAATGAGCATGGAGCTGATTTGGGTGAGTTTCGATGGTCAGAGTTGGAACTGAGTGACCCAGAAACATGGTCTATAAGTCAGCTGAAAGATTGGTTGGCAGCGTGTTTAGGGCTTAATCCTCAAACAGACACTGTCGGTGTGCATGCACTGTGGACGAAGACAAGGTCCCCGGTGTTTTTTTATTTGAGGCCGATAGAGCGGACCTCTCAGATGGTGCGATGGTTGCAAGGCTGCGAAAGCAGGGGATGTACCCCTATCGCGTTACTGATACCTGTCGCGAAGGAGGTGATTCCGCCTGAAGGCGAGGGAGGTCACGATCCTGGCCAGAGTAGTCAGGAGATGCAATTTTCTGGACATGATTATAATCAGGGAGATGTTGGAGGTGGTGGTTATGAATCTGGCCAAAATAGTCAGGCAGAGCAGATGGAAGAGGGAGATGAAGATGGTGCTGAGGCAGCTGCAGACGATGTATTCCAAGAAATGATGGAAGAGGAAGACGAAGATGGTGGTAGTGCTTATGGGCATGATTCCGACGAGTCAGATGACGAACATGTGGTGCCAAATCCTGCGTCATGGAGTCATGATTTCTCGTCGTCAATGACAGTGAACGATGGTCATGATTCTGCCTGGGAATACCATCAGAACCAGGTTGCTGCGGGTGCTCTATATACCGACAAGCAACATTTGCAAGACGCAATCATTAAGTGGGCAATGTCGACTTGCAAGACATTCAAAACCAAGGTGTCGAGTAAAAAATATCTGACAATGGAATGTGAGGTAGCAGGGTGTCCTGGAAGGGTGCACGGTTATCGTCCTCACTTCGGCATAAACTGGAAAGTGAGCGACGTAGTACACACACATGTAGAATTGAAAGTATTCCTCAAGATCATCGTAACATTTCGTCGACGCTTATAGCTCGGTTGCTGTACTCAGAAATAGTACAGGGTAAAGCTATGGAAGCGAAGGCTATTCAGCATAAGGTGTTCACCAGGTTCAAGTACAAAATATCTTATGGCAAAGCTTGGAGGGCTAAGCAGATGGCACTTGAGAAAAGATTCGGATCGTTCCTAGACTCATATGACTCAGTTGTTCGGCTCCTCCACACATTGGAGGCCCGTAATCCAGGCACATATGTTGACGTCAAACACTTTTGGATGGAAGAGTTTCCAAACGTAAAGGTGCTGCATCGTGTGTTCTTCTCTTTCGGTGTATGCATAGAAGCTTTCACTCACTGTCGACCAGTTATCTGTGTTGATGGTACATTTCTTACTGGGAAGTATAGGGGACAGATCTTGACTGCCATTGGTCAGGATGGCAACAATCAGATCGTGCCACTTGCATTTGCTTTTGTGGAGAGCGAGAACACTGAAAGTTGGACTTGGTTCTTCAGGCAGCTTAAAATAGCAGTAGTAAAAGATAAGCCGAACGTGTGCATCCTTCATGACCGTCATGCTGGTATACTGAACGCCGTCAAGGCACTCACAAACCCTGTGGCCGCGGAAGAAACGCCATGGCTAGACCTGCAGAGTCGTTGGTGCATGCGCCATTTGGGGGCCAATTTTTTCTCACAGTTCCGAGATAAGGCTTTGATGAATCTATTCAAAAAACTATGCAAGCAGAACCAATTCTGGAAATACACATTCATACGTGGTAAGCTTGATGACTTCACTAACCAGCATGTTAGGCAGAGGAGAGCTGCACGAAATGTTGCAGTAGCAGCACATGTGCAACTTGTGGCGCAACAGCTAGCAACCGGACCTCCACCAGCTGAGGATGTACCTGTTGGGCTTTGTGACTTGCCAGGATTTGATCCGCCTGGTGTTAGGAGAAAGACTGGGAGGTTGATTAAAAACTTTCAGCAGTGGATAGAGCACGAGCCTCTTGAGAGGTGGTCTTTGCTGCACGACACTTATGGAGCCAGGTACGGTGTTATGACTACCAACCTGGCTGAAACATACAACTTTGTTCTGAGAGGAAATAGGGCATTGCCACTTACAGCCATTGTGGAGGGTATTTTTGAGGGCACAGTCAAGTACTTCAGAGAAAGACGCCAGAAAGCTCACTTGCATATCGTAAACAACCCGAACACACCTTTTTGTGAGAAGATTACGGAGTACATGGATAGGAAGATGGCAAAAGCTCGTACTCATGCTGTGCAGGCCATAGGAAATCAAGAAAGGAGGTTCGAGGTACGCTTACCTTCTGACAAATTTGGTTGCGGAAATCAGCTCAGAACGCATGAGGTGAGAATTGGAAATGAAGCCCGACCAACATGTGACTGCACATGCAATAAACCAAAATTGCTTCACCTGCCCTGCTCCCATGTATTGGCTGCGTGTGGGCAACTCGGACTGTCAGCCAGCTCGTTCGTTTCACCATATTATTTTAACGAGTCTGTTCTTAATACCTGGACCGGTGAAATGGTGGGATTTCGAGCTGTGGGTAATTTCAACACGGTTGACCCTAATGAAAGGCAGTACATCCCCGACCCAAGGCTACTGCGTCCCGGTAGAGGTAGACGACCGTGCAAGCGTATCAGAAATGGTATGGATGAATCTGAAGCCGGAGGCCCAACAATGCAATGTTTCTTGTGCAATGATTTTGGTCACAGGGACACTGGTTGTACCAAATTCCCACCTACGAATGCTGCTCCGGCAACTAGAGCAGCTGCTCCACGTGGGCGAGGCAGGCGAGGACCAAGAGGAAGGGGAAGAAACTAGGATATGTTTTAAATTTGGACTGTGCTTTTATTTGTAATAAATGTGGATCAATGTTTTAAATTTGGACTATGTTTTTATCTGTAATATGTGTGGATCAGTGTTTTAAATTTAGAGTTTAATTTCATCTGTAATTAGTCTCCATCTGTGTTTTAAATTTAGACTTTCATTTTATCTATAATTTGTATGCATTTTTGTTTAAAAAAGGAGGGGAGGGGAGGGAAAAACGGAGGAAGGCCTTATCGGCCCAGCTAAGGACGACAGCACCCTATCGGCCTAGTCTTAGCCGATATGGTCTAGTCGGCTTAGCCCTGGCCGATAAGCTTCTCTGACACGCGCGGGCGTCGACCGACGGCCTTATCGGCCCAGCTCTGGCCGACAGGCTCTAATCGGCCCAGCCCTGGCCGAAGCCATATTATTTTTGAAATTTCGTTATTTTGCGTAATATTTTTCGAATTTAATTTAAAAATGTATTATTAAAAAATTTTGGCATTTTCCTTTTCCCCTTGATACTAACCAAGGAAAAAAATAGCGTGCTACCAAAAATAGTGTGGCCCTCCTCCAAAAGCTATACAAGATATAGCGTGATATAGCGAAATTACATGTAAAATAGCGTGATGAAAAAAATGTAAAAATAGCCCAAATATTAAGGATTTCAGTAATAAAAATTTGTCCTAAAGCAACACATGCATAACTAGCTAAGTATATTTAAATGCCAAGTCTAACTCCATAGCACAAATACAAATATGAGTCTTAAACCATGAAAAAGTAATACATTAAAAGATAAACAGTTTTAAACTTTAATCAGAATTATTAACATCGTCTTTAGAATAACTAGAAGAACCACCAGATTGTCCGCCATCATCATCACCTAACGTTATTTCTAGGCATTATGTTAATATAGCTACAACATTATCACGTTTAGTGTGGTTTGACGCGTATAAAAGTCAAATAGCGTCGTAGCGGTAACTTTAGGCTAAATATAGCGTAGCCTCTCCAAATATGATATATCGTGCTATCGTGCTATTAACGGAGAAGTAGCGTGCTATTTTTTTCCATGATACTAACACCTAAGTTATCAGTTAAGGAAGTGGTGGAAACAGAAGATAGAACACAGATATTCTACCTGACTATGTCTAGCCAACCTTATGAGGAATCTCTTTCGGTTCAGGATATAATTGCTAAGACTGAGATTATTCCCTCTGCTTCAGATGAGTGGAACAGTGTGAAAGGAACCTAAGCTAATAAGCTCCCCAAGATGGTGTACAGTTTCTTAGGTCACTACCATCGTTCTTCTTGATATATTTAGCTAGTACAGAAATGCAAGCACGATCGAACTAAATAAAGGTTTGACTATCCTTTGTTAATATAATGGTTTCAAAAGAAAAAAAAGGATCTTTGTTCATCCCAAGAGTCATATGAGCCCTCTCGCTTGCTGAAACCCTACAGAATTGCGTCGAAACTCCACCTGTAGCTTCAGAGAATTATTTACAGTTGTTTATCATAACAAGTTCAGCCTGGTGCGAAGCATAACCTGAAGATTCCATTGATACAGCCGTGCCATGTCGACACGCAGGTATGATACGATTCACAAATCAAGCACTTTGATATGCCAGGTTGCAAACCAGGACACTGCCACGAGTCTTGTTGCCATAGTTCGCTAGAAATACACATCAAAACGACAGACAACCCAAAGCTAGTACACGCCGCACTACTCAGTACTCGCCACCACATCGAGGTGACAGCAGCAGCAACACAAGCCGCCGTCTGCCGCACCGATTATTCAGAAGAAGAGAAAACGAAGCAAAACGCTTTAGGAAAACAGAGGACCAACCGAGCTGAGACCGATGACCATGGCGGCCGGGTGGCTGGCGCGGGCAGGGGACTCATCAGAGCGCCTTGAGCATGTCCTCGGCGCTGCTGTTGGTGAAGGAGCCGCCTTCCTCGAGGTTGAGCACCTTGACGACGCCATCCTCGGCCAGTAGCGCGTATCGCCTGGACCGCACGCCGAGCCCGACGGGCTTGTCGGACAGGTCGAGCTCGACGCCCATGGCGCGCGTGAGCTCCCCGTTGCCGTCCGACAGCAGCATCACCTCGTCACCCACACCCAGGCTCTCCTTCCAGGCGCGCATGACGAAGGCGTCGTTGACGGAGACGCAGGCGACGGCGTCGACGCCCTTGGCGCGGAGCTCCGCGGCCTTGGCCACGAACCCCGGGAGGTGCTTCTGGGTGCAGGTGGGCGTGAACGCGCCGGGCACCGCGAAGAGGACCACCTTCTTGCCCGCGGTGAGGTCGCGGACCGTCACCGTCTTCAGCTCGCCGTCGGGGGAGGCGTCGAAGTAGGAGAGCGTCGCGTCTGGGAGCCGGTCTCCGACCGCGATGGCGGATGCGGATGCGGCAGGGGAGGCGGTCGCCGAGAGAGGACGAGGAGCCCCGCGGAGGAGACCCACGCGGAGGGGCCCCGCGGACACGAGGCGGCGGGAGGCGAAGGCGAGGGAGGAGGAGGGGCGCGAGAGGAGGGCGCGCTTGACCCCGGCGGCGGCGGCGGTGGCGGAGAGGGTGGCGAAGGCGGAGGTGGCCATGGTGTTCGACGAAATTCTCTTTGACTTTGGAGGAACGAGCGGGCCAAGGGCGGGGGAGTTGGCCTATGTGGTGGGGGTGGGTGGAGAAAGCACGGCGCTGGGCCTCGGCTTTTGCACTCTTTGGTCAGCAGAATTGAAATTTAATCATGAAATTTTACCCAAGAGTTTCAATTTTTTTTGACTATCCTTTTCAATAAAGAGAATATATTATAATTATTTCTAACATTTGCAATAACGTAATTTTTTCAACAAGAAAAAGGCTAAACGATATCGCCAACACAAGACTAGCATCGTGGCGAACAACCTCTTTGTTTCCCCCGTCCCCGTGGACGACATGGCGAAGCTCTACATCCCTTCATCCCCATCCTCCTATGTCACATCTCCCCTGCTATTGTTGGCGCATGCTGTTGAGCTAGTAAATCGAACACGCCCTGAACTTTCAACAAAATTATTATGGTGGTTCATTGAGGTAGCAAAACACCTAATAGCTCATTCTCATAACCTACCTGAGGCCATAGACATCAAGAAGGGCCTTTTATTACACTTCATATGGGTTGTAACCAAGTAATCGACATGTCGGAACCAAGTCATCATTGACTTGGGGCTACAAGTAGGTTACTCCTTTGAGTTTTGTAACGGTTGTGATTGCTTGAGACAAAAAAAATGAAATTAAACTTGTGCTTGTTGCCCAAATGAGATGAAAGAGCCAACAGATGAACTAGCTAGGCAAGACACGATATCGCTTTCTAAGAAGTGACTACATGACCTCCTAGTTTTTATTTCCTATGCTTGCAAAAATTTAAGCATCATTAAGTAATAAAATGAATCTGAGTGTAAAAAGAGTAAAATGTGGTCGTTCAACTTGTCGAGGCCAACCTTTCTAATGGCACATATATTTTTGCAAAAATTCTCTGAACATATTCGATCTGCAGCTACTAGTTAAACTTCTGCCCCTCCCTTAACCTTGCCCAGCCTTTCCCACTAATTCCCCATCATTACCCGCATCTAGGGTGTAAACGGATAGAATAATTTGAATCCTTTCATAGTTTTCCAAGGTGATAAAACCCACTTATTTGTCAAGTTGAATCAACTATAAGAGACTATACATAAATTTAGTGTTGATGTCATGAAGGACAATTATAAGAAGTATGTCAGACCTCAACTGATGTTATATGCCTCGATATTCCCCACAAGCCGAAACACAATTCAACGTGCTTTCTTCACATCAGGTTTTCTGACATTGGTTATCATAGCTCAATGTTTAAGAGCATCCTTAGTGTTATAAGACATGAGAAATTAACATTATACGAGTAGCCTTTTCTTCTTAAGTACATGATAAAAGGTACGATTTATATGGTTGAGAAATCAGACTCGCCCTTTTGTCATGTGAAGTTACTCATGTATGATGATGGTATTATTGGTCTAGATGATACTATGGGTCTAGAATTATTCAGAGGGAAATGTGATGCTTGCTATAATAATAAGAAGACGGATATTTGTACCAAATTGTTTCTACTGTTCTTCTTACTACTAATTTTTTCGACAAACTTCAACTAGGGCCGACCCAAATATTTTTAGACCCATGGCGAGTTATTTTAATATAATTTATATTAAACCTTTATACATATCATATCATGCTACATTTTTAGCAAGCATAATGTTCTATTTGTTAGTTGGTATACTTAACCACACTTGTCGCGTTTTTTCTATACAGTTGAAATAAATTTGCATTGTCCTAGATTTAATTTGTATTTCTAGCATAATTCTCTTCAACGATTAGTTTCCAGCAACAATATAAACTATACAGAGTATACATATTTATCGTAGAGATGTCTAAGAATATGTTCTACACAATATCTAAATAGGGAATATTAGGATATGATTAGGTAGGCATATTTGTAGAATTTTCAAGAGTATAAATTTAACATTAAAATGATTATCTACTCGTTTGGGTGGTCACATATGTCTTGTATGTTAGACTGGGTTTAGTAGTGAGTTGATAACATGTGCATGTTGTATACTTGGTACTTAAATAACAACTCGAGTGGTAATCACGATGCATAAAATATAAAAAATAAGGCCTACTCTTTTTATGTAAATAAGATCTGACGATTTCACATATTGTGCATATGAAGATTTTTGAAATATAGACACAAATATGTAACTAAACATAGAATCATACTTAATATATATTTTAGCTCGTCGTACAAACCATACGACTTTGAGTGCGACTATCGTGCTAACAAATAATAGTAGACTTGCCCATTAATTTTTTTTTGAAAAATACTGCTCATTACTTGTTACCTAGTAATAGTACACCTCCGATATTTTTTGATAAGCTTGCTCATTACTAGTGCATACATATATTTAAACTGCTCATTACCTTTTTTTGCAGAAACTGCTTATTACTTGTTACCTAATAATGGTACACCTCCCATACTCTTGGATTATAATTTCATCTAAAATAGGTATCCATCAAGTAAACTAGTTTTAAAATAGGTATCAAAGTAATTCAAAAATTAAACTTGTCATTACTTGTTACATAATAAAAGTACACCTCCCATGTGCATCTCACATACCATTACGAATCACGACATTAATCCAACATCTAATGATGCGACTGAGATTTAGTTAATTCTTAGGTGACTTAGAATTAGCAAAGCGTTATAATTTCCCATTATAATCATAAAATTGGACAATTCTTTTCGAACTCGTAAAGAAGGATAAGTGTGATATTATTTGATTTCCAAAGAAATCAAGTTTTCTGGATTAAAACAAATCAAGTGGGGCAGATACTTCGCCAGAATAGATTTTTTACAATTGAATAGATAGATATTGTATTTGAACATCCCAACAAAATGGGCATGTACGTGATTATTAAGTTGCGCAAAGCATACACGTCCCTACCCAAAAGTCGTATGGTTTGCATGGTGGTGTCTACAAGTGTTGCACTGCGAGGCTCCGGTATTAAAAGGTTGTCGGGACCTTGTGCGCTTTTGCTTCTTTAAAGGAGCACATTACTTTGTTTACACTTGGAATACCATTCACAAGGTCCATCAACAACAAGGAGCTGACAATTAGCTATATAACAAGGCATTATCACATGAACTTGAATCCTTTCACAGTTTCCAAGGTGATAAAACTACTTCTTTGTCAAATTGAATTAGCTATAAGATACCAAACATAAATTTAATGATAATGTCATGAAGAACAATTATAATAAGTATGCGAGACCTCACCTGATGTTATATGCCTCGGTATACCCCACAAGCCGAAACACAGTTCAGCATGCTTTGTTCACATCAGGTTTACTGACATTGGTTATCATAGCCCAATGTTTAAGAGCATCGTTGGTGTTATAACTTATAAGACATGAAAAAATAATGTTAGATGAGTGAATTTTTCTTCTCAAGTATATTATAAAACCTAGGATTTATGTGGTTGAGAAATCAGACTCGTACTTTTGTCATGTGGAATTATCCACGTATGCTGATGCTATTATCTGTTTAGATGATACTGTAAGTTTACAATTCTACAAAGGCGAATCTGATGCTTCCTACAATGATGAGAAGTAGGACATTTGTACCAAATCACGTTTACTATTCTATTTACTACTAATTGTTTGGAGAAATTTCAAGTAGGGCCGATCCAAATATTTTTGGACGCACTAAGAATAATGTTAACATAATTTATATTAAACTTGTATACGTATCATGCTACCATTTTAACGACTAGAATGTTCTATGCATTATTTGGTATACTTAACCACATAATAAAATACGAAATATTAGTTCTAGCAGTTTTGTCTATACAGTTGAAATACATTTTCATTGTCCTAGATTTAATTTGTCTTTCTAGCATAATTTTCAATGATTAATTTCCAACAACTACATAAACTGTATAGAGTATACATATTTATTATAGAGATGTCTAGGAATATGTTCAACAAAATATCTTAATAGGGAGTATTAGGATATGATTAGGTAGGCATATTTATAGAATTTTCAAGAGTATAGATTGTACATTGAAATGATTATCTACTCGTTTGGGTGGTCACATATGTCTTGTATGTTAGAATTGTTTAGTAGTGAGTTGATAACATGTGCATGTTGTATACTTGGTACTTAAAAAACAACTCTAGTGGTAATCACGATGCATAAAATATAAACTAATTCCTACTCTTTTTATGTAAATACTTTTGACAATTTGACATATACACACACAATCTGCTCGGTGCATGTGAAGATTTCTCAAATATAGACATTGACACATAACTAAACACGGAATCGTACTTAATATATATTTTAGCTTGTGTCCAAACCATAAGACTTTGAGCGCGACTATCAATCTAACAAATAACGGTAAATTTGCTCATTACTTTTTTTTTGCATGAGAAACTGCTCATTACCTAATAATAATAATAGTGCACCGCCCATATTTTTGGATAGACTTGCTCATTACTAGTGCATACATATAATTAAACTGCTCATTACTTTTTTTTTGCGGGGAAAACTGCTCATTAGTTGTTTTTTTTGACACTAAAACTGTAGGGAAGATCCCTACAACACCTTTTTCATTATATAAAATGGATATTTACAGAGGGATGGAGGTCTTTAGTGTAAAAAATTACAATGTATCCAGCCATTGCTGCATGCCTTCCTTAAGGCTAGGCTTAGCTCTATGCATAACAAGAGCGAATGTCTCCTTAAAGAAACTAAAACATTCAAAAATGTCTAAATCTTGATTATCAAAAATGATTTTATTCCTGTGATTCCATAAACTCCAGCATCCAGTGATAATTGCCTCTTTGAAACCAATAAAATTGTTCCTTTCTTTTCCATCCATGAGGAGATCAATGTGGTTCAGATCATTGTTCCATTCCAGATTTAATTTCCACCAAAAACTCTGGCTGAAGTCACATGAGAAGAATAGATGTTCCATTGTTTCATTTGTGCAATCTTGATAGAGAACACATGCTTTCGACTCAATATAGAAGTTCTTTCTAGTTAGCAGGTCTTGAGTATTCAGTCTATCTAGGAGTAATAACCGGAAGAAAAATCTCTGCTTTGGTAGTGCTCTTGATTCCCATATCCATTGAAAAGGTGCAGGTGCTTTTTCATGAGGGTCTAGCACCTCATATACTTTTCTTGCTGAATATTTACCCTTCCATTCAAATGTCCATTGATCTGCAGTATTACGATCTCTGCCGGTTGCCCAAGTTTGTAATATCTGTGATAGGTTTTCACATTCCTCAGCAGCCACTAATGACAATGCCAGGTGGAAAAGGTCGTATATATCTTCTTCTGCAGATTGTGAAGAATTTCTGCAAGCAAATGTCCTGATCAATTGCAAATGAGAACAGATGAGGAAAATCTTCCATGGCCGAGGGTAATCTCCATTTATCCTTCCATATTCTGGTTGTTCTACCAGTATGTGCTTTAATTGTAGTTAGCTCCATGAAATTATCCCATAGTGACAAACAATCCTTTCACCAGAATGATCCACAGATATTGCTTGCTTGGGGCAGTTTGTATCCAGGATAATGTGCATTTCATATGAGCTTGACACACGGTATATCCTCCTGATTCATGAATTTGTACAGATTTTTCATCATCAGAGCATTATTTTGGACTCTTAGGCTTTTTATTCCGAGCCCACCAGCTTCCTTTGGCCTTGCCTTTCTTGTCAATATATTTGCCCTTCCATAGGAAACTCTGAAAAGAATTCTCGGCATGATCCAGGAACCCTAGTGGTAGTTTGATAGTACACATAGCAAAATTGGGCATAGCAGCAAGAACTAATTGGATAAACACTAGTCTCCCATCATATGATAGAGTGGATGCCACACCAGATAACCTCCTGTCAATGCCTTCCAGAATGCCAATAAGATGCTCCATTTTAGGTTTAGTTGAGCCCATTGGTAACCCCGGATATGGGAAAGGAAGTGCCTCTTGTTTGCAGCCGAATCCATGTGCAAGTGTTTGACATCTTTCGACAGATATATTAATATGGATCATAGCAGACTTGCTGTAATTCACCTTTAGACCAGTGGATTGAGAGAATTTTTCCAGTATCACCTTCAGATTATCAAGTGGTTCAGATTCAGCAGGCATAATTAACAGGGTATCATCTACATACTGTATAATTGGGTAATCCAGGCTGAATGAACTATCCAGTGGTAAATTCAGTTCCCCATCTTGCCATGCCTTGTTGATCACATACTGTAATAGCTCTCCAGCAAGCACAAATAATATAGGGGAAAGAGGATCCTTGCCTTACTCCTCTCTTACACTTAATGCTCTTTCCAGGCACCCCATTTAGGAGGATTGATGTGGAAGCAGTGAATAGAATATCTCTAATCCAATTAATGAATTTCTCACCAAAGCCCAATTGTTTCAGCATAGCTAGGATGGCAGAATACTCCACTTTATCAAAGGCTTTTTCAAAATCCAGCTTAAGAATTATTATTTCCTTCTTGGATTTGTGGCAGAGATGCAGATATTCAAAAGCCCATGCAAGACAATCATGAATAGACCTGTTCTTGATAAACCCATATTGATTCTTGTGTACTAAAGGAATAATAATCTTTTGCATCCTGTTTGCAAGCATTTTTGTGAGGAAATTTAATGCCAGACTGACCAGAGAGATGGGTCTATAATCATTGATGAATTCTGGGCTCTGTTTTTTGGGAATCAGTGTAATAAAAGTTGTGTTTATACTCTCCAAATTGAGATTTCCCTCAAAGAAATCACTGCATAGCTTGTAGAACAAATCCTTAACTATGGGCCAGCATTTCTTCAAGAATGTCCCATTAAATCCATCAGGCCCTAGAGATTTATTAGCATGCATTTCCCTCACTATATTATCAATTTCCTCTATGGTAAATGGCATCTCAAGGCTGTCAAATTCCACAGTTGCATTAACAGGATGAGTTCCTCCAAATCAAATAGCATAGTTGGGCTATCAGAAGTACCAATTCTCTCCTTGTATGAGTGCCATAATTTAGCAGCTTTAGCTTCATGAGTTTCTAGCAGCCTATCATCCTCATCCTTTAGAGCTGCAATATAATTAGTTCTGTAGCTTTGTGTAGCCACTTTATGGAAAAATTTAGTGTTTTCACCACCCAACTTTGCCCATTTTATTTTTGCTCTATTCTTCCAATAGATTCTTTTAGCTTCCAATAGGCCCAACTTGTGTGTCTTTAGTGCAGCTCTGAAATTCTTTTCCTGCAGAGAGAGGCTTATCTGTTCCTCGAGACCATCAATAAGTGCCAGAATAAAGCTACATGACTCAATGACCTTACTAAGCCGAGAAAGATTTTTGCTCCATTTCTTTAGCCCCATCCTGGCTGATTTCAGTCTAGCTGTAATTTCCTTAGCAGGATTAGCAGTTATAGCAGGCAGTTTCCAGTAGTTTTGCACAACTTCAGTAAATCCCTCAAATTCCAGCCAATAATCCTCAAATCTAAATATATTTGCTTTAGGAATATCTGTACCAATCTGTATCTGAATTGGGATATGATCAGAGGTTAATTTAGCAAGAGGTATAGCCATTATATTGGGGAATTGAGTTGTCCAACTGACAGAGGTGAATATCCAGTCAAGTTTTTCAAGCAAATGTGTGTCCTGCATATTACTCCAAGTGTATGCTCTGCCTTTGAGTGGTATTTCCTCCAGGTCCAAATGATGGATAATTCTATTGAACATGAGCATGTTATTTAAGTCTCCCCCATCTCTGTTTCTGTTTTCAGGGCTTCTTATCAAATTGAAATCCCCAAGAATAATCCATAGATCCATGTGAGAAGTATCCAAATTATAAAGCCAGTTGGTGAACAAAGCCCTTTCGTCAGCAATAGTTGTCCCATAAACATTAGTAAGGAACCATGTTTGGTTGATGATCTTGCACCTCATTTTAAGTGTCAACTGAAATTTATCAGAATGTAGCATTTCTCCATCGAAAAGTGAACAATTCCAAATGATAATTAAGCCCCCTGAATTTCCAATTGAAGGCACATATGCAAATTTATTGAATCTTCTGGGACAAAAATTGTGGATATATGAATGATCAAAGAATTCCCCCTTAGTTTCCAGGATACAAATAATATTGCAGTTTGCTTCATCCACCTTTTGCCTTATGTCATCCCATCTGATTTGAGAATTAATCTCTCTCAAGTTCCAATTAAGAATAATCCAGAGTCTATTCATTAAAAACATCATTGGTGGATTTGGACCAGGTAAGTCTAACAGACCCGGGAGTTGGTTTTGTTTTACTGAATAGATATGCCATTGTAACATAAAGCCTCAATAAATGATTAAAGCAGAAAAACATCCACAACATCACCATAAAAAACCAAGGAAAGGACATCATCAATAACACAAGAGCCAGCAATACCTGCATCACATAATAGCCACATAGATATGTCCCAGATAATAACATCCACATAATCAGCACCATACAGATACTGACATCACCAAAAGAACATGTCCAATATAGAAAGGCATGATAATTATTACAGTCCACAGTTTTCCACTGCTTGCATAAGTAGAGCAAGTAAAAGAGTTTCTTGAAATACACATTATTAGCAATAAAAAGGTGTGTGCAAGCCCACGAGTACTCCACTGCTGGGAGGGCTCTTGCACAACCAAGGATGCATCTATTCGATGCTATCATAGGAACTATCGTAGTTCAGGTGTTCTTCAGACACATCACTAGGATGCATCTGACAGGGCCCTGTACCAAGGGCTTGTAGAGTGGACATGGGCAGGTGTGGTGGAGAAGGAGCTTGTTCATCTATCACTAGTGCTTCAAATGCTGGCCCCAGGTTTTTGCACATGTTTTCTTCTTCTTCTTAGCTGGCTTGGTAGCAGCAGTTTTGACTTCCTCAGCAACAGGTGCCTTGTCCTTGAACCCCTTCTTCTGCTTGGCTAGCCTGATACTCCTTCTCACCTCAGCAACAGTCTTGGGTACTTTGTTCTTCTTATTGTTTGCCTCCTGGTTTTCTTCCTCTATTTCAGTGATAATGACAGAGGATGGTGCTACAAAATCCTGCTCATCCATGGTGCTGATCTGGAAATAGCATCTCCTCTTGGTCCCAGTTGCACTATCCACATCAATAATTCTGCATTCAGCTTTGGTAACAGTGGTGTTGCTCAACAGGGGGATTAGAGTACTGGCAGAGCTAGCTATCTTGCTCAATAGGCTCCTGATTGCTTCAGTTTCAGTTCCTTGAGCAGATACAGTGCTATTTTCCTGTAGGTCTTCTTGTGGCTGGTTCATTGGTGAAACCTGGAGCTCAGTGCTGTCATCTGCTGGCACATTCATGTCTACAACCATGTTCTCCTCGGGTGCAGCATGGTTTTCCACTGCTGCAACAATTTGGCCCTCAAGTGCAGCACCCACATGTCGTGGACTCTGTGGTGGGGTTCCAAGTACTGCCTCCTCAGGATTAACAGCTATAGGTGGCACTGGTGCAACAAGTGGTGGAAACCCCTCATTGTCAGCATGCCAAGCAGCAAAATCATCAATAATAATTGAAATTGGGTGTGGGTTAGCACCATCAGGTGGTAAAGGATCCTCATCACCAGCAATGACTCCTAGCATCTTGGCTGACAAAATATAAGTGGGGCATGACCAGCTATCTCCATTGCCATCATCAGATGCATTATGAACAACCACAATACTGAGAGGAATTGAGTCCAGGTTATATGCTCCGATCTTAACTAAGATTCTTCCTCTAAACTCATTTTCTCTGTTCCAAATCAGCAACCTACCATACCGGGACATAGCATTGATAATAATATCCAGACTCCAACATTCTTGGGGAAAATTTACCAGCATAGGCCATGCATCATGAGTAAAGGTGGCAGATCTATGGTTGATGCCTCTATTCTGTGGAACTACTCTCATGACAGAATCTCCAACGAAATAAGGGTTATTTTCCACAGCAAAATTCCTATCAGCAGCACAAGAGAATCTAACCATAGCAGTACCCATGCCAGTCCGAGCAATCTGCCTAACTGTGTATCCCCTCTGATGGAACTGATCCGAGATTAAAGCAGCAGTACCTTGAAACGCCTCCCATGCGGGCTCAGGGTTGATGGTGACAATGCTCCAGTCGTCGCAGAGGACCGGGAGAATGCCGCCGACGAAGACGTAGCCGCGTTGAGGGCGCATGCCATTGTTGGGGATGAAGCCAGCACCTCGTGGGAGGTGCGGGGTGGGATCGCATGGATAGTTCACCATGGCTTCGCCCTCCTCGGGCTCGTCGGAGCAATCGTGAAAAAGGTGGTTCCTGTTGCTGATTGTGACGGGTTGGGGGAATATGGCCGCACCGTTTTGGTTCTCCACGGTAGATAACTCCAAGTTTCTGTTTTTTGGCCTAAATATTTTCTTCTTGTTGCGCTTGTTGAAACAAACCGAAGATATATGACCATAATTCCAGTAGAGTTTGCAACGGAATTGATTCTTGCAGTCGGCTAGACAATGCTTGTCAGATAAACATTTGGACCAAAAAAAACCGTAGGTGCTAGTTGGGCTTCAGAAGATGGGCCAGGGTCATGGGTTCTGATCTGAATAGTACCAATGGTCAATGGGGTATTAATGGGCCTAACATGATGGGCCAGCGGCCTATTATCCTTTTTGACTACCCAGATTTGTTTGCGTGGAAAATTTGAATTCCCGCCCTTCTGCCCGATCGGAGAAAACCGATCATGCCACGCGGAATGCGGACTATCCACGGTGAGATCATTATCCCTGGAACCGATCGGAACCAGATTTGCACCAGATAAACAAAAGGATGGATCTACTGGCCTCAATCTAGCGGGAGACTGAATCAGAGGAGAAGCCACAGGCCGAGTTGTGCAAGATGATCTAGACACGGAGGTCCACTCCGCATCTCGGTCCGCATACCAAACTTTCTCTTCATGCGTCCAATTTGGTCCACCAGAACCCCAGAGATGAAAATAACATTTGAAATGGATGCACTCATAAGATTTCAACTTGTGAATGAAGAAACCCACAGCTTTTGAAAAGACCGAGAACCTAAAGGTTCTGTCAAGGAGAAGTTCTAGCGAGATCTCATTCCAATCAACACCCAAACATGCTTCTAGAGCCCAGCGAACATTAACAAGATCCAAACGGAAAGAACTCCGTGCGAAGGAAACCACTATGACGAAAGACGGCGAAGAAGGACGTGGATGTACCGGCGTGGCGAAGAGGTCACGAACCTTGTCCCTGATCTTGATGCCAGGGGAGAAATCCAACAGGTCTCGAATGGAGCAGCCGTTGCCAGGGCCCTCCATGGCCGGCATCGGCCGAGATCTACCGGCGGAAGGTCTTCAATCTTCAAGGGGAAGGAGATCGCCATGGGAGTCGCCCGAGGGGTGGAGGATGGTAGTCGCCATCGAGCGGAGCGTTGACAAACACATCCTGCTCATTACTTGTTGCCTAATAATAGTACACCTCTCATATTTTTGGATTTTAATTTCATCTGAAATGGGTATCCAACAAGTAAAACAGTTATGAAATAGGTATCAAAAGTAATTTAAAAAATCAACTTCTCATTACTTGTTACCTAATAAAAGTACACCTCCCATGTGCAACTCACATACCATAACGAATCACGACATTAATCCAACATCTAAGGAGACGACTGAGATTTAGTTAATTCTTAGGTGACTTAGAATTAGCATACCATTATAATTTCCATTTTATAGTCATAAAATTGGACAACTATTTTCAAACTCGCAAACAAGGATATAAGTGTGAGAAGTTTGCTTCGAATTTCATTATATTTTTTTGTTTGGATTAAAACAAATCAAGTAGAGCGGCCGTCAGAATAGATTTTTTTTACAACTGAATAGATAAATATTGTATTTGAACGTCAAGTAATGGTACACCTCCCATACTCTTGGATTATAATTTCATCTGAAATAGGTATCCATCAAGTAAACTAGTTTTAAAATAGGTATCAAAGTAATTAAAAAAATAAACTTCTCATTACTTGTTACATAATAAAAGTACACCTCCCATGTGCATCTCACATACCATTACGAATCACGACATTAATCCAACATCTAATGATGCGACTGAGATTTAGTTAATTCTTAGGTGACTTAGAATTAGCAAAGCGTTATAATTTCCCATTATAATCATAAAATTGGACAATTCTTTTCGAACTCGTAAAGAAGGATAAGTGTGAGATTATTTGATTTCCAAAGAAATCAAGTTTTCTGGATTAAAACAAATCAAGTGGGGCAGATACTTCACCAGAATAGATTTTTTTACAATTGAATAGATAGATATTGTATTTGAACATCCCAACAAAATGGGCACGTACATGATTATTAAGTTGCACAAAGGATACACGTCCCTACCCAAAAGTCGTATGGTTTGCATGCTGGTGTCTACAAGTGTTGCACTGCGAGGCTCCGTTATTAGAAGGTTGTCGGGACCTTGTGCGCTTTTGCTTCTTTAAAGGAGCACATTACTTTGTTTACACTTGGAATACCATTCACAAGGTCCATCAACAAGAAGGAGCTGACAATTAGCTATATAACAAGGCATTATCACATGAACTTGAATCCTTTCACAGTATCCAAGGTGATAAAACTACTTCTTTGTCAAATTGAATTAGCTATAAGATATTGAACATAAATTTAATGATAATGTCGTGAAGAACAATTATAATAAGTATGCGAGACCTCACCTGCTCCGTTTTTGTGTCCTCCGATCCCTGCAAATTTGCCCACCAATCAACCCAATAGCAAATACGATGAATAACCTCAATCGGCTCAGTCGGCCATTTGTTCTCAAAGCATGCCTGGTTTCTAGTTTTCCATAAACCCCAGAAAACCGCAGCTACCCCCACCGTCATCAAGTTTTTTGAATTCCCGTCAAATCTATCTAGGTAATCAGTGAGGCAAAGTTGAGCATTGGCAAACTAGCAGTCAAATCCAGTAGCAACACTAACAACATTCCACACGTACCTAGCTAGTGGGCATCTGAGAAAAAGATGGTCAATGGATTCATCTTGTCCACAAAAGAGACAATTCTTTGTGCACGAACCTCCTCTTTTTAATAAGACATCTCTGGTTAAAATACTCTTCCTCGGGATCAACCACAAAAAGGTTTTAATCCTAAAGGGGAGTTTAACTTTCCATAGAAATTTATATGGTACACTCTCTGAAACTTGCATAGCTAAGTAAAAGGATTTCACAGAGAAGATTTTGGTGGCAGAGAGCAACCAAATCAATTTGTCTTCCTCTTCACTCAGCACTGTTAGTTCACAGAGTGTCAATATCTTTTTCCATTCCTCCATTTTAACTTCTGTAAGTGCCCTTCTAAAGGATAAGGAATTTAAACCTACGGCAAAAGCATCTTTAACAGTTATATTCTGGTTATTCGAGATAGCATACAGTCTAGGGAATTGTGAGGCAAAGCAAGTATCTGAGATCCAAAGATCTGCCCAGAATCTTGTTTTTGCTCCATTTCCAACTGTAAACTTGCAACAAGACAAGAACAAAGGCTTGATCTCCATAAGCCCCTGCCAGAAGTGAGAATCTCCATTTTTCTGAGAGCACGCTCCCAGCGTGGTGTTTCTCAGATATTTGTTGTGCAAAATTATCTGCCACATTCCCTTTTCATTTAAAAGTTTCCACAGCCATTTACCTAAAAGCGCCACAATCATTATCTCAGAGTCAATAATCCCCAAACCTCCTTGATCTTTCGAAGACACACCGTTTTCCACTTTACTAGATGATATTTCTTTTTGCCAAGAAAATTACTCCACAAGAAGCTCGACCTAATCTTGTCAAACTTTTTTCTAGGTCCCACTGGGATCCTATAGAAAGATGACATATATAGGAGGATGCTAGAAAGAGAGGTATTGATCAACAAAGATCTTCCTCTGATCGACATGTTTTTACCATCCCAACAACCAAGTTTCTTCAATAACTTCTCCCCCAGCGGATCCCATTCACTATTATTCAATCTGGTTTCATCTACAGGGACCCCTAGATATTTCATCGGCAAACTTCCAACTTTACATGTTAAAATTTCTCCGAACTGTCCTTTTCTGTTCTGATCCATGCCAAGGCAATAGATTTCACTTTTATGGA
Organism: Poa pratensis; assembly: GCA_947311845.1. Lineage (NCBI taxonomy): Eukaryota > Viridiplantae > Streptophyta > Magnoliopsida > Poales > Poaceae > Poa > Poa pratensis. Next base: position 59,688,816 of record CAMZMU010000074.1, on the reverse strand, counting down.
AGTTTATTTTTAGTCCCGACATTTGCTCAAACAGATAAAGAATAATTTGAGATTCCTAGCTTGTTCCAAGTCATCCTGCAACAACAAGATCGCGTCATCTGCATATTGCAGAATTGACACGCCTTTATTCACCAGGTGACAGGACAAACCAGCAACCACATTATTAGTTATTGCTCTGTCTAGCAAAATTGCTAAAACATCTGCTGCAAGGTCAAAGAGAATGGGGGAGAGAGGGTCACCTTGCCGCAACCCCTGCTGTGTGTTAAAATAACTACCTTCCTCCCCATTTACTTTAACTCCAACTTTTCCTCCTGAGACTATTTTCATGATCATATCATTAAATTTACATGGAAATCCTTTTATCTCAAGAACTTGTAACAAGAAAGGCCACTTGATCTTATCAAAGGCCTTCTCGAAGTCTATCTTGAAAAGGACTCCCGGAGCTTTCCTAACATGTAAATCATTCAAGACTTCATGTAAAATCGCCACACCTTCCATTATGTATCTGTTCTTAATAAAAGTTGTCTGAGTGATTTTAATCACTTTTGGCACCACCGAGGTTAATCTATTGACAATCATTTTTGTTATAAATTTGAAGACAACATTTAAAAGGCAGATGGGTCTGTACTTTTGAATCATGTCCGCGTCTACCCCTTTTGGCACCAAGGTGATCATGCCATAATTTATAATGTCAATGTTTATTTTATTATCAAAAAAATCATTTACCAAAGGAAAATAGTTCTTTGTGAACTACGTTCCAAAATTTCTGGTAAAAGTCTGAATTAAATCCATCTGGTCTAGTTGCCTTATTCTTCTCCATACCGAAAATTGCATTTTTGAGTTCTTCCAAGCTGAATCTTTTAATTAAAGTTTCACCTTCTACGTTTGCAATTTTGTCAACCCCTTCAGTGTTTAGATGAATTCGAGTATGATCAGGACGATCAAAGAGTTTCTTATAAAAGCATGTAATATACTTTTTAAAATTCTCTTGGCCTTCAATCACACCTTCATCTTGATGCAGGTTAACTATTCTGTTTCTCCTCCTTCTCCCATTTGCTTTGGAGTGATAGTATTTTGTATTACTATCTTCCTCCAGTAATTCCTTTTCCCTCGATCTCTGTAGCCATTTTACTTCTTCTTCTTTTAAGATTTTGTTAAGATCAGTTCGGTACTGTTGTAGGCGAGTCCAATCGCCTAACGACAGTCCATTTATCTCACTTTTTTTATCCAATTCATCAATATCAGCCGTAAGCTTCTTTCTGGCTTTTTTGTTAGCACTTTCGTAATTAATGTTCCAGCCTTTCAGTACTTTTCTAACATTCCCAAATCTATTTTGCCATTTATCCATACTCGAACAACCTCTAACTTCTTGATTCCAAACTCTAGTTACAATGTTTTCCAAGTCTTCCCTAAGAAACCAACAGTTCTCAAACTTAAAACTTCTCTGGATTTTAACACCTTCCCCTATTGAAATCAACAGAGGAACATGATCAGAGAGTTCTCTAGTCAAGGCTGTTACTGTTACTAATGGAAAGAACTCCTCCCAGGATGGAGAGACCAGCACCCTATCCAATAAAGCAAAGGTAGGATCCTCCTGATTGTTTGACCAGGTGTACTGTCTCCCACTAAGCTGGATCTCCATTAATTCACCTTGGGCAATAATAGAGTTAAACAACACACTCCATCTGTTAAAACCTCCTGGTTTATTTCTATCACTAGCTCGTCTGGTGAGATTAAAATCCCCTTCTATACAAATAGGTATCTGTGATTTTTTAATGATGTGGACCAACTCTACTAGAAATTTTGCTTTTTAGTAGGTTGCGCATCACCATAAACTATCAACAGATTCCAGGTCAGTTTTTCGATCTTGCTACAAACTAGAAACAAGATAAAATATTCTCCAAATTCTTTTTCTAAAATTTCAAGAGTATCAGTGTTGACACCTAGTAAAATGCCACCTGAACGACCTCTGGAAGGTGTCCAAGAACAATCAAAAGGTATCTCCCCACCTATAGACAACAAGGTTGATTCAGAGAAATCCTGTCTCGTTGTCTCTTGGATACCTATGAAGTCCAGTTTATATTTACTAGCCGATTCTTTAATGTAATCTCGTTTACCTTTATCTCCTACCCCCCCCCCCCGAGTTCCAAATAAAGCCGTTTAACATTTTTTCTTGTTTCTTTTTCCACGTCTCCTAACCACCGTCCTTACTGGCGATTTAACACCATAAACCTCAATTGAGAGTTTATTTGTTAAATCTCTGTTAGTACTGATCATTTGTCCTCCCAAGAAATTACATTGTTCCATCTCTTCTTCCATTCCCTCTCTATTCATGGCAATGAGATCTTGTTATATAACATCTACATCACTAGGATTTAGATGTGTATCATCAGGTTCTGCATTGTTATCTGTAACTTTTGTTCTCTCTCCAAACATAGAAACTCTAGCTTGCTCTTGCAATCTGATGACCCACAAGTATAGGGGGTGTATCGTAGTACTTTTGATAAATAAGAGTGTCGAACCCAACGAGGAGCAGAAGGTGTTGACAAGCAGTTTTGATATGGAATTCACTGTAAATACTAGCAGACAAGTTTTTAGGGTTTTTTGATATAGCAGATAAATAAAGTACAAGTAAATAAAATGCAGTAATAATAATTGCAGCGAGTGGCCCAATCCTTTCTACAGCAAAGGACAAGCCGGTAGGTTTACTTATGATGACCAAACGTTCTTGAGGACACACGGGAATTTCGTCAAGTGCTTTCGCTTCATATAGTTGATTAATCTTCATTGTTTTGATAAGTGTTGTGTGGGTGAACCTATGCTAATGCACCGCCCTTCCTAGGACTAATACATACTTGTGATTATACCCCTTGCAAGCATCCGCAAATACAAGAAAGTAATTAAGATAAATCTAACCACAACCTTAAACTCTGAGATCCTGCTATCCCTCATGCATCGATATACCAATGTGGGTTTAGGTTTCTGTCACTCCGGCAACCCCACAATTGGCAACCGAATACACAATGCATTCCCCTAGGCCCATAAAGGTGAAGTGACATGTAGTCGACGTTCACATGACACCACTAGAAGAATAACACCACAACTTAAATATCAAACCATTAAATATTACTCAACATAATTCACTACTAACATCAAGACTTCTCCCATGTCCTCAAGAACTAAACGAACTACTCACAAGACATCATATGGAACATGATCAGAGATGATATAATGATGAATAACAATCTGGACATAAACCTTAATTCAATGGTTTCACTCAATAGCATCAACCACAAGGAGTAATTAACACCGGGAAAGCTTTCCCTATGAACTAGACAAGATTCAACCCTAGATGTTACAGCGGAACGGAGTGGAGCGGCAGAGATGATGGTGCTGGCGGTGGAGATGATAATGATCCCAATGAAGTCTAGCTCGATGACGGTGACGATGGCGACGATTTCCCCCTCCGGGAAGGAATTTCCTCGGCAGTTTTCTCCCTGCCGGAGAGCTTTTCTCTCTCTGGTGTTTTCCGCCTCGTGGAGGCGGCGGAATATTTCCTCGACGTCCCCCTAGGTTTAGGGTTTCCTGGGGATGATGTACACGAAAGGGGGCTGGCAAAGGTGGGCTAGGGCCTTCTCACCACGTGGCGGTGCGCCAGCAAGGTGGGCTGCGCCACCACATGGTGAGGGCCCATGGTGGCCCACCTTGGCCCGCCCTTTTGGCTGCCTCCGGCATCTGACAAAATAGGAACTTTTGGATATTTTTCTCGAATTATTGATCTTCAGAAATATGGTGTCCTGATGGTCCTTTTTCCAGCAGAAATCTGACTCCGGTGTTTAATTCTCCAATAATCATCAAACATGCAAAATAGGTAAAATAACATAAATATCATCTCCAAATATGAAATATATCAATGAATAACAGTAAATTATGATATAAAATAGTGATGCAAAATGGAGGTATCACAATCTAACCAAATTTAAATTATGTTCAACCATTTCCACAGAAGTCCCCAAGATCCACACCTATAAGTCTAGCAATGTCTAAAAGAGTATGGTCATCTGAATTTAAAACTGTGGGAATGTCTGAACTGTTACCTTCTCCCTTGTCCGTGCTTTTTGCCTTGATGTTCTTGGCGAGGTCCATCACAGGTCTGTCTTCTGGATTCTTTGTGGCAAGCCTGTCACTATATCTCGGCCCCAATTCTTCCTGTGAGTTGTTCTCTGCATTTTTTCCTCGCCCACTAATTGCTTTGACTTGCTCACTGAAAGTCTGAGATGCTTCAAAATCCTCATCCATTTCTTCATCCGAGAGCTTCACTCTTTGTTTTTCAGATTCTTCTGTTTCTTCATTGTTGTCTCTTGTGCTTTCCAGACCAGCTGTTTTATTTGTCTCCCTGTCAAGCTGCGGTAGGAGCACTTTCCCAGTTCTTTCTTTGTTGATTCTAATGTCTGTCTCATCTTGTTCCCTCAAGCTTTGTTCTCTCTCTTCCAGCGCAATTCTAGTCAGAGTACTGGCCGTTACTTGCTTCTCATTGATGATGAGTTGTCCCGAAGGAGAAGGAGCAACATTTTCATTGTTCTTCTGCCTTTTGGGGTCTCTCTCACTGGTTTTCTCTGGTTGGCTATCCATGACATCTTCAAAATCTAGAAGGAACTCCTCCTCTGCTCTGTCCCCTCCTAGTTCCACTATCTCCTCAAGCTAGAAGTAAATCCTGTAATAGTACAACTTTTTCGTAGCGAGCTGGGTCCATTTGGGGATTTTGAGGTGATCCACCACACCAACTTTTAGCCTCATTTGTCCAGTATTTTCTAAGAGATGCATATCAGCTTCCAGATGCAGCCCCAGCGTGGAACCAACTTCACATAGACCATGAAAGTTCTTCAGAATTCTTGGCAATCCCTTCGCTTTGACCCAGACAGTTGTTAGCTTTCCTGCTGCTAGAGACTCATCAGTCCACAGCTTAATGTTTACCATCATGTCGACTTTCTTCAGCGGAACCCAATCATAAATAGAGGCTTCGTTGATTCTGGCCATAGATAGAAAGTTCACCAGGAAGGCCCCAACGGCAACATTTTTTGCTTTCCATGTCCACCTCCAAGGGTAGGTACTTGCGAGTCCTAGTTCCAAGTTATCTGCATACATTTCCCCCTTGGATCCTTCTTGATCTTGATCAGCACCACTGCATTCCCTTTATCTCCTGACCCTGATTCTTTTGCATGTTCAACAACAAAACCTTGATGCTGTTCGCGGAGAAGGTGTACATGGCCGTGGTCATCCTCGTGGTGCGGCTGCTCGGCCGCCGCCCGTTGGGAGCCCGTCCGGGACGACGATGACCCCGAGCTTGGCGGCGCCGCCTGCCCCATGGTCCTCGTACAGATCCCCATGTACAACGAGCGCGAAGTGAGCACGGCCCACACGATGGTGGCCATTGAGCACTGTGTGCTATTCTCTGATATTTGTGAGGTCGAGCTGCAGGTGTACCGCCTGTCGATCGGCGCGGGTACAAGGCCGGCGCGCTCAAGGAGGGCATGAAGCACGGCTACGTCCGCGACTGCGATTTCGTCGCCATTTTCGACGGCGACTTCCAGCCAGAGCCCGACTGCAGTTTGGCATCATGATTTTGGCTGTTGGTACCCCTGCTTGTTTCGGTCTGAAACTCTTCTGGAAGGAAATGACAGTTTTGTTGCTGTTGCTGCTGCTGTTGTATGAACAGTGAACGCAGATGAATGCTTGATGACAAGGATGCAGGAGATGTCCTTGGATTATCACTTCAAAGTGGAGCAAGAAGTGGGGTCCTCCACATATGCCTTCTTTGGATTCAATGGTAATTTTCCCCATAACCTGGCTCCAACCCACATTAGGCAGTACAATCAACAATTGCACAACCGAGTTTGATCTTGAGATGTTATTCTTTTTGCGGGGGCAGTTATTCATCAGAAAAAGATGCAGAAATATACATTACCGCAACCAGATCAGAGTTATCTTTTAAAGTATTTTAGTTATTAACAGATTGCAGCATGTATTTGGCATTGGATTTTTAGCAGTAGTCCCACTTTACATCCCATGTTCTATTCCATCTTAACATGCAACATCTTTCTAAATACTAAGCTCCCTAGGATTGGAGCCCTCTCCTTCTCCCACATGTTAATATCATGGTAGACCCCACATAGCTCACATTATTTATTTATAGTTAATAGTTTTATATTCAGTTTGAAAAAAATATTGGATATATACATATGTTTGTACTTATCGGCTAATTTTTTGGTGAAATAAAAAGAATTCCCATCTATAAAAAAACAAAATTGTGGCTGTAAAAAAAAAAGGAAAAATAGCTCTATTTTCCCTAAAAATACTCTTTTTGGGTAGACTAAAATACAAAAAAAACTTCTAAAGTGTGTGCAATACGTACACATAGTTGTATGTTTTGTTTTAAAAACTTGAAACCTAAACATGCCGTTTCAATTTTTTACAAGGAGATGCGGTGAGTCCAGAGCTACTGATACTACCCGACAACGCTCTCTCTCTTATCTCTGCCGCCGGCGTCCACCATAGCATCGCGTATTTTACCGAAAACGTCTTTATGTTTGGTGGTGTAATCTATTTTCCCTAAAAAAATACTCTTTTTGGGTAGACTAAAATACAAAAAAAAATCTTCTAGAGTGTGCGCAATACGGACATATAGTTGTATGTTTTGTTTCAAAAACTTGAAACCTAAACATGTCATTTCGATTTTTTACAAGGAGATGCGGTGAGTCCAGAGCTACTGGTGCTACCCGACAACGCTCTCTCTCTTATCTCAGCCGCCGACGTGCACCATAGCGTCACGCGGCTTGTGCCACGCGACACCATTTCTCTCCCTCCGTCTTTATTTTTGGTGGTATACTTCTAACCTTACTACAACAAAATAAATGTGTCCTTTATGTACTCCTCACATAAACTATTTATGTGAGGATGTATGAGTAATTGTGTTATAAAATAGTGAGCCAGTGATACTATTTTATCTATCTATCATTGATACTATATTTTATTTATGTCTCGCTAAATTTTTGTTTGTTCATCTATCATTGTTCGTATTAGGATAGACGCGGCAACGCGGTGTTTTCCTTCTAGTACTTCTTGAACTGGACATGAACTGCTGGTGTTTGGCGCATATCTTTGCTCTGAATGACGCATGTGGCTGGAAGGATCGAACCACCGTCGAAGAGATGGATCTGGCAGTCCGAGCATGCAAGCCTCAAGGGATGGAAGTTTGTGTACCTTGGTGATCTCATGGTAAATATGCACCAATAACCTATCCAGTTGATGAAAATAAACAGTGCATAATGTTTTTTTTAAACGGCAGTGCATAATGTTACAGTACCTGTATATATATGTTGCATCTATGTTATGATCCAGATTAAATGAAGAGACACGACTAAGAAATTGGCTCACAAATTTAATTTCTCAGGTAAAAAGTGAGCTGCTAAGTAAGTTCAAAGCATTTCGGTATCAGCAACACAGATGGTCATGCGGGCCCGCGAATCTATTCAGAAAAATGGTGTTGGAGATTGTCAGAAACAAGGTCCCTGTCTCCACAGCTGCATTTGGAAGAAAAAAATTAGATGCAGAAAATTGTTGCTAACAAGCTTTTGATGTTTGGTGCAGACCGTGACGCTCTGTAAGATCGAAGGTCTATGTCATCTACAAATTCTTTTCGTGCGCAAGATCATCGGCGACACTCTGACGCTTGTTTTTTACTGCATTATTATCCTGGCCACCGTGTTTGTTCCTGAGGTTGAAATACCAAAGTGGGGTTATGTCTATATTCCAACCATTATCACCCTTCTCAATGCCGTTGGAACTCCAAGGTGCTACTAATCCTCTAAAGTGCTCTACAGATCTTGTCAATTTTAAAAAATTAACCAAAAGTTCCCTGACTTATAGCAAGAAATATATATCAAGTTATTAGCCTGAGGAAACATCTAATGATGCAGGTCCATTCACTTAACTATCTTCTGGGTTCTCTTTGAGAATATCATGTCACTACACAGAACAAAGGCCACCTTCATCGGTCTACTGGAGACCGACAGGGCGAATGAATGGGTGGTGACAGAAAAGCTTGGTGACAAGCTGAAGATAAAAATGCCAAGTAAAGCTATCAAAAGGTTGCGGATAAGGATAGGAGAAAGGTACATGATTATAATTTACTTATTCATGTGCATTTCTCGATTCATGCATGTAGCTAAACATTAATGCTGAATCAGGTTGCATCTTGTGGAGCTTGGTGTTGCAGCCTACCTCTTCTTTTGTGGATGCTACCACTTAACATTTGGGAACAACCATTACTTCCCCTTTCTATTTATGCAATCAATTGCTTTCTTCATCATCGGTGTGGGCTATGTTGGGACATAAGACATTAGTTCCTCAATGACGGTGTCTGTTCGGTTCACCACTGCCTTGATGCTCCAAGTTTCATGGTATATAAACCAGATGAAAGAAAAGATCAAGAAGACTTCTTTTTGTGAGTATTGTTTTCTCAAGAAAATGCAATTAATCTACGAGCACCGCAAGACAAGACATAGATATATAGGTTTGTTTCAATTGCTAGGAATGTATGAGAGTGGTGATGATAGAGCAGGTTGTTTATAATCTCCGTGTCACCGTAGCAGGCAGATAGAAGAACTTTTCATTTCCTAATCAGGAAATAATAAAAACATTGTCCATGCATTCTTAAGGGACAAAGTAAAGGGGCTGATACATGTTCAGCATTGTGGCCCACATCTTCAATTATCTCTTCCATGTAAATATTACAGGAATTTTATCGGGATAAGGTAGGAAAGTCCGCTTTACCTTTCTCGGTAATAACTAATTTAATTTTTCTTTTACGATCCATAAACTTTTTGAAGGGGGTGTGTCGAAGGTAAAAGTTCCACTTCAAATATACAACATTCAATATCTAAATAAATATCTTTAAAATTACATTTGTGTTTATATGTATCATCGTCAGAAAGCAAGTACGAATTGATGGATACCAACACAAGATAGCTACAAGGAATGCAAATATATGATTATTTATGGAAAACCTTGCAATGTAATAAAATTGTTATAAACGTAGGTCTGATTGAAAAATTTGTATGTGCTTGTGAAAAATTTACGTGTATATAATTTTGGGATGTATAACGTACAATTGGACTATCTATATTCATGATGATTGTGTGGTCTACTGCTAGTTTATATCTGCATTAATTGACAATCTACAACAAAAATACGGATTACCCACCGAGAAAGCAGCACGGAGAACGCCTCATTAGTTGATATCGATATCTGCATTAGTTGACAATCTACAGCACGTGAGGCGTTATCCGTGGTGCTTTCTCGCACGGTAGGTATTGAAGAAGATAATTTTAAGCTTGCACACGCAAGAAAATCTAGGTATAGTTTAATCACCAATTGTGATGAATATGAAATAGACTAATTCAAAGAGTGGACGACTTGTGGAAAACTTGAATTCTAAGCTTTAGAATGAAATGGAAGTTTGCCAGCACATTAACTGTCAAATCAACTTTGTGTTATTTCAATACTAGTGCAGAAACAAAATGTGTTTTTCTCTCCACGGGTAACTGTGTGCACGGTTAGTCTCCAACCGCACACATAGCCTGATCTTAATTTCTCTTCCATTGTGTTTAACCGGTTTCGTAAGCCACCTCCAAATCCTTATCTTCGCAAACTTCTCCTCTCCTACGATCAACACTGTCCTCAAACAAGAGTGAAAAGGGAGATGGAGGGGGGTGTGGGGGATTGTAAGCTTTCGAATACAATAAATTTTGGCAATACATGAAAAGCTAGTTCAGCTTTGTGTCACATCAATACTAGTGCTCAGACAAAAAAAAATTTCTCTCCAGTAAAAGTATAATTTCCAACCGCACACATAACACCCTTCTTAATTTCTCGTTCGACGTGGTTGACCGTTTCGTGAGCCCCTTCAAAACCTTATCTTGTCCTCAAAACCTATCATTTTTTTCATTTTTTCCTACCATTGAACTGTCCACAAAGAGAGAGAGAGAGGTCGTCGTGGTGGTCGCGGCGGTAGGGGGGAGAGGTACCGCCATGCTCCAGGGCGCCCGCTACCCATCCATCGACTCTTCTCCATAGTGACTTGTGTTTACGACATGTTCCTTCCCTACCAGGTTAGGCAACCACTGTCACGATCTAGGCATCCGGTCGACATCATCCTAGGGTCACATCGTCGCCACCATATCGCCATGGGCAAAAGAGGTAGAGAAGAGGCATATTATGGTCATTTTTTTCTTTATATGTTCCTCTATTTTAATTTTTCAAATGTGCATGGAATTACATACAGTTCACACAAAATTGATAAAAGTTTATTTCACAATAATGTGCTAAATTCTATAAACTTGTGTGATAGTTTCATATTTCTTTCGCGATTGTGTTTAAATTCTCATAAGTAATGAAACATTTACCACAAGTCAGGGAAGCAATTTTTGAAATTTCATAAATAGTAAAATGTTTATCCTGATTTTTAAAAGTTGATACTTTAGGAGAATGAATATATAGGAGGTTGTTTTAATGGTTGGATTTGTAGAAGTTTTCAGATTTGTTGAAAACAGATGTAAATTTTAGTTACGGAAGGGACATAAATGAAAAATAGTGTAGGTACATGGGTGCATGACATGCTCAGCGTGTTCTTTCCCACAACGCTTTAGTGCATATCAAAATGTACCACCCCGATTTTCCAAATAGCTGAGTAACCGCTAGTGAGCCGCTCCCCATACAGACTTCTATGCTATTAGAAACCCACTACACGACACATGAAACAAAATCTTTGAAATATAATGTTTAAATATCCCACAACACTAATTCATGATTTATGAAGATAAGCTACTATATCTATAATGAATTAGTACATTAGATGTGAGACAAAATCTATACGACACATCCAAATTAAAAAGAGAAAATTCTCGTATATAACGGAATTCTCAAAGGGAAAAGACGATATATAGGACAAAGTCGTAGAAGACAATATAGCCAGGTGAATGTGGACAAATAAGATGCATCGTCAGAGGTTAAAAAAGCCATCATAATTATATAAGAAAAATATGTACCTGACACACATAATAATAGTTAAAAGTAATAAACCACATCATAAAAAGAAGGTGAATACACTGGCACATTTATCAAAGAAGGAAACTAAGAAAAAACTATTAGGAAACTTGGAAGAATAAATCCGATAAAACACATTTGGATCCCAAAGGAAATACAATAATAACCATAAAATATTGAGCAAGATATGCAAAATATATTTCATAAAATGCAGATCATATCATATATCTCGATCTCCATGCATACAACACACACTATATTACCTCAAAAGATTTTGCACAATTGTTTCTAGATTTTAAACCCCAAAGAAAATAATAGCAAAGCATTAATTGGTAAATGCAAGAGCACATCCTACATCAATGGGTAGCTGGCATAGGCCTCATAAAAATTCACCAAAAGAGTAATAAAGCCAATTTCAATCCTAGTGCCGATGCAAACAAAAGTACGGGGGAAATCAAAAGATTTAGACCATGCAAGCATACCAAAACTTCAATTCGTAAATGCATGAGGAATGTCCTACATAAATGTTACAGCCGGGACGACATCTCATCAACAATCAGCACAATTAAAGCGGTATATATGTGTACCAGGTGCAATCAAAACCAAAATCTTGGTTAAAACCAAAATGGTCATATACGAGCAAGGTCCCTTACGCTGAACTGCGGGCCTGGTCTCCCTTCTCTCTCGGGCTCCATTTATACCCCGCCCAAGCTCCCACCACCAACACCACCCTGTCCTCGAGCTTTCCACGAAGGAGCAGCCGCCATTTTTGTAGCTCGAGCCTCGCGGCAAGGAGGCGTACGTACACGTAGGTGTGTTGGCATGGACGCGGCGGAGCAGATGGCGGCGGTGTGGCGGCAGGTCCGCGGCCCGGTGATCGTGCCGCTGCTGCGCGCGTCCGTGGCCGTCTGCCTGGCCATGTGCGTGATCCTGTTCGTGGAGAAGGTGTACATGGCCGTGGTCATCGTCGCGGTGCGGCTGCTCGGCCGCCGGCCCGAGCGGCAGTGGCGGTGGGAGCCCATGCGCGAGGACGACGACCCTGAGCTCGGCAGCGCCGCCTACCCCATGGTGCTCGTCCAGATCCCCATGTACAACGAGCGCGAGGTACGTAGCTGCTGCCATGCAGTCACTAGCCTGTTACGCGGTCCTTTGTCACTCCTTGCCTTATTTGCGCGGTCGAGCTGCAGGTGTACCAGCTGTCGATCGGGGCGGCGTGCGGGCTGTCCTGGCCGTCGGATCGGATCGTCATCCAGGTGCTCGACGACTCCACGGACCCCGTGATCAAGGTCAAATTATCCAAACTCAGCCAATCATGCATAGATCCTGATTTTGTTCTTTCCATTTAGGAAAATGCAACGTGCCCTGATGTTTTTCTCTCCTGTTTGTGATGGCGTGTAGGAGCTGGTGCAAATGGAAGTCCAGCGGTGGGCGAGGAAGGGCGTGAACATCAAGTACGAGATCCGGGACAACCGGCGCGGGTACAAGGCTGGCGCGCTCAAGGAGGGCATGAAGCACGGCTATGTCCGTGACTGCGACTTTGTGGCCATCTTCGACGCCGACTTCCAGCCGGAGCACGACTTCCTCCGCCGCGCCATGCCCTTTTTCATCCACAACCCCGAGATTGCCCTCGTCCAAGGCCGATGGAGATTCGGTACGTACCTACTACTAAGTGACAAGTAGTTCGTACATGGTACCCCTGCTAGTTTTGGTCGAAATTCCTCTGCACAAACGGTGACAATGTTTTTGAATTGGCTGTTGCTTCTGTCTGAACAGTGAATGCAGATGAATGTTTGATGACAAGGATGCAGGAAATGTCCTTGGACTATCACTTTAAAGTGGAGCAAGAAGTGGGCTCATCTACTTATGCCTTCTTTGGATTCAATGGTAAAAGTTCTCACTACATATACCTTCTTTGGTATACCTTATTTGGGTTCAATGCTAAAACTTGATTTTGGTACATATGTTTTTTGTGTATTCCCATTTCATATTTGATATATTTGTGCTTGTCTCCTCGTGTTTGAAGTTAGTACTAGGATATTCTGTTTCATAGTCTTTCAGAATATAATGGCACCACAACAGAAATCATGCGCAATTGCATCATTCTACTTTTTGCCATCTATGTTCAACAAAACAGAGCACACGGGTCTTCTACAGAACCCAAGGAAACAAGGAGCAAAAGAATAAAACACACAAGGGCACCAATCAGATGAGAGGACCATTTGACAGAATAATAAATTGCAAAAACATGATTAATTTGAGCAGTTCTTCGTCCGAAAAAACCTAAATATCCTAAAACTTGATCACATTTTCTTGTGGGGATGATAAATTCACGAAAACACAACTGAGCAATCGAATTCTACAGAAATTTATCCAGAGCAACGAACCGATAGCAGTACATTCTTGGCGATGGATTTTAGCAGCAGTCACAATTTGCATCTTCTATTCCTTCTTCTGAACATGCAAGATACTTGTCGAACAGGAACCGCTGGTGTGTGGCGCATATCTGCTTTGAATGAGGCAGGTGGCTGGAAGGACCGAACAACGGTTGAAGACATGGATCTGGCAGTCCGAGCAAGCCTCAAGGGATGGAAGTTCGTGTACCTTGGTGATCTCATGGTAAATATGCACCAGTAGCCTATCAGTTCGTGCAACATCCAGTGCATCAGATTGCACTGCTTGTACGTTGCATCACTGTTCAGATACGGAGTAGAAAATTAATGCAGAAGGAACCATGTGCTGAACTTATAAATGTTATTTTCAGGTGAAAAGCGAGCTCCCAAGTACGTTCAAAGCATTTCGGTACCAGCAACATAGATGGTCATGCGGGCCCGCAAATCTGTTCAGGAAAATGTTCATGGAGATTGTCAGTAATAAGGTACCTGTACGGTTGTACCAATCTATATGGAAATTTCTGTTACGTGCATAATATATTGCTAACAAGCTATTGTCTTGATGCAGAGAGTGACGCTTTGGAACAAAATCTATGTCATCTACAACTTCTTTTTCGTGCGCAAGATCATCGGTCACATTTTGACCTCTGTGTTTTACTGTCTTGTTATCCCAGCCACAGTTTTTGTTCCTGAGATTGAGATACCAAGGTGGGGTTACGTGTACATTCCGAGCATTATCACCCTTCTCAATGCTGTTGGTACTCCAAGGTGACAATCATCTAAACATCTTATATGCAATTCGTTGAACAATAAACCTGAACTTCCTGACATCTGGGATAACAACAACATACATATTAACACGAGAAAACATCTAATGATGCAGGTCTGTTCACTTGGTTATCTTTTGGGTTCTGTTCGAGAATGTTATGTCAGTGCATAGGACAAAGGCAACCTTCATTGGTCTATTGGAGGCAGGTAGAGTGAACGAGTGGGTGGTGACAGAAAAGCTTGGTGACATTCTGAAAATGAAACTACCAATCAAGGCTTCCAAGAAGCTGCGGATGAGAATAAGCGAAAGGTACATTATCATAATTGGCTTATCACTGTGCATTTCACAACTCTCGTAGCTAAACTTCAATGTGTAATCAGGTTGCAACTTCTGGAGCTTGGTGTTGCAGCATACATCTTCTTTTGTGGATGCTATGACATTTTGTTTGGGAAAGGACATTACTTTATATTCCTCTTCATGCAATCCATTGCTTTCTTCATTGTCGGCGTGGGATATGTCGGGACGCTCGTCCTGCAGTGATAATGATTTCGGATTCATGGTGTAACAGCCGATGAAAAATAAGATCAAGCGGCCTTCTCTTGAGTGTAATGTTGTCAGAAATGATTCAGTGTAACAACACCGGAAGACAAGACATATGTAGTTGTGTTTAGCTGCTAGGAATGTGTTGTGACGTACTTGAGATAGTTGATGATCAAGTAGGCTGTTTAGTAGAAACATAGGAAATTGCTGAAGTTTCACGGTTGTCCAAACCGAAAAACAAAGAGGGTTTGTTCATTTATTCTTAGCAGGCAAGGTTTGCTGTGAGAAGAGGAAGAAATAAAGTGTCCAGTAACTCAACTGTGCCCATCTAAGATAGATGCAGATGATGTACTTGTTACCTGTTATTTTCAGTTTATTTCTTTTACCCTAAATTTCTATGTTAAGTGCAATAAACAAATGCATATGGGAAATGTAATTTCAGGCAACTGTGCTTACAAACAGAGTTAGTATCGCACCAGCTGACCTGTGTTTGTTGCTTCCGGAGATATCAACTGTTCTATCTTTTGTCTGAGTTCACCGACAATGATCGAGTGTGCTTTCATTCAGAAACTTCCCCTTCAGATAGCACTGCCAAAGTGCCAATACTGCCTGTCACTCCATGTACACGGCTGAATTGCTGAACAAACAAGAAGACCTGCATTTCACAAGGATTTATTCACATCTCGACAGCTTCAGCTGCTGATGCTGTCAGCTTGCACTGACTGCTCGGTGATCAGACAGCCAATGCATTGCAGGCCTCATATATCGCCGAGCACTCGTCGTGGTATGTGTCTCTGGAGAGGAAGATATGCTTCTTCCCCTGGATTTCCACGGAGCTCCAAGCAGGGTCCTTCCTAATGCCGAGTGACTTCATGGCCTCGTGCATACCGGCCACACTGTCCCACATATCGCAGGCTGCGTACGTGTTCGCCAGGACAACGTACTTGCCGGCGTTCCCGGCTGCAGCTGAAAGAAGCGCCGCGCGATGAGCTCGACCAGCCTCACATCACTGCCGTGCTTCCTGCAGGCGCCCATCAGCGCGCCCCAGACCACCGAGTGCTCCTGGCAGTCCGGCAGGTTCTTGACGAGCTCGTAGGCGTCTTGGAGCCTGCCGACCCTGGCGAGCATGTCGACCACCACCGCGTAGTGCTCAGGCTTCGGGCTGAGGCCGTAGTCAGATGGCATGGATGAGAAATGCCTCAGCCCCTCATCGACCAGCCCACCGTGCGCGCAGGCTGAGAGAACTGCGAGGAACGTCACGTCGTTCGGCCGGAACCCGTCGCGTCATCTGGGTAAAGAGCGCCAGCGCCTCTCGAACGTGCCCATGCTGGCCGTGGCCGGAGATGACGGCGGTCCACATGGTGGTGTTCCTCTCCGGCGCGGCTGCGAACGCCCGGCGCGCGTCCTCAGCGCTGCTGCACTTGAGGTACATGTCGACGAGCGCGCTGTTGGCAAAACGTTGCAGCAACGATGTCCCCCGACTTGGCCATGACGGCATGCACGCGCCGGCCCTGCTCCAGCGCGGCCAGCCTCGCGCACGCGCAGAGCACCGACGCGAACGTGAACTGGTCCGGCCGCAGCCCCTCCGCCCGCATCGAGCCGAACATCTCCACCGCCTGCGCCTCCGCGCCGCCGCGCGTGCACCCGGACATCAGCGCGTTCCACGCCACGACGCCCCTGCGAGGCATTCCGTCGAACAGGCTCCGGGCGACGCCGAGCTCGCCGATCTTGGCGTAGAAGATGAGCAGCTTGGTGGCGATGTAGTCGCCGCACCTGTACCCGGTGGAGACCATGCGCGCGTGGATCCTCTTGCCGAGCTTCGCGTCCTTCCTGTTCACGCATTCCTGCAGCAGAGCGCGTAGGTGCCTGGGACGGGGTACGCGGCGCTCCGGTGGAGGAGACTCACCGCCTCAGATAGCTCCCCTGCGATGCAGAGAGACCTCAGCTTTCGTGCTAGGCTAATCGAGTCCATGGCCAATGGAAACCAACCACAGCTCTGTATTTTTATAGCAGAGCTTCTTTGGCCCTCTCTAATGGCGTCTTTGTACTACTCCTACTTACAAGGAGAAGAAGGCAAAAAATACACAGGAAACAGGCTACATACATGTACATCAAAGCTCATACAGATCTAGCATCTAAAGCTGAAATTTTTCTTCCTATAAATAATCTTCAGAGTCGATCGGATCATCAGACATAGTAATCATGCCGACCTCGAGGGTGGAGGCGTGCGGGACGGTGACGGCGTAGGTGGGCCCCGGCTGTTCCGCCGGAGGAAGTCGTAGCCGAAGTTGATGACGAACCGCCGGAGGAAGCTGGAGCCGCTCTTGGCCTTGACGTAGCAGTGGCCGAGGATGAAGGCCATGCCGGCCTCCCGCGCGTCCGTCAGCTCCCGCAGCTCCTCCTGCACGCCCGCGTTCGGCCGCGGGGTCGCCGCCGGCAGCACGAACCTCACCCTCTTCCTCACGCCCACTGCCACCTCCCCGCCCCGGCGCGCGAGGGCCCCACCGTGCTCTCTGCCGCGCCGACGACGCCTCCTCCTCCAGCATGCGCATGCTGCCGGAGGCGACGACCGACATCCGCTCCTCGTCCTTCTCGAGCGCCTCGTCCGACAACGTGGCGCCGTTGGCCTTGGAGCCGCCGCCGCCGGAGCGGATGAACTCCGCGACGCTGCACACGAGGTCCTTCTCGAACTCCTGGTCGTCCATCTGCACGTCGTGGTACCCGTACCGGACGATGCACCGGTAGATCCTGTACTCCTTGGGCCCGATCCTCCCCACCAGGAACCGCTCCTCCGGCGAGACGTGCGGTATCGGCACGTTCTTGATGCACATGAAGATCAGCACCTGCTCATCACCAACATGAAAAACGTCTGAATGTCTGAACAACTGAACAAGGCAGAAGGAACAGATGAATTGAATGTGCAAATACCTGATGGAATGCAGGTAGATTGGTGACAAAATGGGAGAAAATCGCAGGGATGCCGCTGTCGAGCTCGTGTGTATGAGGCCGATGCCGCGGACACGGACGATGCCGAGGTTCGGGCTGAGGCTGAGGAGCCAGTTTATGGAGACCTTGTTCTGAATGTCAAACTCGTACTTCTTGATGGTGCCGTAGTGCCAGATGCACATTACCATCATGAAGAAGAAGGCGAGGACGATCGGGACCCAGGCTCCTTCCTTGAACTTGATCAGCGATGCCGAGAAGTAGAGCGCCTCGATGGTGCCGAAGAACAGGATGAACGCGATGGCGAGGAATATGCTCTTGTGCCAACACAAGACTATCACCAAAGACATCAGACATGTTGTGACCAGCATGACGGTTATAACTGCCAATCCTGTTTACAGAAACATCACCACATATCATTCATATGTATAGGGTCAATTTAGCAGGGGACAAGTGTCAATGACTTATCAACATTGTATACCTGATGCATTGCCCAGGCTTTTCGTGTCTCTGAAACCAATGGTTACAGCTAAGCACAGTATCATCAGGATCCAGTTGATCTCCGGAATGTATATCTGCCCGTGTACTTTGGCGGATGTGTGCACGATCTTCACCCGGGGAAAGCAGCCTAGAGCAGTGCACTGCTTGATCATCGAGAATGTACCGGTGATAACAGCTTGGCTACCCACAACTGCGGCAAGAATGGCAATCGCCAGAACGGCCATCTAATCAGCTCTGAATACAAACAGCAAACATTTAGAATACAGCACAAGGAGAACAATATAATATTATTCTCGCTTCTGGCGGAAGATCTGAAGAACATGACTTGCCTGGCACAGACACGTAGAATCCGATCCTGTAGTCACCTTCCAGGATATGATGCTTAGACAGATAAGCGGCTTGGCCCATGTATGCAAGGATCAATGATGGGTAAACCATGCAAGTGAAAGCAATCTGCATCCAGGAAACAGTTATCAGAGACAATAAAAAATTCACGGTGTTGCTTCTATGGTGAAACACTTGAGCTAAAAAATTGAGCATGCATCAGCCATTTCTTCACCTGTATCGACAACTGATTGAAATGCCCAGATCTGCAAACATTGCTTCAGATCCTGAAAAGCAAAACACCCATATTAGAAGACATGATCTACAGATCAAGGCACTGAAAAATGGTTCCTGAGAACAGTACCAGTAACACATAGCAGTATTCCTCCCAGAGACATCCAGCCTCCTCTCTGTGTTTTCTTCAAGAATTTGTACATGTAATACGGAGATAACGCTCGATATACATGAGGTTCCCATTTCACAATATTGTAGACACCAATCGAGCTTATGCACAGCAGCCATGCTATCACAATTGGCGCGAAAAGGAACCCCACTCGGTGAGTACCATAGTGTTGCAGCGCAAACAAGCAAACCAGTATGAAGCAAGCAAGAGGTAACTCCACATCTGCAGAATAACATTCGCAAAATACGATTAGAAATGTACTTTAAGTAGTAGAGCAGAACAAATCTATGAAGAAAGAATCAGCATAAAGGACACTACATGTGTGAAGGCATAAAATAAGTTCACAAAAAAGCTCAATTATTGGTACGAATGTGAAAAACAAAGTTTCTCTCCTCTGAATTCAGGAATTCGTCACATGTCAACTTCTTTCTGGCTTCAGTAGTAGTTACATTTCCATGATTTATGAACCTTACTACTTGTACTCCGGAATATTTCTGCTGTCACTCTTTCTTCCACCAAGAGATGATGAACCAAAAAAGCAAACTGATTTGGATGAAGGCCATCTTAATTCCACCTATAATTCCATACCACGACCACACGAAAAGTATCATTTACTGGAACCATCAGTGACAAGCAAATTAGTCTATTTTCCTGCTCATAACAACTGTTAGTCATGTCATGGCTAGTGACAGTACTGTCTTATTTGATACCAAACACCTCCCCTGTGCAGGCATAAGTTCAGTTCCCATAAGCAAATTGGTCGATTTTCCTGCTCATAACAACCGTTCGCCATGCAGATGCTGTGACCAGTAACAGTACTTGCCTAATTCGATACCCACACATCCCTGTCCAAGATCATGCTCTTCCAAAATACCTTCCCAAAACTCAAATGCTTTGCCATACACACACAGCTACAACATGGCACGTAACTGATCATCTGAGTTGGCCAAGTCAATTAGTTCATCTCCGTGCAGTTAAATTTCACCATCCGCAGTTTCATGTCACGTCATGACCGGTTGTTGTGTGTATCGATTGATGCAGAGGCCGGGGTCTTGCTCCCCCTTTCGAAAAAACGTCACACCCGGTTTTACCACCGACAACCCCTCACGATTCGACTTTGATCGTTATGGATTGGTACCAAGATCAAGTCCTAGGCAAGCGGACCTGACAACCCGATTTACCAAATTATCTACCACTGGTAGGTAAAACTTGTAGGTAGAAAGCAATGGCTGATATTGAAATTCTAGCAAACAAAATAAAAGGCTGGCATAAGCTAATAATCTAATAATAGCATGGCAGTTCTAGCAGTGGATCAGCATAATTGGGAGTTTGACCTGAGTCTCTTGTACTAATTCAGAACTAGAATCAAGAAACAGTGCCGAACATAACTGGGCAGTGAAGACAAATCTGCACTCCTCTGAACTGAAGAGAAATCAACAGAAAGAGGGCCATGGCCATGATTGGATCCTTACATTTGTGGTGCCCCTTTTCCATGGACAGTTCCAGCCCGGAAACCGCGGAGAAAACTGCAAGAAACGGAACACGATCTCCAGATCAGCACTCCACGCCATATCAAACAATCCAGAAATACTAGTAGCAATAAAGAAGAGCTGAATCATCAGGCGAGAGTGACGCACCGGAGATGGCCGGCGTGAGGACGCCGTCCCCGATGACCATGCAGGTGCCGACGAGCGCGAGCACGAGCAGCACGCGCTGCAGCACCTTATGGCGCTCCAGCACCCGCCTGACGCTGGCGGCGGCGCCACCGCCGCCCAGCGCCGCGGTGGCATTGCCGCCGTACTCGAGGTACTTCTTGGCGGCGCCGCCGGCGGCGTCTGAGAACTGGTCCTCGTCGCCCGGCTCGGCGCCGCGGCCGGGAGGGAGGAGCGCGGCGCGGGCGTGGCGGCAGAGGAGGGAGTAGAGCGCGAAGGTGCCGCCCTCGCCGTTGTCGTTGGCGCGTAGGACGACGCAGACGTACTTGAGGAGCGGCACGAGGGTGAGCGTCCAGAAGACGAAGGAGAGCACGCCGAGGATCTCCTCGTTGGTCTCCGAGTGCTGGATGTCGTCGGCGAAGGCCGCCTTGTAGACGTAGAGCGGCGACGTGCTCAGGTCGCCGTACACGACGCCGAGGCTCTGGTACGCCAGGCTCAGGGTCATCCGCCACGGCAGCCGCTTCCGCCCCGCTTGCCTCCCTCCCTGTCCCTGCTGCCTCTCCTCCTGCAAAAACAAGAAACGCATTCCTAAGAATCTAACAAGGATCACGGCAAGAACCAACCGCCCACGATCGAGGCTCTCTTCTCTTCCAGGAATCAGGACGAAACCGCCATACCTTGGTCTCTGGAGGAGTGCCCGGCGCCTCAGGATCCATGGTAGGGGGGCTCTTCATTCTGCTCCCCTCCCTGCTCCTCTACAAGTCCAGCGCTCGTCGTAGCTGCCTGCCTGCCTACACGCAGAAGCAACAGAGGAAGTGGCCACTTGGATTAGGTGGTGCCGGGACGTTCTTGAATTGTCGGGCGTAGAGAGATCAGCACGAGAATGGGGTGGGATTAGGTGAGATATACTCCAATTTGGAGTTCTTGAGGTTTTTAATGGTGGTCAAGGGAGCAGAGCAGAACCGAACAGGGGCGGGCGTGAGCAGAGCACGAGGCAGGGGAGAAGGTGGAACTGTGGAAGGAGATGAGAAGCAGCAGATGCGAGGGAAGAATGGAAGATTGGAATATGGGAGGAGGAAGTGGGGCAAAACCGCAAAAAACACTGAAACTGATGGGGCAAAAGCAGCGTTTTTGTTTTCCCTTTTGCAAAAAGGAACTTTTACCTACTTGTGCGATAGTTGTTGTTTTTTGGGCGTGGCCGACTCCGCTCATCCTCTGCAGATGCTCCAAGTGGCCAAATGCGATGTGTCTTATGGGAATCACTCTTGAGTGCCTGGCACATATGATGGGGAAAAACATGTGGAATATGGACTAAATACGGACCGGCACGAGTGAACGGACATACTGAAACGCGTCTGTATACATGAGATTCAAAAATAAGGTAGCATCTCATAAATTGGTACGGAGTACATAGTAATATGGTCTGTCATGTCAAATGACTGAGAGCTGTCGGTCGCTCTCTCCTTCCTCGTCTACAGTAGATCGGGAAGGCCGATTTTTGAGAGTCCTCCGTCCGACCACCTCACTCGCTGGCGATCCGTGGGATTCCTCCCCTCCGGCGGCCGCTTCGGCGGCGGGAGGGTGGGGGATCCCCGGATCCCGGCCTGTACATAGCGTAGGTCGCGATAGGGATCCGCCGGCGGCGTCGTGGAGGTGGCGATGGTGTCGGTGGCTAGGTGGGGGTCGGCGCGCTTCCTCTCCTGCGGCGGCGCTCCTCGGAGCTCTGCTGCGGCGCGGGCGACTTTTGGTGGCTGTGGATCTTCGAATGCCTCGGCTTCTTCTCGTTCTTCTTCCTCTGTACAGGCCGGCGAGGTGGAAGACAGAATCGTGGGAGTTTGAAGACGGGAGGCTCTCCTCCGGTGGGCTTGGCGGGCTCTGCGGAAGAAGGGTGGCGTCCTCGTGCTCGTCTCCGGCGGGAGACGGCGAGGGCGGGCTGGCAACGGTGCGGTGCCGAGGTCCGTTTACCGTGCAGATTCCGGCGCCTGCGCCGGATGGCTTATGAGGCTCTTCAACAAGGTTGGCTGCGCCGTTGGCTTCGGTGTGCGGTGACCTCGCCTTCTTCCTCCTCGGCGGCGTGCTGCTGATGGTCGGAAGTGGCGGGCGGTGTGGCGGTCCCAGGCCTCGCCGGGCGGTGAGCTTGTTCTTGTCTTTGTACGCGTGTGTGCGTTTGTATTCCTGATGGTGTTGTACGCGTACTCCCTTCAAAAAAAAAAAAAGACAAAAGGACAAGAAAGGAAGGCGGACATTATTGCGTAATACAGTTTAGATCGTATATCTTCAAGGTTAGGAAATGTCCAGAAATAGTTATTTGGTGAACGCAACTGTTTCTAAATTAGGAGGTTACCCGTAAGGAGTATTTTCTTGCATGCCTGTATATTGTTTGGACTATTAGCTGGCGTGAATTTAATTGGTTTCGAGGGATAACGGTAGATTCCTCACACGCTAAACCAGATGAGAGATTATGCTGTTTCTTTGTGGATGGCTGGAAGCATGTACTAGTCATGTGAGGTAGACGTTTCATTTGTAAATTACTTACTTTAAGTACCCCAGAGTCAATCATATTGCTATTATTGCACTATACTAAGATTCAAACTATAGTTTATACTTGCACTTCAGATATTGGCACCAAAGAGCATCATGACATTTTGCGGTTAATTACATACATGTGCATGCCATTATTAAATCTTTATGGATTTACACAAGGATTGTTAAGAAACACTTATGTAAAACTTAAAGAAAAAAATAATATGCACATGATGCCATCACACTCTAAAATCATCGCATTTGCAAGTTACGACGCCAAACTATCGAAACCGCGTGATTTAGTGGTTTGTGACGTGTATGACTTATGTCTATAACCACAACATGCATGACTCACGCCATCAAAGATAGTTTATATAGACTACACAAGGCATGCGTCTAAACAATAATAAACTCGCATTACCAACCTCGTGACGTTCACCTCTTTTGTAATGTGTCGTACGAACACATATTTGCATATATTTTGGTAATGTGAGAGTGACATGGGTTTCCAAAAAACCCGCAAAATCTAGTGGTTCCTAGTCGTTGTTGTGTACATAGTTCATAAGTTATTAGATTTCAGTTTCGAATAGCAAATTAACTTTCGCCGAAATCTAGGATTAAAAGGTAACTTTTCTCTAATCTTACTTAATTACGACACCTGGTCAAACTTGTATTTTCTTACGGGGGACTGGTCAAACTAGTATGTCAAGCAAAATGCATGCTTGAACGTTGCTACATCACCTGATCTCATGTTTTCAAACATAGCAAAAGATGGTATTTTTGTTTGTTTGAAAATTTGATAGATCACGGAAATATCAAGAATGTAGGTATTTGCTAGAAACTTACCATTGTATTTTTCTTTCCAATCCAAGGCGTGAAAATTTGCATCTCACAGTCAATAAAATTTCATAGAAATTTACAAGGGTAGTATGATTCTTTACGTAGTTTCTTCAAACTTAAAAGCATAATTGTAACCATGTTCTACCAAAGTAAATCAAATCTACTCAGGCTACAAAATGTAGCAGCAGGTCGTTTCAACGCCTCCACATAGGGAATCCACCCACAAATCAAGCGTGGCACATTCTCACCCCTGCAGCGCTACCATTTCCAAACAATCTCACGCCGGCCCCACGGGAAATCGAACTGGGAACCTGCGATCGGCAGAAGAGACGGCCGGGTTGATGCGGCCGGCGTGCACAGCGAGAAGGTGGCTGACCTGGGCTGGACGGCACCGGCGAGGACCTCTGCTCCGTGGAGTTGATAAAAGGGTGGCATTAGCTAAGGCCTGATGCGTGCTTATGGTCTAGGGTAAGCACGCAATTAAGCGACTTTTGTTTAGATAAAAGGCTAACAAGTAAGCGATTTCACTCAAACTTTGACCAAGTTAGTTGTTTTTAATGTGACCCAATTCATATATAAAGATCGTCTTTTTCATTGTTGGAAGGATTTTCACGTTAAATCTCGTACCCCCATTGGGTTGATCTCGTTTGATCGTCGTTTATTTACCTGTTGTTTATAACAGAGTTTACACAAAATATAACAATATTTGTGAAAATAAATAGGCGCCTGATAAAAATAGATTTCATCGTGGAACTAATGATACTATTTCGGTGGCTGAAGAAGTGTGTTTTCGTATTAATATAGTCGAGCATAAGAAGTGTGTCTTTCCAAGACCGTCACAAATACACTCTTTCGTGGACGGTGGGACGAAAAAATAAGTAAGAGCATTTGCACTGGCATTTCGATAGGCCTCCCAGCCGCTCAGATGGGTCTGAACATGAAAATCGCCCCAACGGCGCAAGCGGTCTGAATAACCCTAACCGGAGCCAAACTTTTGACGCTAGCTCAGAGTGTCGTGTCTGTCACGTAGGAATCCAATAAAATTTGCACCACATGCGAGTGACACGTCAATGATATATACAATGTTGGCCACCAAATTCTCGACTCCCCTTCCGTGTCGCCGCTCGCCAAAATTCTCAAATTCTACCTATGTCGCCGCAAGTACCAACCCCCTTCAACACCATCTTTGCCCATCCTCACGTCTCGTCCTACACCGCCACTGCTGGTCGTCATGGGGAGTACGCCTGAAGAGCAATGAGGATGGGGCGTATCTGGCAAAGGAGATGACCCAAAAGGCACATGAGACCACCAACAGAAATACTCGGCGCAAACGCTAGTACTAAAGGAAGATGAGTCTCTCCCTCCATCTGGTGGAGCCAGCCGATTGCAACGCTGACTCGGCGGCCATTTCAGCCTAGCGAGCAACACCGACGATCATTTAGCCAAGGGAGTTCTATAGACAACCGACTTCATGAAACAAATCCGATCGTCCTGGACTCGCAATGTGAGTTGAGCGAGCAAGAGATCGAAGATAGATGTGGATGACCTTGTTTGAGGTGCAAATTGTGGAGTGCTTATGCTTGAAGTAACAACGATTGAAGCCAAGATAATCAAATCACAATCTGCTCAAACGGCGACGGAGTAGAAGATCCTGACGTCTGACACGAGAAACATGGGACCGGATGTGGTTTGCACAATCTCGGATTCGCATCACCGAAAAGGTTGATCTTTGTACATTTTCGTGACATCTTAGTGAATTATGATGTGCCCATAGCAGCCTCTATCTGGGGCGGAATTTTTTCCTAAGAGGCTGGTGGAGATGCTCTGATGAGAAAAAGGTCAAATGCCGTCAAAGCGGTGAAAAAGCAACTCAAATCCAATCGTGAATTTTGCCTCTTTAATCAAGCAATAGTGGTAGTCTAACATTTCTCCACACTATCGCTGAAATGCCAAAAAAACAAAACAACATCCGGTTTGTGCATCCACGTGTTCCCGTACCATCCATCCAAATTCCTATTCAGCACCACTACGCTCTGGTTCACCTTTCTTGACAATCATACACGACTTTTTCCTCTCCCGACCAAAACAACATCGCACTCGATTTCTCCCATAGCATCCACACGCAAGCAGAAAACCCAAACAAAACACGTACGATCGATGGCGCCACTAGACCTTTCTGGATATATGTATGAATACCTTTTTATACGAGCGTTACAAAATGCCAAAGGCCAAAGCAGCCACCACCTGCCGCCGTCGACGTCGTCGACGACCACTCCTCCGGCGAAATGGCACGACCTATTTAATCTGGTCATGGCTAGCTCCATCACCCGTTTGTCTTGTTGCACATTGGCTGCTAAAGGGGATGATCACCCTGACGTTGCTGCTCCATGTCGTTACGTTGCGTGTGCATAGCTTGGAGAAGTGAAGCTAGGCGTATACTAGAATATCTGCATTGATTTATTTTATGTTATTTGTGGACAGTCTACCATACTTAATGAATTATTGTACTTCTTTTGTTGGGAACATATTCTTCTTTGATTAATTCATTTGGCTATGCTCATCTCGTGTAGTGGCCGCCCTAGCTTGTGCTGCTTCATTTGGTCACCGCATCATCACTCAATCCATAAAAATGCATCCGCTGAGCACCACTTTTGCACGATCATGATGAAGGTGGCATCCGCTATCCGGCCTCACTTGCATCGGCCTGGGGTAGTCGAGCAGCGAAAGGGCCTTCTTTTACGGTGCGTGCGTAGTAGCAAAACTCACCGAAGAACGAGGACAAAGGCGCAAGAGTCCCCAACCTAGAAGCTGCCCCAAGAGGTTCATGCATGTGTGTGAGGAGCAGAGGTTTGATGCAGAATCCAAACACATGTTATTCATGATTCACGCTAAAGCTAGAGGCGTGTTGATTTTTTTAAAAGTTAGGCTAGGAATGCTTTCCCCATCACGTAAAACACTCATATGGAAAGTAAACTTTCCTAACACACGCTTATGAATGTTAGCACTGTGGCCTGAGGTGTGAACAATCCTACTCCCTCCGTCACATTTTACTCGCCGCCGACAGGGAACTAGGATACTATTGTTTTCCATAACTAGATTGTCCTATGTGCCAGATTTCAACACATTACCGTGAACTATGCCATGGATATGTCCACAATTTGGTTATTTGGCTTAAAACTAATGAATGTTCATACGTGATGCTCTTCAAAAGTTTCAATGTTATAAGATTGCTATTTTTCATTAAATATAGTACACACAATTAAAAAGACTGATTACATTTTTTGAACCATTTTTCGTTCTATTTGATTTTTTTTATAAATGATCAAAATGTTTAAGGTGTCTATTCATAGAAAGAGGCCAACTCTTTCGGAACTCTCAGTGTTTCTGTGATATAATCAATACCTGTGCAACTTAAAATAATTTTAAGCAAATTTTAGAAATTCTCATGAGAAAATTATTATACACATGAAATTCAAATTTTAATTACTTTCGGAAAATTGACATAAACACATTTAAATTGGTGAAAATAGTTAGAAAGCGAGAAATTTTTAAAACTTTGGGCAATACAATATTCTTGCTTTGTATGAAAATTATAGTGGTGTCATTTTGATCCATTTTCTTTATACTTACTATACAAAAAACCTCAATGTTCTCACTTAAAAAATAATATTTGTACAAATAATTTAAAAAATCATTTTGGCAATGTTTTTTTGTTTCGTAAAAGGCACATTTTGCCAAACGTGAACCCATAATATGATGGATTTTTTGTATGGTGCATCGCGCGCAACGTGTTTTAAACGTGTGTGATTTTTTCTACATCGCACACCTTAAATTTTTTTACTAGATTGCCCATTACACCCTCACACCTTTTTTTTCCCGTAAAACCCCTTATAGAATGCATTACCCCCTTTGAGCATTTTCAAACTTAAAAAGTTGTTAACTCGCTTGAGCCTATTGTTTATTATGGTACAAAGTGACTTTATGAAAGAAGACACCCATTATGATGATTTATTTTATGGTGCATTGAACTCCAATTCTTATAAACACCGCGCGATTGCATTCTACATCGCACACCTTGATTCTCCGAAAAGCCATGTGCAATTGCGTCGCGTACCTTCTTAACCTTCAGACACGTTTTTTATGAAACATATGCGATGATTAATTTATTAGTCTTTTGACCAAATGGTATGCGATTACGGGGTTTTAAGTGACTTGTTATGTGGTAGTAGTATTTGTTAGCTTTTTATATCGTAGTCACGGTTGTGCCACTTCTTGTTCTCTTTTTTAAATATTATAGCTGTGTGTGAATTCTCAAAATGCAAAAGGGCGAATAAAACAAACCCCTCCTCTAATAAAACTACCGTTTACAAATAGTCCACCACCTCATCTCGGCAAAAAGGTGACAAGGAGGGAAATATATAACAATTTATTAAAGTGTGAAATGCTCGTGTAAAATGCATTCCAATCTCCTTTTGTTTTAGCCAATGCATGTCGGAACAACAATTTAGAGAATTTCTACCTTTTTGCTCCAAAGAGAGAAATGTTGGACGAGTCCCGAGAGGTGGGTTTCACATATTCTCTAGTTTGTTTATCGCAGCAGCTGGCAATGTGGAGGCAAAAGTTGCAAGCATTGGCATACGTGTGCTTGCATATCCTCCATATACCCAGAAATCCACCACCAAATCTGAATATCTGATTAACAAATCGAATAAATGTCGATCCTACCTAACACCTCCAGCTTTTACACAGCGCCACGAGGAGTTATATCAGACACACCTGCAACGTCTTAGCTTAGGCAACAATAAAAAAAAACATACTTCATCAGGCCGGCAGATAATTCTTGAATTGCTGACATATGGTACAAAAAATTTCAGACCAGTGATCCATCGCTGAGAGAAAATCTTTGCTCACTTAGCATTAGCATGGGTCTACAAAGTTACATCCTGCGTCATGTACTGTCAGACAAACACTTGATCTCTAGTAAACATAAAGTAAGCTAGCAGACATCGAGATTTGATCTGAAGTTGCTAGAAAACACTGAACACAGATGGATGGACGGTAACATCTGCTGGCCGGCTTGTGCGTCATGCCGAGTCATAACAAATAATGGGCGGTCACCGGATCCGATTAAAGAACTTGGGGTTACAGACATAGACAGTTGTATTTGACTTGTTGTTCATACGCACGTCGATGGGTTTGATCCTCCTCGACCAACGCACATTAATATATGCGGCTGCTAGTAATATTTGCAACCTTGAACACAGCATGCAAATATTCTACAGGCTTGCAACTTGTGCCTGAAGTTCAACCTAAGCCATGGACTACGACAACATAGCTCAACTACCAGCATATTTTTCCTAGTATATGTGGATGATACTCATGTTAGGATTACTTAGAATAGTGACCTGCTGGCTAAGCTTAGCTGAACGGGATCCGCAAAAAAAAAAAAGCTTAGCTGAACGGTAATTTTGCCTGATCAACTGTAAAATCACTAAGGCGAAGAACACTTGAGAAGAACCTAGAGTGAACAAGAACAAGAAGATAAACAAGGAAAAGGAGAACAAAGATGGGAGGATCTCATGACCAAGGTAGCCATCTCTATTTCTTCCTGATGTGGTTCAGTTCTTGAGCTAGATAATCTTGGCTTGACCAACAGGCAACAGCGCACTGCCTGATGTGGAGTTATTTTTTAGTAGATTCATGGAATTAAGTAGTGAAATTATTGGAGGCCGAACTTCTCCCTGGAGCATTTAAATATCCTCTGAACCTTTCTCTTCCGACCGATGTGCATTTTCCTATTGCCCTAGAATTCGACTGTCTCCACGCGGCCAGAAGATTTTCTAGAGAAGACCAGCTAGAAGCTTAGACCAAGCTAGCTACTCCTATCTATGTAGCTAAACAAAGAAAAGAGTCTCTACTCAAGCATACAAGATCATATCATATCGCCATCTAAGCCAAAACGAGATGCTCATGTCGCCGTCGGTCTCTTCCTATATGCAAGCGGAGCCACATCTTCAGGCCACGTTGAGAGAGCACCGCGTTGCCATCTTCATGAAAATGACGGCACTGCCTGAACAGCTATAGGCTACAAAAGTGAAAACAAGAAAGAACTCTGTCTCGCTTGAGCGTTTTGGCTGGGTTTTGCGTGCGTGAACTCGCAAAATCGAGATGCCTCGACCGGCAGTCAAATCTCGTTGCCCCGATATGTGAAAAGGGCAGAGCTTCAGAATTCTCGAATGGCCTACCAACCGTACAAGTTTTACTCGGATCAGCACGGCGGTGCTTTCGGGCTTTGGAGTTGTTTGTGCAACATGCTTTGCGTAGTAGTAGAAGTCATTTTCTCATCTACGACGCGGCTTTTTCAGTCCGACTCGGCACTGACGCGGTAAAATACAGACTGCAGGTTTTAGATGAGACCAGTGAGAAAATTCTGTAATTTGGCACCGCACAAAATACCCTCTTGTTGTATTTTCATTACAACCATACAAGACTAATTCGTTGGGTCGCAGTACCTCGCGAGGACGGGCTCCAAGTTGGCTACGGAAGTCGAATGGCCATCTCAATTATTTCAGAATCCATATCTCGGGTTCTGGCATCACCCAATCTCATATATCTCAAAGATACACAACTTGCATTTCGCATAGTCGCATGCATGCATTCCCTGTTCATCGCATCACACCTTATCTCTGGGACCAAAAAAAGAAAGAAAGAGAGAGGCTTGCTAGACCTACTGCATGTATGCACGGGTGGTTCAGTTCTCTTGTATGTCTCCCCTGGGACGAACACGTAATTATTGGATTTGGTGGAACGATCGTTGTCCATCTGGGTCGATCAGTTTCATGTTATATGAGCCAGGAAGAGCCCCTGGCGTGGCCTTACAAGAGGCGTACGTGAGGAGGAGTACTACTCCATGCCCAAGTACGTATACACACAACTAGAAACAAGACCTTTCGACTAGGGCCGATTTTGCCTCTAGTCCCGGGTGGCTTAAGACCCGAGACTAGAGGGGGGAACTAGTCCCGGGTCAAACGTTTTCCACTTGTCCCGGGTCGTGAGGGAGCTCTAGTCCCGGGTGGTGCCACGACCCGGGACCATAGGTGCGTTCGCAGGGCTGCCCAGTGTGAGGACCCCGGATTAGGTATCCGAGATACTCGTTATGTTTCCTGCAACAATCTCATGATCAGTCTGTTGTTGCACATAACTCGAATTGGTATCACAGAACACACACAAATACCGAATAAATATACTTACTTGATTAAAACCATAACTTCAACAGGTACTTGCAGCGGAAATCACCAAAACAACGTGGAGCCCAAGCCATTTGCCAACCCTACAGGCAGCTGACTGGGAAGCGCCCTAGTTTGCATTGACGTCATTAACCACTTCTTCTTCGAACTGCTCCTCTTCAGAATCTGGCTAAGACAATAGCCTGGGACGAAACCAATATGAGTACATTTGAATGTACTCGCAAACTACCCCCGGAATGAGTATGCACTACTCTTTGTATTGTTTAAATACTTTTGTTTAATAACACTTTGTTTTGAAATCTCTATATCTTTATTTAAAAAGGAAAGAAGGCTTTTAGAACTTTTCCCATAAACCTGTCTTTGTAAGAAGTCTCCTTTAAAACTTTTTCCCGAAAATATATCTTTGTTTTAAAAAGGTAAGAAGTTTCTTTTGAAACATCTTCCCGGAAAATCACCATTTTGTTTATTTCTCCAAAATTCCTCCTTTTCCGACAAAAACCATTCCTGGTCAAATCATTTTTCCAACAACCTTATACCAACCCTTTGGTATAGTTGCATAAAACATTTTTCCACTTTCAAGACACAAAACTTTGCACTTCTCGACCATAGCCCCTCAGGGTCCTCCTCTTTTCCAGCAACCTCATTCTAGCCCTTCTGGATAGTTGCATATATAGAACATCTCCATTTTTCCTTTTTAAATCTCAAAACTTTTCCAAAACTTGCACAAGTCTTAGGACAGCCTCCCAATTGTCCATATCCGAGGACTCGGCTATTCGAATAGTTTTAACCCTCTGCAGAGGTAGCACGCTTTTTGCCCACACCCATCCGGTAACTCATCGTGTCAGCCACGTCCCGCCATACCAGGTGTATGCGAAGTTGAGACACCGACCATAGCCTCTCCTTTGCTCATGCTAGTATAGGACCCTACCGCTACGAAATTATCATCCTTTCCATCGACACCCAGTCCCGATTCCCCGTCGGGAAACCTAAGTGTGAGGACTCGTAGTTCTGCCCGGCGAGCGAACCCTTCAATCCCCCATCCTCAGATGCCAGGACCCAGGTCAGGGGGTAGGTCGCCATGACCATCCCCTCATGGAACGAGGTCATCCTCGTTGTTGAGGCATCCCATACTAATATGAGCAAATTATATGACTACGCCCTTTTCCCACAGGGTAAGATTGGGCGTCATAGTACTAGGACACTGTGCATTTTTCATAAACATCACCATTTTCCATTTCTCCACTTCCACACTGATATCTCGGCATTCCATAATCACACAAGTACTTTCAAAGGAGTTTTGAGTAAACAATATTTTTTCCATCCTATAATTTGAAAAAGAATTTCCATCTAATATCTCCATATAGGGTGTCAAAATAATATACTTGTATTTTTAAAACAAAGGGTTTTCAAAATCATAGCTTTAGTGGCAAACACCACATAAGTCACTTATGCTCTTTATAAGTAAAACATGTGAACCAAATTAGATGTATATAGATGCAAGCTCAGAGAATAGCTTGCCTGAATTCAGCATAATGCTCCTGGACTTCTTCTCACCGATCAAAGAAATAAACTCTGATCCTCCTTCCATAAATCCTCTCGAAATACCACTCTGGTAGCGTTTAATTCTAGAGTCGCAAACATGAAAATAAAACAACACTCGATAAGCAAACCAAACCACAAGTGGTATACAAACAAGGAACAAACCACAAGTATCAAACTAATCACTCAAGCCACAAACTAAGATCTACATTTACAAGGGCATTATACTAATCAGGAGTATAACACCACAAACATGCTAAAACAAGAGGGCACAAAGACACCCTCAACTAGAGGTAATTAACAACCATTTTTCCCTAATCAGGAAATACTTCAGACAAAAGTTAAGTCACCAAATAATCTTTGTAATCCAAAACATCTCACCAAGCTAAGGTGGATATAACAACAAGATACTTAAGCTAGTACTCAACTCAAGTCCATCAAGTTCATCAAGCCATGCAAATATATTACTCATACCAATATGTCTAACAAATACCACTAACAGAACTAACATATTCATCACACACAACATCCTCACATCAAAATAAATAAGCACGACAAATCCCTAATTATTAGGAGAAAAGTTATATAGGGAATAAAACCCTAACAAACACATGACTCACAAATAGCTCTCCTAATATGCTAGTAGAATAAGGAAACAAGTCACAACAGTGGATTACCCCACTACACATGCTAGGAAACACCTTTATAACCATAAAGTTATAACACAACAATTAATTAAAGCCCTAATAAAAATAGGCAGAAAAGACCTAAACATTATAACTATCACCACAGTCAATCAATGACTCCTAAATTCAAACCAATTTGGGGATATGTTCTCCTACACATATAGAAGACAAGCCAATTGGATTTACTCCAAAATTCATCTCACAAAAATCTACAAAAATCACCAAAGTGCCACTGGTGTGTTTCCAAAAATGAATAGAACTTTTGTTTTAGACTTCATTTGCATATAAGACCAACAGATCTGGAAAGGTACCACTTCAGGCTTTCCAGGGAATTTTAGTTTGAAATATTTGGATTTGTAAAACTCTAGATATTCAATATTTAGTGAAAAAGATACTTTTTACAAGATTTAATCTAGACATCATTTAAATTTATATTTTTGCAAACAGCTAGTTCTAGATGTTTAATAAAACACATAGGAACTCTACAAAATTTGAATCACTCCAATAGCTATCACAGATTTACCACAAAACAATTAAAGCTACACTGCAGAAATAACAGGAAATAAAACAGATAATAGATCCATAGAAATAAAAACGTCACTGGGCTCGATCTGGCCCAGATCCGGCCGAGAAATCGCGGAAGGCGGCCCAGCCCGCGGCCCACGTACGTGAGCGAAGCGGTACGGGCTTCATCTTCTTCCTCGACACGCACAGAGGCGAGCGAGGCATGGCGGGGAACAGGTCAGGGACAGCGTGGCGGCTCTGGCGATCCTAAAAATAAACGGAGATGTCCATAAGCTAGAGCAGAATAAGGGGAACACGGGGTGCAAAAATGGCGGAGAGAGGTGGTCGGAGCTGCTCGCGAGTTTGCTCGAAAGGTGGCGGCCGGAGCAGAAGGAGATGGAGACGGCACGCTCGATTCGAGGCTTCCCGCGTCGATTCCTTGGACGAGGACGCAGAGGACGACGAGGCGCATCTTCTGGTGGTCTTCGATCTGGTCGGGGATGCTCCAATCGCCGGCGATGCGCGATGGCAGCCCGAGCTAGGGTTCGGCCATGGAGGAGAAGGAGAGAGTGATTGAGAGGGAGAGTAGAGAGCGAGTGAGGGAGGAGGAGAGCAGAGCGGCTTCGGGGGGGGGGGGGGGGTCTCTTATCCTTCTTCGACACGGCAGGAGGAGCGGGAGGGGAGGGGGGTCCGGGCGGCGAGCAACGTAGGACAACGACACGGCGACGCTGCGCCACTGCTGCTACAGGAACACGACGACAGAATTGCAGAAAACCCCCTGGCACAACTTTTCCTCTCACAACTAGGTCCTTTCCTGATTTTCTTTTATTTCCTTTAAAACCAGTAGCCATTTAGGGAATTATTTGGGGTACTAAAACATTTTATAAAAATTTGAAAATATTTGGGTAGGCTTCCCTTGTCAAGTAGAGCCTCCACAAAAATTGGTTTTTCAAAATAAAATGTTTTGAACATAATTTGTTCATAGTGTTTAAATATGGCATTTTTGGATAAAAATCAATTTGTGAAATCGAAATATCTTTGTAAATGGAGATTAGAGATTTTGAGGAGAGCGTAATATGATAATGAGATGGTTATCATCTCATTCCTGAATTTTATAAGATAAAAATAATTGTTGTAACAAAATAGAGAAATGGGTAGAGAGGGAAATTAGATATGATCCTTTCTTTTAATCAAGACTTTATTTTGAGAGTGAGAGTAGTCATAGAGGTCTTGTTTTGTTTTCAAGTCACATTGCCAATTTGGGACCAGTGGGTTTTATTTTAGTGTTGGGCACAACAGAGGAATTATCCTTACAAGCAACAGCACCACAAGATCAACATCACAATAATGACCACACAAATCAAACCACCATATTCAATCATACCACCATTTCCACAATATTATCTTGTAAAAATGATCACACTTAATTATGACAAGATGATGTTTAAGGGAGTATCTCAACTTATAACCCAATAGTTTTCAAAAAGGTTTGGGAAAGGAAATATGTGGGGTAACATATTTCCCTCTAGTATTAATTTCAAATGGAATGAAATTAGGAGTTTATAAAATGGGAGTTGTATACACCTACAAAATATCAAGGGTGAGAAATAGGTAGGAGATAACATATGGATCTCCATAATTTTGGAAACACATAATTTTGGAAATACTTTTACTTTCTCAATACTGGTACTAGTTTTGGTTGTTGATAAACCAAGTGTCATTGAAATGGAGTTGGCCAGAATAAGAATGGAAAAGATATATGGAATATTTTCTTGTCATAACATGA
This sequence comes from Poa pratensis, assembly GCA_947311845.1. Classification (NCBI taxonomy): domain Eukaryota; kingdom Viridiplantae; phylum Streptophyta; class Magnoliopsida; order Poales; family Poaceae; genus Poa; species Poa pratensis. The sequence continues at coordinate 59,653,066 of CAMZMU010000074.1, read as the reverse complement.
TCACCAAAGTTAAATATATTTTTATATTAGTTGGGTCTTATATTTACTAGTCAAACAACTTAAACAACAAGTCACACAAGGTCAACATAGCAATGGGAAGGAAAACACAATCATCAGTGAAACATTTCAAAAAGTTTTTGTTGGTTCTGAATTTTGGGTCTTGTGAAACTAAGTTTCTCTTAGTTTCTAAATTTGGGATGTGACACCCAGGGCGTGGGCCACGCGAGAACATCTCGTCCCGGGTCGTGCCACGACCCGGGACTAGAGGTGGAGCTTTTGTCCCGGGTCGTGATATCACCCGGGACCATTGCTCGCCGTGTATCATCTTCTACCCCGAGAGCAGCCCCTCCATTTTTCAGCTCGAGTTCATCTTCATTTGCTCCATTGTTTCCTCTCTCTAGCTCAAGTTTATCCCCATTTTTTTCTCACTATTGTCAAGATTAGCGGCAGCCATCTATCCGAGGGTTAGCAACTTGATCCTTTCATCCGTCATTGCCCATTTTAGCTCATTTCTTTACTAGCTTAGCTCATTTCATTTTTGTAGTGCTTGGTAGGTGTTTGATGAAATGCCTAACTTAGGAAGTTCATTTGTTTCATATGCAATTTAAGCTAAATTAAAATATTATTTGTGTGTTCCAGTGTCGTGCTCATCGCCGTTGATCGCCCCGGTTATCCCGTCACCGGCACCACCTCGGTAAGCATATTTCTTGAAACTTTTATTTTAAAAAATCTTAGTTGTATGATTTAGATGCATAATTATTATTTTCTCGACATCGGACAAACTTCTTGAGGATCACCAACTGTCGTTTCTGTTTGAGATTTAGATCTGGTCAGGTGTAGAGATACTCCAGATTCAACATGGATGGATAGGGAGCCTTTGTCACGGATACCACCGGATTACTTTTGCTAGAACCCCAGGAGCTGGACTAGAAGGTCTAACTCCAAAGGAGGAACGAGATTGAGGAACTCAAGTATTAGCAACTTGTCAGGAGACAGCTGCCCTACTTGAATATCTTGTAGCGAGACACGATTGAGATCTTGATGGGAAACATCATAGGAGACAAAAGAAGTTCTCAGACTTCTCTTTCTGGAACAATTCCATTAGTGGCTTGGAGGCATAGATGAAATTCTCAAGGAATGGAGGTAACAACATATCATCCCGGGAATATTCTGTATATGCATAATCGAGTTGAGAGGATTTAGAGGAAACTAGACAATTCACCCAGATCCATGGCGACATCTTTCAGCAATTGCACGTGAACCAGGGAAAGTCACTTCTAACTTCAGAACCCTGCCTTGTGACGACACAAGGTTAGTTCTAGCAAGCTTTCCAATCAAACAGGGAGGAAAAGAATGTAGTGGATGGGCTGAACAACAAACTTATCTAGATACTCCCAGACGGTCGACCTCACAAGGTATGTGTTCTGAAGTTATCACTTGGACGGCATAAGGATTGGTCAGAGTAACATCTTTCTAATCTGAGTTAACCTACTGAATGTGTTAGTCTGAGTTTGATTTGACGATAGCCCAAATCAAGTCAAAAAATTTAGAGATTGGCATATCCAAAGAGGAGATACCACCTCACTTCAACACGGACAAACTAGACATCCCATCGAGAAGGAACTATATCAGATAGAGCTCTTGTCTTTCGACTTTCCAAGTTGTTAAGCTCAGCCGAATAATTCCGGACATCCAGCACGAAAGCTAGACAAGGCCTTTATTCTGCAGATTACAATACTTTGACCTGGTCCGAGACATGGACAAGGTACTGGAGTTATTTCTCCAAACAAGATGAAGGGGAAAAATCTTGACGGACCACAAGAGTAACTTGCATCGGAACATACCAACGCACGATAGTACTTCACTGTCAACTGACAGACAAAGGTTGGAAAGCAGATTAGAGTAAGAAACATGCTCAGGAGAATCCTAAGATGTTGAAGATGCACCAATTATTACTCAATTGTGATAACCATGCCCAAAAGGAGAGATGCAGTAGAGGCATGAACATAGATGGGGAATTCGCTAAGAAAAATTCTGGTCATAACCCAGATGATTCCAAGACAGAATCTCCGGCTATGGCAGAGTTAGAGTTACATAGCCATTCGAGGTGTGGGAAATTAAGTTTCAACCATTTACCACACAGACCACATAAAGGACTTGGGTTAAAGGTCAGCTTCATGCGTTACTAGCGAGAGATGCAAATGGTTAAGAAACCACGTGACTCAACACAAGCTAGTTGGCACACTCCGGGACCTTCTGTTCAAGTCCTTGGTTTAAAACCCAAAAGAACGGATTAAGTGATTAAACTGGATAGGAATACAAGGGTTCCTAACCAACTGAGTTGATGGGAATTTTCGTCGTACTCCAGATGGTTTCTCGGCACATGAAGCTTCGGATTGTAGCGCGACGGAAGCAACTGGACACATAACACTAAAGGTCGAACCCACCCACGTTTCTAATCATTTTGAAGTAACAGACGAGGGGTAAAACCTTTAAATCAAATCGAGGTAAGATTGCTCCGAGATTAGAGGGTAACCAGATAAGGAGTAAAAAGAATCCTAAGATAGTTTTCACAACTCATTTTTAGGTTAAAAATAGTTCTCACAAACACTAGACTCAACGTCGACCAGTAGAAGGGTTTCCTACAGGCAGTACTGCTCTGATACCAACTTGTGGCGCCCTGATCCGACTGCTATACAGTGATGCTGTGTGTCACCGGTTAAGCGATACAACCGGAGGTTACGGGTTTACCAATCCCCGGCCAAAACCTTTGGCAGGCGTTGCTGGGTACACCTCACTCCAGACAACGCAACACCCCGGTTGATGCCTCAACACAGGCACAACTATCAAAGCATAAAAGTAAGATCAATACTTGTGGAACAACTGGCACATCACAGACTCTACGACACAAAGATCACATATAGCTCAACTCTTATACAGAGAAAGATAGCAAATGACAACCAGAGGTCACAGACCCAACATTACATCAAGCGGAAGCGAAATAGGTTGTTCTAAACAACAAGATCCAACATATGGCCTAAGAGGCCTACAGATAAACATCACAAAGCCAGCTGTTCCAGGATGTCCCAAGCTGCCACCTGGGAACCCCAGACTACTCGTCGACGTCCACAAAGAACCCTCCTTCGAGGTCGGTGAAGTCCTCTCCTGAAAATAAGCAAACGACGTTGAGTTCGACGAACTCGCAAGATTAAGAGCTAATATATGCTCGATGATTGGCTTTCAAAGGTTTTAGGGCTGTTTTGCATAAAGCTGATTTTATTTATAAAACACAACTCCATGGCATCGACTAATCAGATTATTTTGAAAAGGGGTAAGAAGTAACTCTTTTCTTTGATCACCTTTTTCATGATCAACCACAGTACCTGTTCATCAAAGGCACCTCCCCAAATCACCCTCGAGGAAGCTCACCTTACAATCGTGAAGTGGTACCTCTAGTACCCAGTTTTTAATCATTCCGTTAAAGTTATTCTATGATCAGCGTCCATTCCCAAGTCGTCCATAACCGCGGACACGGCTTTTGAAAAGATTTATCCCTGCAGGGGTGTACAAAGTGGAAGTCCCCGGAGTCCCGAGGGGCCCTAGCTCCTTCGCCACGCGTACCGCCAGACTCATTGCCAGACATTAGCTCTCTTCCGGGGAAAGCCGGCTGAGTGTGAAACGGCTACAACCTTTACCTTGCTTAAGACTATCCAAGGATCATCAGTGGCGGTAGGACGGGCTTGGTGTCTCCTCCAGTCACCCTGTCCCGCGGCCACTTATTTTCCTAACACCACCATCCTCATCCCAGTCTTGGCCACCATCTCAACGCACGCGCAAATGGAAAGCCAAACTAGAGGACCCTCGGCTAGCCCGCCACAAGTTAGTCGGTCGATGGGGGTTCCATATAGCCCACGCATGGTTGCACGCTCAACTTGGTTCAAGAGGTCCAGAACTCGCACCTAGGCGGTGAGAACGAGACAACCCACCACATCCCATGTGGCCTCTCATCCCCACCTTTAAGCATCTTATTATCCATCACCACAATTTCTCCACCATCAACAGCACTGTCACAAGTCAACACCTGTTTCCAGCATGTACCACCATAGTACCACTAGGCAAAAATCACTAAGCATGGCTAAGCACTTGCATAGCATAATAGTTATCTCAGGCCAACAATGCAAACCTATGGTAATAGTAGGGGAAACAGATATTGGCAACACATTTCTAATGCAACTAGTAGGATACTCTACTCCAAGCAAAAGACATTTATAACCGGATGCAATATTATAGTGGAGAAAATATTTGCGGAAAATAGGATAAGATATGCTCAGAGGGGGGATTACGCTTGCCTTGTTGAGCGGAGGAGTCAAACTGCTCGTCGGAGTAATGATGCTCAACTCCAAATTCGTGATCTACCGGAGAGCAAACAACACCGGAAAGCAAAAACAACAATCAACACATGGCAATTGTGCAATGCATACAAAGATGATGATATGACATTTTAAATGCACCCTAGAAGCTTTAAACATGATCAACAAGTTAAATGGGGTCCCCGTTATATTTATTGCATTATTTGGAATAAACCCCATATTTAAACTTAGTGATTATAATTACTACTAGAGCACATTATTGTAATTGTGATCGATTATGCATGATGATGATGATTCTGGATCACTCATGTTTTTCTGAACATTTTGGTATAAGGGACACATTTTTCGGAGGTCCCGGTGAGAAGTTATCACTTTTATAAATTTTCCCTTTTTAAAATTTATGATTTTAATATTACTAGAAGCACCATATTTCAAATGTGATCGAATATTCATAATATTTAATTTAGAGGTTTAATCACAAATTTCTGGGCATTTTGGTATATCAAACACATTTCTCTGAACAATGATTAATAAGTTATGAATTTTCCCAAATTTGCCCATTTCACGGACGAATGTGTATTTTAATTATTTCCACGATTTAAAAGATTCATTTGTATGGGTGAGTTCTACTTCTGGTTAGGTTTCATTTTTCTGGACATTTTGATACCTCAACTGCAAATTTTGGATAAACAACGCAAAAGTTATTGATTTTTGAAGTTTACATTATTTTCTTGCATTTTATTACTTTTACCAGGCGTACTGAATAAATTCGGATTATCCGATTTTTTTTAGCTTCGGAATATCCGATGTCCACAAGGGACTGAAATTCCACTAAGGACTGGAAATAAATCGGTACTGGTATCACTCGGAAAATCCGGTTTGTGCTGAACTCGGAATATCCGATCGTGTCTCAGAGAAGAACAGCAAAAAGGAAAGAAAAGGGTGCTGCGTAGGGAAATCGAACCAGAGATCTCTCGCATGCGTGCGTGGTGTGCTAGACACTGGGCTGCTGCGGTTCTAGTGCTAGTATACCGAGCTAGCACCCTTTTTTGCAGGCACTGGTTTAACTGACGAGAAGAAAGATCGACACCAATATTCAGCCAGCAGGCCAGAGGTGCGACGGGAACGAAGGATGACAGCAGCACTGTGGTTCCTGGCGTGGTGTGAACTCAAGAGATATGTGTGAGCTGGGAGTGCTTGTGTGCGTGTGTGCAACCTGCAGGCAGCAGCACCTGGGCGCGCGCGTGCTCGCGACGGCGACCATGGTGTACGGCTTCGACGGCGCGTTCAACACCGAGCACGGGGAAGAGAAAAGAGAGGTCCCGGAGGACGGTGTGCTCACCACGGTCACGCGAGAGGAGACGGCGAGGCCGGACAGGCAGCGGCGGCGACGGAATCGTCCGCGGCGGCGCTCGGACGGCGGCGGCGGAGTAGCGGACGGAGAGCTTGATTCCCAGCGTTCCCGGGCGATTCCTTTGGCGGGGTTGATCAGCACGGCGAGGCGGACATCGTGGTGGTGCTGGCTCGGCTTGGGGAGCCCTCAATCATCGGCGGCGAGCTCGGAAAGGCGGAGGACGTCGAGGACGAAGAACTTGAAATCCGGGCAATGTGTTGCGTCTCGACTCGATTCTTCCGGTGGAGACGTAGAGGAGGACGAGGCGGAGCTGGTGGTGCGCTTCGATTTGCTTGGGGACGCTTCAGTCGACGGCGGCGTGCTCGGCCATGGCGGCTCGAGTTCGAGCTCGATGAGAGAAAGAGAAGAGGAAGGCAAGGAAAACTCTGGGAGAGGGAGCAGGTAAGGAAGTGTGCTCGTTTTGCTTGCTCCTTGCAAGTGGAGGCAGAGGAAGGGGAGGGGCCCCCACGCGAGGCGTGCGTGCAGCACGCCATGGCGGCATGGCTACAGGGAAGAATAAGAGATTTTTGCGAGAAACCCCCTGCAAGTTTTAAAATCACCACGGTTCAGTCCTTTCCAGTACTGTGTGCACTGTTTTTGAATTAATTGGAGCAGTTAAACTCCTCCAAAAATTATGCCAATTTTTGGGTAGCCTCTTTATATTAATATGAAGCTCCCCTAATTTTTCCATAATATTTGAAAATCATTTGGTAGGTGAATAAAATAGAAATTGCTCACAGGCAATTTGAGATTCTCTCCCCTTATTTTATTTTCCAAATCAAAATAGTTTTGTCGAAAATATCTTTGGAACTTTTGGAACTTACTTGACAAATATAAGATGTCAAGATGTTTTGTTTGCAAGTTGAGTGCTTTCATTGTTTTGAAATTTGTTAGCAAGTTTGACATTTGTTTTTAAAAGGATGCCAAACCAATTATTTTATTTGATTATCAATTTAATTTGAATGCCATGATGCAATGAAACACCAAAAAGTGGAAAATTTATTCGGGTTTTTAGGTTTTCAACTTTGGGCTGTTACACGTATGAAGCAAAGAAGGTTATCTGCCCTCTAGGATTAGATGTGCTGAAGATACATGCATGCATTAATGACTGCATCCTCTACCGCGGTGAGAAGTACGCGAATATGAATGAATATCCGATATGCGGTGCATTGCGGTATAAAATCAGAGCAGATGACCCTGCTGATGTTGAGGGCCAGCCCCCAGGAAGAGGGTTCCTGCCAAGGTGATGTGGTACGCTCCTATAATACCACGGTTGAAACGTTTGTTTAGAAACAAAGAGCATGCCAAGTTGTTGATTCGCAGCGGAGAAAAATCTGATGGTTCGCAGTGGAGAAAAATCGATACGGAGTACGAGAAATTTGCAGGTGACGCAATGAACTTAAGGTTTGGTCTAAGTACAGATGGCTTTAATCCTTTTGGTGAGCAGAGCAGCAGTCATAGCACCTGGCCTGTGACTCTATGTATCTATAACCTTCCTCCTTGGTTGTGTATGAAGCGGAAGTTCATAATGATGTCAGTGCTCATCCATGGCCCGAAGCAAGCCGGAAATGACATTCATGTGTACTTGAGGCCATTAGTTGATGAACTTTTACAGTTGTGGGCTGATGAAGGGGTACGTGTGTGGGATGAGTACAAACAATAGAAATTTAACCTACGAGCGTTGTTGTTTGTAACCATCAATGATTGGCCTGCTCTTAGTAACATTTCAGGACAGTCAAACAAGAGATACAATGCATGCACGCACTGTTTAGATAAGACTGAAAGTATATATGTAGGTAACAAGAATGTGTACCCGGGGCATCGTCGATTTCTTCCAAAGCAGCATCCCCTAAGAAAGAGAGGCATACAACATTTCAAAGGTGATGCAGATAACCGGGTGAAGCCACCCCTCCGTAGTGGTGAAGATATATATGATATGGTCAAGGATTTAGATGTAATTGATACGTTTCAAACGTATCTGTAATTTCTGATGTTTCATGCTTGTTTTATAAATCAATGTCACATGTTTTATATGCATTATATATCTTTTTTATGCATTTTCTGGGACTAACCTATTAACAAGATGCCACAGTGCCAGTTCCTGTTTTCTCCTGTTTTTGGTTTCAGAAAAGTTGTTCTGCAAATATCTTCGGAATTGGACAAAACAAATTGCCACGTCCTATTTTTTCGACACGTTCACGAAGTCCGAAGGAGAGACGGAGGGGGGCACCGAGGCGCCGTCCCCACCCCATGGCGCGGGTGGGCCCACTGGCGTGCCGCCATGTGGGGAGCGAGCCTCGGGCCTCCACCGACATCGCCCCTTCGCCTATTTATTCCCCCGAGGCGAAAACCCTAAAAAAAGAGTCACATTCTAGAAAGAGCTCCGCAGCGCCGCCGCCATCGAAACCTAGTTTTGGCGGTCAGAATGTCCTGTTCCGGCACCCTGCCGGGACGGGGATTGACCCCGGAGCCTTCTCCATCGACGCCACCGCCTCCATCATGCTCCGTGAGTAGTTCCCCCATGAACTACGGGTTCTAGCTGTAGCTAGTTGGTACTCTCTCTCCCATGTACTTCAATACAATGATCTCGTGAGGTGCCTTACATGATTGAGATCCATCTGATGTAATCGGTGTTGTGTTTGTTGGGATCCGATGAATTGTTACATTATGATCAGTCTATCTATAAGTTTGTGAATTTATTGTTGCTGCAATCTTGTTGTGTTTAATGCTTGTCACTAGTGCACGAGTAGGATGATCTTAGATTTAATCTCTATAATTATTGCTTAGATTGTATCTACAAGTTATTTGCACATGTCTCTGTCCGAAACCCGAGGCCCCAGAGTGACAGCAACTGGGATAACTGGAGGGGATGGTTTAGATATGAGGATCACATGTTTTCACTAAGTGTTAATGCTTTGCTCCGGTGCTCTATTAAAAGGAGTACATTAATTATCAGTAGATTCCCTTGTGGCCCCGCTGTAAACGGGCTGGTAGGACAAAAGATGTTATACAAGTTTCTCATTGCGAGCACGTATGACTATATATGGAAAACATGCCTACGTATAATTAATAGACTAGATGTTCTGTCTTAATGCTATTTCAATTCTATTAATTGCCCAACTGTAATTTGTTCACCCAACACTTGTTATTGGAGAGTTACCACTAGTGTAGATAGCTGGGAACCCCGGTCCATCTGTCATCATCAAATACTCATTCGGTCCTATATGCCATTAGAAGTAGTATCAACTATTTTCTGGTGCCATTGCCTCTGTGTTACTGCTACTGCTGCTGTGTTACTATTACTATTACTCTCATATTACTGCTGCTTTCACATCACCCCTTTTACAAGTGCTTTTCCAGGTGCAACTGAATTGACAACTCCGCTGTTAAGGCTTATAAGTATTCTTTGTCTCCCCTTGTGTCGAATCAATAAATTTGGGTTTTACTTCCCTCGAAAACTGTTGCGATCCCCTATACTTGTGGGTTATCAAGACTATTTTCTGGCGTCGTTGCCGAGGAGCATAGCTCTACTCATAAGTTCACCTGGGGAGTACACTCTACTTGTCTCTCTGTTTTTATTTTATTTTATTTTGTCTAGTTTACTTTTGTCTAGTTTATTTGTGCTTAGTTTATTTCTGTTTAGTTGTGTTTTGCTTAGTTTACTTTTGTCTATTTTATTTTTGTCTTGTTTTATTTTTCTTATATACCCGAAAATCCATAAAAATTTAAAAACCGAAAATCTAAAAAAACTTGTGCTATGGATTATCTCCATGAAACTAGAGCTAGATCTTGTTGTCAAGGCGGGTCCACGGAGGATGAACAAAAATATTATATGAATTACCGCTTGTCAGATAAAGGGATATACTTATCGGAATTACTAAATCAACTGGAGATGTATGCTAAAAATTTATGCTTTACATTTGGCAAATCTTTTTGTTGTGATGAATCTGGTTGTCATGTGAAGTTTAAGCATTTTCCTTTCAAGTGTGTTTATAATGATAATGAAACCTTAGCTTGTTATGTTAAAGGTTACTATAATGCTTATGAGGTAGAAAGGATAGAAGAATTTATTACTTTTAAGGGTGCCCTAGAAATCTATCTATTATATTATTAAGACAACAAACAATCGACGGTGAAGATTTATCGCTCTAAAGCTAAGATAACTCAACGGCTTAGATTCACCTTCATCCCACAAACACGTTATGGATGATTTACCGTCATGCACGGCATGGAGTCTTGATTGATTTCCATACATGTACGCCTGATTAAAAGAAACGTATACAGATTGCACTCTTGATATGGAACTATTGCGGTATTGCCTGATGCCATGCGGCCATGACGAATTGACGATCCATGAAGTACAAGGGTTGCGAATCCACGGCGGGGCAGCGATGTATTCCGTATCCATGAAGATCCCATCAAGTACAAGTCCGGCGGATCGACGGCACGGCAATGATGCATAGATGATCCGATGAAGTACAACTCCGGCGAGTCGACGGCACGACATCGATGCATACTGGCGAATCGACGATACGGCAGCGATGCATACTGGCGTCATCAAGTACAAGCTCGGCGGATGAATCGATAGGATCACAAACCAATGTACATGGACCAGCGACCTTATACGTCCAGTGGATCGAAAGAAGGTAGAAAAAGTCATCGTCCGGCGTACGCTTCAAGTTGAATCTGTGTCTGCTCTTCAAAGCATGGTGCGTCGCCTATCGTTGCATATTGATTCTTGATGCTGTTTCCTCCATTGAACACCGGCATCATACTAGCCTGCCTTCACGGAGACGTACACCACTGCGACCACGCGCGGCTACTCGGCGCAGGCGTCGGACTGCCGAACTGGACGGCGTTGACGTGGAGGTGCACCAAGAACTGCGTGCGCTCTTGGCCTCGGAAGTGGGTGTCGCCTGGGCATGTAGCGGACGAGACGCCGGCCGGCCGGCATGGTGCGGCAGCCAGGGGCACCCAGATGAATGAGGCCCGGAGCTGCACACCGGCGTTGGTCTCGGACGAGTTCGCCGTGAACTGCAAGCCACAGACAACAATAGCGCTGGTGACTACCTACGATCCTTGCCTCTGCCATCTAATTTACTCATGTACGTACGTAAAAGGCTATCTAATATACTCATGGCACGCAGGCTCAGCTATGGCTAGCTCAGGTCAGCTGCATATAGTCCATGGTATGCTTCTTCATTTAATTTTCTCCTTCTTTTCAGTCCACCCAAACTCTTATTCTTATTTTACAAAAAGCGTTTGTTCAGAAATAGATGACAGCAGATCATAGTGAGGATATTTATTTTAATATTTTTCAGGTGATACATTAATGACAGTCGAAATCTTGGAGGGATTAATATGCTCTCTGTATGACAATATATAGGTAAAACGATCTTCCCTTTCATATAGAATTAAGTTTGGAGGGCTATTAAGATAACTTGATTTGGGACCACAGCACCTGGCAACGAGTTACATACAAGTTAAAATTAGAATTTTGTTTATGTGCCTTTCAATACTCATCATCCATATCATACGGGTAGGGAACAAGTTTGTGTTTTCATGTTAAAGCATAATCAATTCAAACATCAGGTTGATCGGTTTAAACGACTTTATGGCTATACCTGATTAAAATATCACACATGATATGCATGGTTTTTGGGGGGCTAAGCAAATTTGTTCATCATCTGACGGTTCTTATTCTTTTATGCCAATTTGTAGGACATTGGTTGTAATATCTTTTTCTTAGCTTCTGCCTAAAGATGTAGATATATATGTGTGCCTTCAAAAGACTAAGCATTCCCAGGATTTGAGGGTAAGTGAACTTTTGGTGTTGTTTGCAATCAGCAATGGATACTAAAAGTTTTCTAATAATGTAAATATATGTTGAAGAGAGTCCCAATAATATATTTATTGCATTTAATTTCTTTTTCTGACTCTGACACGTGAGTGTTTATCACATTTTCATAGGAAAGAAGCGATTCCACTATACATGACTAATCTTGGAATTTAGATGTTCGTTGTACCCCTGGCCATATTTCATTGTTGAGCAAATCATAGAAGCATCCCGCAATCTAAGCATCTTAGGTATATGTTGCGTCATTATCATTACATTTGTATGGTTGGCAAATGGAGCTGTGTCAAATTCCTATTCACATTTAGAAAAATCTACTCAGTCTGATAGCTACAAATTGCCTCCTTGGTAGAATAACTACCCCATAAGCATCAGCCCAACCCTTCTCAGCGAACTTTACCTCTGTTTCTCCATTAGTGTGAGATGATAACATTATAAATATATTACAATGCTAACTATTATCTCATTAGCTGGTATCATTTATGCATGTTAGCAAATATAGACTATGAAACGCAATTATGGTTTTCATTCTCACATTTATATCGTAAAAAAGTAGTTGCTAACACATCTTTTTGAGGAATATTCACTCCCTTCTATGAAATATAACGAGTTGAGTTATTTGTCTAATGGGATCCATACACTACACACCGAAATACTTCTGCTATTTTTGGCACTAACAAAAATACATTCACTCTTTATTTCGGGAATAAATGGGTTCATATAGAAAAACATACAAAAAAAATCGAAGCAACATGTTTCTGTGTTATTGGTGATGAATAGGTAGGTTCTGTGCGGCTGGTGCAAAGTCACAATAGCAATAAAAATTTACATTAAAAGGATGAATACTGTACTTTCAGGTGGTGGTTTCCCGAGAGAATGGTGTCAAGTTAGTCTGCAGTTGGGAAAGTGTTTTCTACACCTGGAGGCTATACACATACTAGAGAATTCATATTCACGTAAACAATCAGGTCGTTGGTTAATATATGCAAAACATATTTTGACCATTTAATATGTTTTTTTGGATGAGTAATATTTTCTCAGTTGTTTGTTCGTCTAGCCATAGTTTGTTCACGATTTGCATTTATAGTTTCTTTTCTGTATAAGTAATGAAAATTCTACCTTTCCTTGAGTAGGAAAACTGATATACTTTGTTTCTCTGATGGAGATGTTACAACCATTAATTTATTCTTAGTTTTAATCGCAAAACAATCAAGTCTATCTTCTAATATCATATCTTCAATAACACTATAAGCCCTTGGATAAGTGAAACAATTCCAATCGCTGAAGTCAATGGAGCTAGGAAAATGCTAATAAAGAGAAGTGTTGCAGCAACTCTGAGAAGTTTGAAAAACAATGGCACAATCCTGATATACTATGACAGGATTATAGCATATATGTACGTATTAGGTATCAATATCGCAAAACTAACATGGAAGAAATCTAGCCGCGCAATTGCGTGGGTCACCCTGCTAGTTAGTTCTTATCTTGAGCATAAAATTGATGCCCCTTATAAATCTGAAAGTCTCTCTATACTTAAATATTGTTTTGATAACTATAAGGATGAAAATTGTTATATTACTGAACATTTTAAGAGTATGTTTTCTCAGAAAGAAGAGACTAATTCTTTGAAGGAACTTGTGGAAGAAGAAATTGCTGAACCTGAAAGCTCATTAGATGAAAAAGAGGAGGAGAGTGATGAACAAAAGGAGGAAGAATGGATTAGCTACCCATGCCTACCTTCTAATGAGAGTAACTCTTCATCTCTTACACTATTTGATTGTCCCCCATGCTTACCAAAGGAGGATGAATGTTATGTTCCTGTGGATTCTCTTGAAATATTCCTATGAGTAAAACTTGTGAAAATGATTATGCTACTGTTATTTATGATAATCCATGCTATTTCGAAAAATCTTATGATAATCCTTTATTTGTGGCTGATATCGAAATGCATGGTACTAAGAGTTTTGCTTGGAAAATGTTTATGATAAAGCTCTAGATGATGGTCCTATGTTACTTGATAATATTAATTGTACTACTAATGAAAATGGGATTGGAGAGGTCTTGACTTTATCTAGTCCCATATCTTTTGAGATTGATCAATCATCTTGTTATAAAATGGTTAAAAGTGGGTTTGAAAGTTTTAATCCCACTATTTTGAGCTTGATAAAAATTATGTGTTTGTAGATCATGAAAAGCATGCTTTATGTGATAGTTATATTGTTGAGTTTGTTCATGATGCTACTGAAAATTATTATGAGAGAGGAAAATATGGTTGTAGAAATTTTCATGGTATTAAAACACCTCTCTATATGCTGAAAGTTTTGAAGTTACTCTTGTTTTATCTTCCTATGCTTGTCACTTTGTTCTTTGTGAATTTATTTGTGTACAAGATTCCTATGCATAGGAAGTGGGTTAGACTTAAATGTGTTTTGAATTTGCTTCTTGATGCTCCTTTTGCTTCATTTTCTATTTTCATGAGAGCATCATTAAAACTATCAAGCCTAGCTAAAAGGCATTAAAGAAAAGCGCTCTTGGGAGACAACCCATGTTTTATTTCTGAAATTTTTCTTTGCTTTTTGAGTCAAGGAGCTTGCTTACTTCTGTAACAACTCCTTTGTATCTTTACTTTTTCGAATTGTTGTGCCAAGAAGAGTCTCTAATGATTAGATGATGCTAGATTTGGATTTCTGCGCAGGGACAGATTTTTGCTGTCCACCGTTTTGAGCTGTAACACTCCAGAAAAATTGAAAAATTCTGAAAAAATTCATGCGTGATCCTCATATATGTACGCATCTTTCATTAGTTTCGATTTTTCGATTTGAGCAACGGAAGTGCCTCGAAAAAATTCATCTTTACTGGCTGTTCTGTTTTGACAGATTCTGTCTCTTTTTTTGCATTGTCTCTTGTGGACTTTAAGTAAGGCTCTCTACGTGGAGGGCTGTAGCTAATGTTTTATTGAGTTCTTGCAATGTGTCACAACAGAACCAAAGTGGATTAATGTTTTTGAGTACTAACCCCTCTAATGAAGTTTATGAGAAGTTTGGTGTGGCAGAAGTTTTCAAGGGTCAAGAGAGAAGGATGATATAATGTGATCAAGAAGAGTGAAGAGCCTAAGCTTGGGGATGCCCCCGTGGGTCACCCAAGCATATTTCAAGAAGACTCAAGCGTTGGGCATCCCCTTCTTCATCAACAACTTATCAGGTCATCTCTAGTGAAACTATATTTTAATTCTTTCACATCATATGTGCTGTTCTTGGAGCGTCTGTGTGCTTTTATTTTTAGTTTGTTATTTTTATTTTCTGATCATATCAATGTCGGATCCTATCTATCTTGTTTGGGAGAGAGACACGCTCCGCTTTTTCATTTGAATACTCCTATTCTTCACTTATATCTGTTGAGTATTCGTTTTCGCACTGTTTAGCTTCTAGCTCTTGGTTTTCATGTATCTCTTGTTCAGAGCTATTAGTTATTTTATAGAAAGTACTCTCTTACTTCACTTATATTTTTTGGAGAGTTGCTTGGTTGATGTGTTGGTTCAGAAAATGTTGCATGTGGTAGTGGTATAATGAAAAACTTGCATAATCTTGTAGATCATTGAACTTTGATAACCTGATTCTTTGCAAACGTTTTGAGGTATTTAGATGGTAAAGCTTGCTGGTTAATTAAGTTAAAATCATTAGTGGATTGTTGTCTTTAAGCTTGTACCGTACTACAAACTCTACTAAAATTGTTGAAGGTGTAGTTGGACTTGATAGCTTTCCATGTCTAAAGGTAATTCGTAATAACTGAGTTGTGCTGAAGGTCGAGGGATCTAGCGGGGTACTTGTGCCGCCGTGAACGGCCCTTCTTGGAGTGAATTTTAATCATGCTCTTAATGTTGAACCTGCTAGTTGTTTGCAATAAGCTTGTGAGTTCTTTTTGACTAATGTTAAGCTACGGTTTTTGGCACTTCCACCATCCAAATTTGCTAGCCTCTTCGGTGCTGTGCATTGCCTTCTGCTCACATTGAGAGTTGTGCATACTTCGCCAGTACATCCAAACCCGTGGGAGGACTTTCTCTTGTTCTCCTACACATAAGCCCATACATCTTCCTCAAAACAGCCACCATACCTACCTACCACAGCATTTCCATAGCTGTTCCGAGATATATTGCCATGCAACTTCCATCTTACATTACATGACTTGTTGTCATTTATCATTTATATATTGCTTTGCATGATTCTATACAGCTGATGTGTGGTTTACCCATGTTACGCTAGATCATTGCACATCCTGCTACACTGGCAGAGGCATACAGTTTCATACATCATGTTTTGTTCATTATGAGTTATTTGTACCAAAAAGTGTGTTGTCATATTAGAATGTTGCCCCTAAAAGTGAAAAGAGCCATGGAGGCCATCGAAAAGAGAAACAGAAAAAGAAAAAAAAATAGAAAAAAAGAAAAAAAAGAATAAAGAAAAAGGGGGCAACATTACTATCCTTTATCCACACTTGTGCTCATGTTTCAGCACCTGCAGTATTCATAGTCATCATTTGTGCTCATGTTTAGCACCTATACTCCATGTGAGAGAGTTTTCATGTTTTACTAGTATAACTATGTGGGGAATTTACACTATAGAACTTGGGTTGTATATTCCAATGATGAGCTTCCTCAAAAGTGCTCTAGGTCTTCGTGAGCAACCAAGTTGGATGCACCCCCACTAGTTCCATTGGAGAGCTTTCATACACATATAGCTCTATGTGCATCCGTTGCATGGCAATCACTACTCCTTACATAGCTTCGATTATAAGACTTCCTCTTGTCTAATGATCACTTATAGCTTTGTGAGACTTTCTTCCATTGGCCTTCCAAACCCCCATTAATGTTCTCTTAGCCATAACATCCTGGTGCCAATACCAAATGCTTACGCTCACCGGTTGAGTAGACTTCGAAACAGTTGATTCATGACGTTCATGTTTATTTTACTTGACTGAATCCTTCTATGTTATGAAAATTTGCTTGATGCTTGGAATTGAAGGATAGAACTCCTACACTGGATACTTAAAACATCTTTAATGAACCTTGTACGGTTTCATGTCTTTAAAGCAATAGTTCATGAAAACTTTTAGCTTGTTTAACTATCTTGCTTTATTATCTCTTATTTAATATCAATTATAGACATTTGCTTTGAATGATTTGATCTCAGCTCACATGCCTTACATCATTATTGGATCAAGATTATGTTGGTAGCATGTCACTTCAGAAATTATTTTGTTTTTATCGTTTACCTACTCGAGGACGAGTAGGAACTAAGCTTGGGGATGCTTGATACGTCTCAAACGTATCTATAATTTCTGATGTTTCATGCTTGTTTTATATATCAATGTCACATGTTTTATCACACTTATCATTTTTATGCATTTTCTGGGACTAACCTATTAACAAGATGCCACAGTGCCAGTTCCTGTTTTCTGCTGTTTTTGGTTTCAGAAAAGCTGTTCTGCAAATATTCTCGGAATTGGACGAAACAAATTGCCACGTTCCTATTTTTCCGACACGTTCACGAAGTCCGAAGGAGAGACGAAGGGGGGCACCGAGGCGTTGTCCCCACCCCATGGCGCGGGTGGGCCCCTGGCGCGCCGCAATGTGGGGAGCGAGCCTCGGGCCTCCACCGACATCGCCCCTTCGCCTATTTATTCCCCCGAGGCGAAAACCCTAAAAAAAGACTCATATTCCAGAAGAGGTCCGCAACGCTGCCGCCATCGAAACCTAGTTTCGGGGGTCAGAAGGTCCTGTTCCGGCACCCTGCCGGGACGGGGATTGACCCCCGGAGCCTTCTCCATCGACGCCACCGCCTCCATCATGCTCCGTGAGTAGTTTCCCCATGGACTACGGGTTCTAGCTGTAGCTAGTTGGTACTCTCTCTCCCATGTACTTCAATACAATGATCTCATGAGCTGCCTTACATGATTGAGATCCATCTGATGTAATCGGTGTTGTGTTTGTTGGGATCCGATGAATTGTTACATTATGATCAGTCTATCTATAAGTTTGTGAAGTTATTGTTGCTGCAATCTTGTTGTGTTTAATGCTTGTCACTAGTGCACGAGTGGCATGATCTTAGATTTAAGCTCTATAATTATTGCTTAGATTGTATCTACAAGTTGTTTGCACATGTCTCTGTCCGGAACCCGAGGCCCCAGAGTGATAGCAACTGGGATAACTGGAGGGGATGGTTCAGATATGAGGATCACATGTTTTCACTAAGTGTTAATGCTTTGCTCCGGTGCTCTATTAAAAGGAGTACCTTAATTACCAGTAGATTCCCTTGAGGCCTTGCTGCAAACGGTCTGGTAGGACAAAAGATGTTGTACAATTTTCTCATTGCGAGCGCGTATGACTATATATGGAAAACATGCCTACGTATAATTAATAGACTAGATGTTCTGTCTTAATGCTATTTCAATTCTATCAATTGCCCAACTATAATTTGTTCACCCAACACTTGTTATTGGAGAGTTACCACTAGTGTAGATAGCTGGGAACCCCGGTCCATCTGTCACCATCAAATACTCATTCGGTCCTATATGCCATTAGAAGTAGTATCAACTATTTTCTGGTGCCATTGCCTCTGTGTTACTGCTACTGCTGCTGTGTTACTATTACTATTACCCTCATATTACTGCTGCTTTCACATCACCCCTGTTACAAGTGCTTTTCCAGGTGCAGCTGAATTGACAACTCCGCTGTTAAGGGTTATAAGTATTCTTTGTCTCCCCTTGTGTCGAATCAATAAATTTGGGTTTTACTTCCCTCGAAGAGTATTGTGATCCCCTATACTTGTGGGTTATCAGTAATCTTTGGAAAGGGTCCTGGCGGATAGTCTGTTCCGAAGGACGCTAACAACCACGTACCCATGTGGAAGAAGAAGTCTATATTTTGGGAACTACCCTATTAGAAAATCCTAAAGGTCCGCTCTGCAATCGACGTGATGCACGTGACGAAGAATGTTTGCGTGAACCTGCTAGGCTTCCTGGGCGTGTATGGGAAGTCAAAAGATACTCTGGAAGCACGACAGGACCAACAACTTAGGAAAGACCCCAACAACCTGCATCCAATGAAAACGGATAAAGATGTCTAATTCCTTCTAGCAACGCTCTTACAAAAGAAGAGAAGGAGATATTTTTTGATGTCCTGGGCAGTATGAAGGTCCCGTCTGGCTTCTCGTCAAATATAAAGGGAATAATAAATGTGGCAGAGAAAAAGTTCCAGAACCTAAAGTCTCATGACTGCCACGTGCTTTGCTTCCGGTTGCATTGCGGGGGCTTCTACCGAAAAATGTTCGACTACCTATTGTTCAGCTATGTGCGTTCCTCAATGCAATTTCGCAGAAGGCAATCAGTCCAGCCACGCTTGGAAGGTTACAGAAGGATGTGGCTCAATGTCTCATTAGTTTTGAGCTGGTGTTCCCACCATCCTTCTTCACTATTATGACACATCTCCTAGTACACCTGGTCGACGAGATTATCATTCTGGGTCCTGTATTTCTACACAATATGTTCCCCTTTGAGAGGTTCATGGGAGTCTTGAAGAAGTATGTTTATAACCGTGCTAGGCTAGAAGGAAGCATCTCCAAAGGCTATGGAACAGATGAGGTCATTGAGTTTTGTGTTGACTTTATTCCCGGCAATAAGTCGATTGGTCTTCCTGAATCGCGACATGAGGGGAGACTCAGTGGACAAGGCACTCTAGGAAAGAAATCATACATATGTAGGGACGGGCATTCTTTCACAAAAGCACACTACACAGTTATGCATAATTCCACTTTGGTGGCTCCGTATATCCAGATACACAAGGATATTGTACGCTCCAACAACCCGGGGATGGATCAGTACATGATTACAAAAGAACACGTGGAGAATTTTGGCGGCTGGTTGGAAATGCATCTGAACAAAAACAACACAGTCTCAGATGCACTGTACTTGTTGTCTAAGGGACCATCTTCGACTATTTTGACTTTCCAATGGTACGGGATAAATGGGAATATATTTTACACGAATGCCCAAGATAAAAGAGCACCAACCAAAACAGTGGTGTCCGCTTTGATGATTCAACAAACGTCAATGGGCGAAAGGTCACGGTCACATATTATGGTTACATAGAGCAGATATGGGAACTTGACTATGGACCTTCTTTGAAGGTCCCTTTGTTCTGGTGCAAATGGTTCAACCTAAAAGGCAACGGGGTAAATGACTACAGTGGATCTCAAGAATCTTGCATATGACACCGAACCATTCGTTCTAGCCAAAGATGTGGCTCAGGTTTTCAATGTGAAGGACATGTCTACCAAAACTAAAAAAAGAAAAAATAAGCAAGCAGATACATCAGCCGATGAGCCAAAGCGCCACATAGTTCTTTCAGGGAAAAGAATCATTGTCGGAGTGGAGGACAAGACAGACATGTCAGAAGATTACGATAAGTTTCATGAAATTCCGCCCTTCAAAGTGAACATTGACCCAAGCCTGAAGTTAATGGATGAACCTTGTCCATGGTTACGGCGCAATCAGAAGAAAGGGACTCACACGAAGAAAAAGTGAAGACTAGATAGGGATGTTGTTGGTGATTTGTAATAATGTATTAAACTTTTATGTATAACTGTGTTCTGAAAACTCAGAAGAGAACTCTAAACATTGATATTTGGTTCTAAAAATCCAACGGCTTACAAGCGCTCGAGAAAGTTGAAACAAACACACGGTTTCCCCGTCATACAACCCAACGGTGGCTCGTGAGTGCCAACATATCAAATGCACCGTTGGGCTTTATCACGGGAATCCGAATGATTTGTATTCGGTCGATGAACTGAAGTATTTTATAGATAGAACAAAACACACGGTTTCCCCTGCATACAGCCCAACAGTGGCTCGTGAGTGCCTGCATATCAAATGCACTGTTGGATGTATGCAGGGAATCCGAATGCTTTGTATATCAAAATGAACTACAATGTGAGCAGATGGTGAGTGCCGAACATGTCCGGGAGGAGGCTATATATAGGGTTTGGTGGCTTACGAAGTGGTCCTGATAGTGCTGATCCAACAACTAACAAGCCCTCAAAAGAAACACACCCCTAATCCAACGGCTCACAAGCGGTTGAAAGAAACACACGATCCATGTGATTCTTTAGTCCTAGTTGCTGTTATCAACCGGGACGTGAGGCGGGTCCGTCACGTGTCCTCCAGCGCTGCCCTGGACACATGTCAAACCCCAGCGCTGCCTTGGTCACACGTGTCCTACCTCAGCGCTGCTCTATATGTAAACCCTAAGCCACGAAGGCATCGTATCCACGAGATGGATCCACCACGCCCACCGCAGCGCCTTCTGGACCAGGTCGAGCGTGCTCGGCAGAGTGCACTTGGGCGCTACCATGGGATGTTGTTAAAGATGTTTTTAAAATAAAGGGATGATTATTACGAAAAAATAGAAAAATATGACTTTCAAATTTAAACAATATTAGTTAATACATTTTAAATTGAAAATGGCAAAATGGTTAATAGTTTGAATAGTTAGAATAATTATTTTAGAAAACAGAAAATTGCTATGGATTAGTTTTGCAAATTAAAAAACTTTTCATGTTGAATTTTTTGTCAGATTCGAAAGTATGCAGAAGCTATTCAAATTCATATTAAAATGAACTTTCAAAAATTTGCGCGCTAAATTTTATAACTTTGGGCGCTTGAACGAAAAAAGGTACCCTTTTGTCCCAGGTCGTGGCATCACCCGGGACAAGAGGTCTCTTTGCGCGCGCTGGGAGAAAAGACCTCTGGTCCCGGGTCGTGGCACCACCCGGGACAAAAGGTTACCCTCTTGTCCCGGGCCGTGGCACCGCTCAGGACCAGAGCTCCCTAGGTATAAAAAGACCAGGAGTATGACCCCGGGTCGAGCCACGACCCGGGAAGACTTCACTCAGCGCCCCCGCGCCGCCAACCTCTGCCTCCACGCCGGCAGGCTGCCCAACTCCGGCGCGCCGCCCGACCCCTCCGCCCACGCCAACGTCGTCGCCATCCGAGCCCTCCGCGTCGCCCAAGCCCTCCGCCCGACCCCGCCCGCGCCGTCTCCGTCGCGCCGCCTATACGCGCCTCCACCGCGCGGTCCTCGCCGTCGCGCCCTCTCCGGCGCCTCTGTCGCCGCGCCCGAGCCAGCCCACTCCGCCGCCGGCGGCCGCCCTCCCCCGCAGCGCCGCCTCGGTCCTCCCAAGGTGTTTTTTTTTCTTTTTTTTCATTACCTAAGTTATTTTCTTTTTTGTGTAGATTAATTAGCTAGGTTCGATTTAGTTGTAGATTAATTAGCTATGTCTAGAAATTTAGTGTAGATTTGCTAAGTTATTTTTGTAGTTAGTGTAGGTTAGTTTAAATTTTGCTAAGTTAGTCGGGAAGTCGTTAAGTCGGGAAGTCGGGTAGTCGTTAAGTCGTGTAGTCGGAAAGTCGTGTAGTCGGAAAGTCGGGTAGTCGTGTAGTCGGGTAGTCGTGTAGTCGTGAAGTCGGGTAGTCGGAAAGTCGTAAAGTCGGGAAAGTCGGGAAGTCGTTAAGTCGGGAAGTCGTTAAGTCGGGAAGTCGTGTAGTCGTTAAGTCGTAAAGTCGGAAAGTCGTGTAGTCGGGTAGTCGTGTAGTCGGTAAGTCGTGTAGTCGGAAAGTCGTGTAGTCGGGAAGTCGTGTATTTGGAAAGTCGTGTAGTCGTGAAGTCGTGTAGTCAGAAAGTCGTGTAGTCGGGAAGTCGCCAAGTCGGGAAAGTCGTTCTGTCGGGAAGTCGTGTAGTCGGAAAGTCGTTGAGTCGGGAAGTCGTTGAGTCGGGAAGTCGTTGAGTCGGGAAGTCGTGTAGTCGGACATTGTCTGTAAGTGATTCAATTTATTTATTTTCTGTAAAGATGAACATTGTCTGTAAGTCTATAGCTTGGCTCGGTCATTACCTATTCTAATTATGCTCACTACGGTATTATGCAGAATGTAGAGCGATGAATGTGACAGAAAGCAGCAGTTTGAGATTGGGTTCGTCGACCCAAGCCTAGTTAATCACAATTTTTTTACAACAGACCACGAGGATACGGTGGACAACTTGTTTAGGGCCCTCCGAGACCAACATTATAAAGAGCAGATATTGTTTGCTTACTCGATGTTAAGTGTAACTGATTAGTTACTGACATATATAAACGTGCACAACGACCATTACATTCTGTTAGTCATTTGAGTCGATACAGCAGAGTGATATCATGGACTCATTGGACTGGCCCAAAGAGAAGCACATATATATCCAAGGAGTGCTCGCACGGTAATTTCAATCTTTATCGTATTACATCGGTCTCTTTCCTGAGATATGAAGTAACTAATTAATAACTCATTTATTCAATTGTTTGATGGGCAGGGTTTGGGAACTTTTCCGAAAGTGTGCAGAAGGTCACTTTCCGGAGAAACTTACTTATAAATACCCCAGAGTAAGTAGTATGAGCTAGGTGTTCGCGCATCCCTTTTAATTCAAATTTTAATACCATCGTCACTACAAAAATTTCGGTCATCCGGGACGATTTCATAACGTGGTGATCATGCTCCAAAACATCGGGATGAGCAATCCTCGACGATTCACACGACATAATAAAAAAGTCAGGGACCTCTAGTCATAGACGATTCTACGACGATCTGGTGAACCCTTGAACGTCGCGAGGGATCCACGACGTTCCGTCAATCGTCGCGAGCAACCAGACCGGCCCATCTAAGTACCATGTTTTTTTTCCGTCGCGGCATGTGCCACGTGGAAGACGGCCGTTATCGCCATTTGATGACGTCATCTTATGCTCGACGATTTCAAGACGTCGCGGCGCGTGATGACGTCATGGTGCCACAACGTTTTGTTTTTTTCATCGCGCTGTTGCGGTAATCAGGTACGCACACGTGTTCCACCGACGACCATACACGTGTCGACATATCCGGGACGAAAATTAGTTTTCGTCGCTACGGCTGTGACGTCATCATCCCTCTCGACGTTTGTTTTATCCGTCGCGTCGGCCGTGCATCTGTATGCAGACACGTGGTCCAAACATACGTGTACACGTGTCCTCTGTCGATGACGGAAAGTTTCCGTCGCGCGTAGTTTGTGATGTCACCGATCACACGACGTTCCCGTTTCGTCGTCGTTCGAAAGACAATTCGTCGTAGCGCTACTAGTTTTCGCATCAAAGCAAACACATAATTTTCGAATTAGTCGGAGCCTTGCTCGCCAGCATAGGCATCAAAAGCTAGAGGCCATGTTTTACAGTTCAACAGACAACAAGTGGTTGACCTGCACTGAACATACAGTTTTTGGCCTCTCAAAGGCAACCAGCAACATACCCCCTTGAAGGGCACCAAAATGCGACGAGTTTCCAGAGGTTCTCACGCAGGGCTAATCTGTTGCATGTGTCGAAGAACCTTTAGCCAACAATTGCGCAATAAGGGTATTGCAAAACAGTTGACTCTCCTTCATTGTTTCATGTTCCTCCCTCATAAGGTGCAAGTCTTGATGATACTGGATCCTTTCAGCATCAGCTTCTTCCTTCGCCTGATTCAACTCATGAACAATAGTCTGCAGTTTGGTCCTCCCTTTTTTCTCAGAATCAAGTAGAAGCTGAATCTTTGATTCTCTTGGACGGCTCATTAACACAGATTCGGCGGCAGAGAGAATCTCTTCGACAGCACCATCCCCTGAAGTAGATTGTGCCATCTTGTCTTTAATTTCATCCTATAGAGCAAGTAAAAGCATAAGATGAACTAGCAGACAACAAGCTTGAACAGAACATAGATTTTCAGCAAATATGTACATGACTAGCAGATGACAAGCGTGAGGTGTTATAGCTGAAGACAAGCGTGTACAAAACATAGTTGGGAACCATGCTGAGATGATCTAGTGCAGATTTTAACAGACGTGTAAGAAGTAAGCATGCATGCAAAAGAACTAGGAGATGACAAGAAGTAAGCATGCATGTACAAAAACTATCAGATGACAAGCATTGATGAAAGATCAGACGAAGTGAATCTGCGCATGCATGTAAACTGTTGATTCCAGATGTACATAATTCTGAGGGACTTACAATTGCTCTTTTCACAAGCGAACTAAAGGTCCGCTTCTTGAAGCCGGGCTTGGATCTGGACAATTTGAATGCGTGATCCGCCATGTCGCAGCAAACCTCGTAGCTACAAGAACCTGTGGCAGAATGGAACCGGATGCGCTGTCTGCTCGATATGGCTTTCACGCAAGCCATCTACACAGACAAAGAGTATGAACATATTAGTGACAGTCCATAATATAGAACTGGAAAAGTGGCAAGGTTGAGTGAACAAGGGCACGACCTGTTTCGCGGGTGTCAACCAGGTAGCGACTAAATTGCACCAGTCGTCATCTCTCGTGTTGTACTTCAAAAGGAGGTGTCCGTATAACCATAGTCTTGTCTTGAACAGTGTCAAAGTAAACGCCCTTCAGAAAATAGCGTCTTTGTTTTGTACGGTTCTTGAGATTCATTAGAAGAGCTTCATGAATCCAGGGTCTTCGAGGTCCAAAATAAATCTTGGGGCAGCCCCGGTGCGGTAGCTCCCGCTTGCGCAGGGTCCGGGGAAGGGTCCGACCACTTTGGGTCTTTAGTACCCAGCCTTTCCCTGCATTTCTGCAAGAGGCTGTTTCCAGGACTTGAACCCGTGACCTCATGGTCACAAGGCAGCAGCTGTTACCGCTGCGCCAAGGCTGTCCAAAATAAATCTTGACTAAAACAAAATTTTGAGCATTCTTCAGTTTTACGAACATCAAGAGAATGAACTGGAAAGTTTTTTTTCATGGAATGAACTGGAAGTTGGGATACAAAACTTACACTCAGATGGGCGACATACATAGAAAATACTTCGGGTCTTCCCTTGTAGTCTTTCCAATGGGATAAGATAGGGACAGTATCCTTCACAGCTACAGAACACGCAGTAGCAAACATGGAAGCAATCTTTGGGTTCACTGGCCTTGTCTTTCCATAAGGAATTACAAGTTTGATCCTCCCTCTGTTGGACACGCTGTCCCGCTCCTCGCCTAGGACCGGTGGCAGCTCGACATGGGGAGGTGCCTGCTCATGTTGGGCGGCTGCCTCCTCTCCGTGGTCGCCTAGGACTGGTGGCAGCTCAACATGGGGAGGTGCCTGCTCGTGTTGGGCGGCTGCCTCCTCAGCATGGTCAGCTGCCTCAGTGTGTTGGGCAGCTTCTAGCTGGCCATGGGAGCAATGGGCAACTGGCTGCTCGCCTTGGATATCTGGCCGCTTGAGTTTGGCGTATGTACTTCTTTTGTTTTCTACCGGAGACTCAAGTGTTGTGCCTTCAACTATATCAACATTGACGCGCTTGCGATTGCGAACTGCACCAGGTTCTGTTTGTGGTTCTAACATGAATAAAGAGCTCAAAGTAAGTTGCACAAAAACATTTGCTAAAAACGTATTACAGCTACAAAGTAAGGTACTCATTTCCGGATTTCTCCCACTGGATGCATTTGTTGTTCTACATTATATTACTGGTATAGATTGTTATGTAGAACTGATAATGTAACAGATCGACATCAATAGTCTAATCTGTGGACCTAAGACTTACTCCCTTTATTCTGTTTTAATCTACATCTTGTACAATTTCAGACAATTTAGTATTGTATTTATTAGTACTACTTGACCACAGACATGCACCATTTGCTTTACCAATGCTTAATTATATGGATAGTAGTAGAATTTTGCAACGGTGGGGACATGTGATTTTAATTTATTGCTTAATTACTGAGGTGGAATGGATTTCTATAGTGGAATGCAGACAAAATTTGAACAAAAACAAGCATAACATAAGCATAAGATTGTGTGGTACATATATTGGACCAGCCGCTACACATACCACAATTATCTAACATGATTGTTCTACTATTCTAAGGCCGATGTACCATTTCGGATTCACCTGACGGAATCATGTAGTACTGATAATTTAACATATCGACATGAGTAACCTAATCTGTGGACCTAAGACTTACTCCCTCCGTTCTGTTTTAATCTACATCTTGTACAATTTCAGACAATTTAGCGTTGTATTTTATTAGTACTTGACCACACCATTTGCTTTAGAAGTATGGTTTCACATAAAACAAAGCACCATTTGCTTTACCAATGCTCAATTATATGCACAGCCAATGCTTAATTATATGCTTAGTAATATTTTGTAACGGTGGGAATGTAGACTAAATCCGAACAAAAAATGCTCTAGAATGTAGACTAATCCGAACAGAGGGAGTATAGGATCGCAAAACAGGTGTTAAGCCTTATACAAGCCGGAAAATAAACAAACTTTGGCCATAGGAACTCATCAAACATAAGCACCAAACAGGCAATTAAACATACAGACGAAAATAATCCTCACAAGTTTGCCTCCGAGCTTTTAGGGCCTAAATCTTACTATTATTCATGGCGGGAACCTTTACTCGTTGCAGATCTTGGCGGCGACCTGGACGGCGAGGTGGCAGGCCTTAGCGGTGATCCGGACGGCGAGCTTGGCGGGTCTTCGCGGCGATGTGGCAGATCTTGGCGACGACCTGGACGGCGATGTGGTAGATCTTGGCGGCGACCTGGACGGCGAGGTGGCAGATCTTGGCGGCGATGTGTCAGATCTTGACGGTAACCAGGACGCGAGGTCACAGATCATGGCGGCGACCTGGATGGCAGGCTACACGGCGAGGCGGAAGACCGGGACGGCAGGCTACATGGCGAGGTGGAACACCGGGACGGCACCCTTGGATTTGGAAGGAAAGGAAGAAATTTTGGAAGGGAGATGGGGTGGGGTGGGGGTGGGGGGGAATACTGACATAGAGAGGGCGGGGGGATTTTGGCGAGGGGGGTATAGGAAATGAGAGGTTCGAAATTCTGTGCGCGCGCACGTAAGGCGGCAAAATTTGAACGAAAATTTGGGTGGGAGCGGTGCGAAAGTTTTGGTGGGTGGGCAGGAAGCATTGCTGGCCGGTCGATGCGTGATTGATGGCAAAATTTGAATGAAAATTTGGGTGGGAGCGGTGCGAAATTTTTGGTGGGTGGGCAGGAAGTATTGCTGGCCAGCCGATGCGTGATGGATGGCTTAAACAACTAGATGATTTATGAAACTATTTATTAAAGGATCATGTGAATAAATCTATAAATTGACCTAAAACTCGAGGAATTTAAAAAAAATCTAAGTAGGAAAACCAGATTATCAATCTCCTAGTTGTGACTCGCTTCGCATAACACAATTATCCCACGAAGATTATGCTAGCTCTGGTAAGGTTGAACTCCCACTTCAGGTGTGCACCGGATAAAATCATGGGATAAATGAGCCCAAATGTACCTACTATATACCCTAATAACACAAAGAAGTACAAAACTCCACTAAGATGTTCACGCCCGTGGTCACCTGCTTAATTAATTAGGGTTTTGACCAATGTGGGGGCTCTACAGTGTCGGAATCACACCTAAACCTAAGTATTGTCCTAACATATGTATGAAAGTGTGTGATGGTACATATGAAGAGCCAACAATCTTGTATATGAGTGCTTAATTAACATACTACAAAATAGTTATCCCACCCGTCAGGTTCTGCTCTTCTACAGAAGAACTCCCACTTTAGGTGCACTGGATGGAATCAAGTGATAACAGATGGGCCCAGGGATGGTTTTAAAATTTAATATTATTTACCCCAACACAACAAATGAGAGAACTCCTCAACGCTACCCCCTTTCGACGTACGTGGAATCGGTAGGGATAGGGATCACTTTCGCTAATAACTGCATGTAGTGTTTCAACCAAATTAATTAGGGGCCTCTGGAGCGTCCGAACCGTCATACCTAAACGTATGTATTGTCATGTGTGTGTGAGGGTGTGGTGGTATACATTGGAAAAGCCAACACATCTAATTCTGACCCCCTTCACAAACCACAATTATCCTACACGAAGGTTCCATTCGATCTTCTCAGGCTAAACTCCCACTCCGAGTGCACCAGATGGAATCATGTGATTATATAAGACATGGCCCAACGTTGGTTTTGAATGTTCATATGAGCCATCCTAACACAGCCAAGGTGAAGACTCCACAGAGTTAATCCTTTCGATGCACGTGATACAATACGTAGACGATAGGGTTGACTTTCGGTAAACTACTTAGGGGTTCGACAAGAGTGGGGGCTCTGGAGCGTCGAAATCACACAAGAATCTGGCACTATCCTAAAATATTTGTAAGAGTATATTTATGATGCAAATAACAACATCATCATACTTTGTCACATGATTCCATCTAGTGCTAGTTTAGTCTTGGAAGACCTCAAAACCTTTTCATACGAATAACTGTGGTCTATATGAAGCGGGTCACACTAACATGGATACAAATTGTCGTTTTAAATGTTCATATGAGCTAACACAACACAACCAATTAGTATAGTCCACTGAGCTAGCTTCCCTCTTTCGACGTCCGTAGAAACTGTAGATGTTAGGGTTTTGACTTACAACCAACTGCTTAGAGTTTTGACCAAAGTGGTGTTGTGGAGAGTCGGAATCACACATAAACCCAACACGGTTTTCCACAACTTTGAGGATCTCCACCGTTCATCATGACCGTCGATTTTGCATTAAACGAACAATATTATTTCAACTATTTGATGTATTAATAACACAAAAAATTAACGCATTTTTCTTGCTAATGCATGTATTACTACATGAATACAAAAATAAATTAAATAAATCGATAAATTATTTATAATGCATTGATAATTTGAAGATTCATTTATAATTTGTGCACGGATCATAAAGCAAATCGACGTTCATTAGAAGCGGTGGAGATAGTTGGATGGAGATCCTCATATATTTGCTAAGTTGCATCTTCCAACATAAACCTAGGTATTTTCCTAACATATTGTAGCCAAATTAAACTGAAATTCAGTACAACATTCAAACGGGGATACATATTTCGCGTGAGAAGGTGCTTAACAGCAAGAAAATAACAAAATGCAACGAAAAGGCCGTGGTGGCCACTGCTACTCTATTCGTCGCCGCTGTCGCCGGAGAGGTGGATGAAGACGGGCTGCTCCCACGGCCAATCCGCCAATGGTGGTGGCGGTGGCCCTGTGCGCCGTGGCGGTGGCCTGGCCTGTTCCACCTCCTCCATTGGATCATCCTCATACGACTCCGGCAACGGGCCAGTCCAGCACCACTTCATCCCGAGCATCTCCGGCGGGATGTTGGTCTGCTCCGGCTCCGGCTCCATCTGCTGCTGACGCGGCACCTGCTGCGGCGCCGGCTCCGGCTCCATCGGCTGCTGATGCGGCACCTGCTGCGGCGCCGGCTCCATCGGCTGCTGATGCGGCACCTGCTGCGGCGCCGGCTCCGGCTCCATCCGCTGCTCCATCGCCGAGTCAAGGAGCACCTGGAAGAGACCCGGCCACCGCGCCAGCTCGTCAAGCTTGACGGTATCAAGGGAGTCTGCCAAGACCTTTTTCATTTTGGAGTCGTCCTCCTCGTCGACGACCGGCTGTGGTGGAGGAGGCGATGGAGTACGTCGAGGCGGCGGTGTCGTTGGCGCACGGCCACGTCGCATGAAGAAGAGGGGACGTGTGGCACGCGATGCGCCCACACGGAGAGGAGCCGTCCTGCGCGCGACGCTCCGCCCGGCGCGGACGACGTCGAGGACATCTTCGACGGTGCGCTCCTCCCAGAAATCCCACCGGCCTTCACGGTTGTTCTTAGCCGGGGCCTTGGGGCCACCGCCGGCGTAGTGTTTGATGTCGCGGCGTCGCTCCGCCGCAAGTACGGACAACCACCGAAATTGGGCGTCGACGGAGTACTCCGGGTCGGCCTTGAGCTCGTCCGGGAGGGCCATCCACTGCCGGTGGATGAGGAGCTGTAGTTCGAGCATGTCGAGCTTGGGGATAGGCGGCACGGCGAGGCCGCTGCGCTCATGGGCCAGCGAGACGGCACCCGTGAGTCCGGTGGGACGAGAAGGCCGTAGCGGGCAAACTCCTCCGCCATCGACGCCGGGAGGTTGCGCGGCCAGATGTATTTGCGCCCCCGTCCCCCGGAACTGCCGCCAGCCTCGTGGTTGTTCGCCATTGATGGTGGAGGAGGGCGTGGATGATCTCGATCTGGAAATGGCGATAGGAAGGTCGCCAGAAGAAGCCGCCCTCTCCGATAAGGGAGTTTTTTTAAACAGTCTGAATCCAAGCCATGGCAATAACGACGACGTGCGCCAGTGGCGATTTGACGCGACAAGGCCTTGAAGCGGCGGTTCGGTGCAGCAGCACGGACTAAGCCTCTCTAACTTTTTTTCTTGACTGTGAGTCACTGACACGCGCGGTCCACCGGACATTGGGTCCACATGTCAATGAGCCAAAGGCAGGCTATACTAAGCCAGAGAATCCGTGCCGACGGTGCAGTGGTCTACCCGCGGGAGAAAAGGATGCCTCCTATTACCTAGTTTGACCTTTCGAAGCAAGCTGATGGATCTGGTCACTGAAGATCTAGTTTAGATGGAGCATGCAATGCTTTATGTTTTCAATTATGTTTATCTAGTTTATTATGTCTATGCTTATTCCTTTATGTTTTCCACAGTCAAATTGATGAACAAGTGAATATACTATGGGTTCTACTGTTGGGTAATACACCTGATTAGTCGTCTACCTAGGTTTTCAATTATGTTTATCTAGTTTATTATATCTATGCTTATTCCTTTATCTTTTAAATGTTCATATGAGCTACCCTAACACAACCAATGAGAAAAGTGCACTTAGCTACCCCTTTCGACACCCGTTGAACTGGTAGATCAATTGTTTAGGGTTTCGACCAAAGTGGGTGCTCTGGAGCCAGAATCACACCAAAACCTGGGTATTGTCCTAAGATATGTACGTATGAGAGTGTGGTGGTACACTGGAAGAGACAACATCTAACTCGTCGGCGTGACCCGCTTCACATACCACGGTTATATCGGGCATGCATGAAGGTTTTGCGGTCTTTTAAGGCTTAACTCCCACTTAGTGTGCACCGTAATAACTTGGGGTCCAAAAGGTTGTTTTAAATGTTCATATGAGCTACCCCTAACACAACCAATGAGAAAAATGCACTTAGCTACCCCTTTCGACACGCGTGGAACTGGTGACATGGTTGACACTTTCGGTCAATTGTTTAGGGTTTCGACCAAAGTGGGTGCTCTGGAGCCAGAATCACACCAAAACCTAGGTATTGTCTAAGATATGTATGAGAGTGTGGTGGTACATTGGAAGAGACAACATCAGACCCGTCGGTGTGACCCGCTTCACATACCACGGTTATATCGGGCATGCATGAAGGTTTTTGCGGTCTTTTAAGGCTTAACTCCCACTTCGTGTGCACCGTATGGAATCCTGTGATAACTTGGGGTCCAAAAAGGTTGTTTTAAATGTTCATATGAGCTACCCCTAACACAACCAATGAGAAAAATGCACTTAGGTACCCCTTTCGACACCCGTGGAACTGGTAGATGATGACATGGTTGACTTTTGGACAATTGTTTAGGGTTTTGACCAAAGTGGGTTCTCTGGAGCCAGAATCACACCAAAACCTAGGTATTGTCCTAAGATATGTATGAGAGTGTGGTGGTACATTGGAAGAGACAACATCAAACTCGTCGGTTGTGACCGCGCGGCCCGCTTCACATACCACGGTTATATATCGAGCATGAAGGTTTTGCGGTCTTTTAAGGCTTAACTCCCACTTCGTGTGCACCGTATGGAATCTCGTGATAACTTGGGTCCAAAAGTTGTTTTACTTAATGTTCATATGAGCTACCCTAACACAACTAATGAGAAAAATGCACTTATTAGCTACCCCTTTCGACACCCGTAGAACTGGTAGATCAATTGTTTAGGGTTTCGACCAAAGTGGGTGCTCTGGAGCCAGAATCACACCAAAACCTAGGTATTGTCCTAAGATATGTATGAGAGTACTGTGGTGGTACACTGGAAGAGACAACATCTAACTCGTCGGTGTGACCCGCTTCACATACCACGGTTATATCGGGCATGCATGAAGGTTTTTGCGGTCTTTTAAGGCTTAACTCCCACTTCGTGTGCACCGTATGGAATCCTGTGATAACTTGGGTCCAAAGGTTGTTTTAAATGATCATATGAGCTACCCTAACACAACCAATGAGAAAAATCAACCAATGAGAAAAATGCACTTAGCTACCCCTTTCGACACCCGTGGAGCTGTTAGTCAATTGTTTAGGGTTTCGACCAAAGTGGGTGCTCTGGAGCCAGAATCACACCAAAACCTAGGTATTGCCTAAGATATGTATGAGAGTACTGTGGGTGCTCTGGATAGCTAATTAAGTGGACTTTGCTCCTTGGTTGTGTTTGGGTACCTCAGATATAAGAACATTTAAAATCAACATCACTTTCTATAGAAGGAAACAGCCTACAATATGTGTTATCTGACATATTGTGCGCCATTTCAAAAACCACAAGTATATTTATTATTTCACAAACAAAATAAAAAACCACAAGTGCGGCACACGTGGCCGAACGGGCGGGAGACGCAGCGTCCCTTTGGGAATACACGCCTTTATTTCGCGCACCGCCCCCCTCTCTCT
Organism: Poa pratensis; assembly: GCA_947311845.1. Lineage (NCBI taxonomy): Eukaryota > Viridiplantae > Streptophyta > Magnoliopsida > Poales > Poaceae > Poa > Poa pratensis. Next base: position 59,619,813 of record CAMZMU010000074.1, on the reverse strand, counting down.
CTTCCAGTCCTATCACTAGCTCGCTCGCTCGCTCTCGATCTCACTCTCCTTCGTTCTCTCTCACTGTTGGAGGTTTCTCCTCCGCCGGTACATCGACAGCACCGTGGCGACCATCTTCGGTGGGAGAAGAAGGCCTGGCATCCTCTTCCTCCCTGGGCAGGTAGATCTACATGTTTTTACGGATCAATATTCGTCTCTGCTTCGTTTTTTCGCGTAGTGGTCGATTTGGTATATGGCAGATTAAACTTGAGATATTTGGCACGCATAGTTCATCTATTCCCACCATGATTTCGATCGGTTAGGTTTTAATACCGTAACCGATTTGGTGTTTCGGGTAGATTGTGCTTAGATTTGGGTATTTTGGGTTCATTGCTTAGATGTTTTGTTTTGCTAGCTTAGTTCATCTTTGTCCAGGTTCCAATGCCAATGAAAGCAGAAAACATGGAGGTCTGCAATGACGAGGAGCATAACTGCATTGCTGATTACACTCATCATGATGAAAACGTTGATAAAATCTGCTTCAGTAGAGAATCTGATCCTGATTCTGAATCAGATTCGGATTATGAATCTGAAAGTGATAGTGATGAAGAGGGCCTACGCATTGTTACAACTAGGGGTAAATCTAAACTTGGATTGTAAAAATTGAATTCATCTATGCAAAAATGTACTACTCTCTAAAATTTACTTTTCTTTCACGTAGGTCCTTATCAGGGGAATAAAGATTTCGAAAAGCACATATATTATGGCAACCATATGGGTTTATCACTAAGAAGGCTCAAATTTCTCAAGAGACAAGTCTCTAAGAAAAAACCTGACATACCTTTTTATGTCTGCCAGATCACCTCCTCTGCAGTCAAGGGGAGGAACCCCAAGATGGTGAGAACTTTGACATTCTTTTAATATCTCATTTCGCCAATCGACACACCATGAACTGATCGCTGATTTCTTTTGCTTTTAGTACTTTTCAATGGATTACAGTCAGAAATTCCTCAAGCAATATCTACATAAAGAAAGACCTTTGCGTGTCACTAACGAGGAATACAAAGGTTCTCGTCAAGTAAGGATATCGATGAGCGAGCATGACGGGCGTGCGGTCATCACTACAAACTGGGCAATTGTTGTCAAGGACGCCCAAATCCTACGAAAAGAAATGGTTATCTTCTGGTTTAAGGAAGATGGACATGGTCTTTGTGTCAACGTGTTCGCCGGTATACCCGTTGAGCGATGCATGTGTCGCTGTTGCTATGGGTTTGTGTAGTTGTGTATCCTGCTGTGCAAATCTCAAAAACTTGAATAGATGGTCCGTGGGGATGAGTTCTAGTGATACTTGATTGATTAGGGCTAACAGTTGTAGTGATCTCAATGGTTGTATCGGTGTTTGCTATATTAATATAGCTGGGCTCCGGCCTATTTTGTAAAAATTAAGTTGTAGTAGGTTGGTGAAATTGTTCTCCCAGCTTTAAAAATGAGGCAAACAACTTAGTTAATAGTATAAGAATCGACATAAGAGAAAACTAATTTGATTCAAAGTTCAAAGACACGATAATCATTCAACAACTTTCAGCACTAGATTAGGTAGATACTAACAGGTTCATTACAATGCTGCGGCATACAGCTTCATGTGGCACCCCCTTCTGGCACAGCTTGTCAGAAGGGCGGTCGCCCCGTGCGCCAGCCCAAGATATCTGGCCGCACGTTACGACAATGCAACATAGAGGAAATCATTACACAATCAGGCACAAAGTGCTACAAAGGGTTTACAAGGCCGTCGAGGCTTTACAAAATATCAAGCCAAGCATGGCCCAACTCAGAGTTTTAACTGGCAGCGAAAGACAAATGAGGCGGCTTGGGGAGACGAGAAGGCTAGGCACTGCGCGAACGAAAGGCCCGGTGAGACACGCCTCCGCCGCGCAGGCGAAGTCGTAGCTTTGGAAGGCGATAAGGCTGGTCGCTGCGCAGACGCCGGCGTTAATGCGACGCGTCCCGTCCCGTCACTTCGCCGGTGTACGTCCACACCACAGTTTGTACCACACGTCCACACCACAGTTTTTTTTAACTGACCACGCACCACGCGTTGGTGAAACGTGCACACATGAAGTTGCAGTTCAAATCCACTCGGCGTGCACGCGAAGTTGCAACGTGCCTCTGCATTTTCGCTCCACTCGCCCACCCGTGCATGCGCGCGCCCCCGGTTCAGTAACCACCGCCTTTCTATAAATAGATCTAGGGCATGCATACGTCCATTACTATTCACTTCAACCTGTTGCAAAAAAGTGGCGACCATGGCTCCAGCGGCGAAGCGATCTGCTTCCTCGAGGTAGATATGGGAATTTTCATTTCCGTTCATGGGCTTCTGATCCGTTTCTGAATATTCCTCCTGCTTTCATCTTTCTTAGGTCCGTCTTTATGTTAACATCAACTTCCGATCACTGCATGTATGTACATGGCAGTTGCATCTGAGGAGACAGTCACATTCGAGTTTCTGGCGAAGAGGGTAACTTTCCTAGAAGCTGAGATTGAAGCGGCCCTGAAACTCGCTTGCGACAATGTCGACAAGGTGATTGAAGCCAGAATGGAGTTGGCGCAGAAGGGAGAAGCGGCCAACAAAGCGATCCTTTCGTTGCTGGATGATCTGAAGAAGATGATGGCCAGCAACCTCGACCTGACAAGGCAGGTTGGGAAACTGCAAAATGAGTTAGCGCTCGTGTACAAGGAAGCTCTGATCGCAAAGTCAGGGGCGATCCCAGGGCCATCGGATGCATAGTTTCCCACTGTATATGTTTATGTTTCAGCAATTCGAACTAGCTAGATTCCAAAAGGTTTATGTATCTAGGTTTTGTAATTCTGCCGTGTTGAAGATCGAGTAATATATAAGTAATGAGATGTATTTGCCGTGTTTATTCCACGTCATCTCTTTCCCGTAAAAAAACACTTATGTAAGTCTAGCATAGTCCTAATGCATTATTTTAGAATCAACATCCGTGACGTTCTGTCAAGTTTCGTCGAACTTAACTGGGCTACCTGGCCGCGGGATGAAAATCCGCGACGAAACATATGGAAAACGTCGCGCGCACCCGGCCCATTATCAGAAAACCCAAAACATCGAGAGCAAAATCAACTTTTCGACTCACCGCGACGGAACACACGACGTTATAAGAACGTCGTCGTCAAAACGTCGTAGATCGAGACTATTTTGGTAGTGCGTGATGCTTGATTATTATTTGATTGAAATCTATTCTCGTGTAGTGGTTGGATAGGCAGCCACAAGGGACCAATTTTTGTGGATACTACGTCTGCGAGTGGATTCGCAAGATAGTCTCTGAGCGGAACTGAGATACATTTCTCGAAGTAAGTGAACAAATAAATTAACAATTTCATTTTATAACAATCAATTGTGTTGAGTGTCATTCATAATTTCTGCTATGATGATTGATATTCATATTAATCTCCCTTCTTTTATAGATGGATCGAAAGCGGAGGAAGCTGGAACTAAAGGACCGCTTTCGAGCAATTAGCGAGGAAATTGTGGGCTTTTTGATGAACTATGTCTTAGACCCGAAGGGAAAATACAATGGCGCCGTCTCAAAATAGATGACGGGCTCTAGTAGTGGCTAGCTTGATGATCTCCATGTAATCAAATAGATGACGGTTCTAGTCCCTCTTATATATATGGGATCTTTATATGTAAATTAATCCGGGAAACCGGAAATTTATGAAAACGGGAAGCCGGGAAAACTTGAAACCGGGAAGCTTTCTCTTTCTCTTTTTGAAAACGGGAAGCCAGGAAAATGTGAAAACGGATTCCGACTTCCGACTACCGATTTCCCGACTTTCTCATAAAGCTTTCTCTTACGAATATTTTGATATGCTATATGTATTTTTTCTGATTTACAGATAATTAACCGTATTTTTTGCAAATTATTACAACCGAAACAAGAAAATCAGCAGGCCGCCACGTGGGTGCATCTCTAGAGCCCGGTAATACAACCCGGGACTAGAGCCCCTCTCTTACGCGCCATGTGTTGCCCCCGCGTGGAGGCCTTTGGTCCCGGGCCGTAGCACACCCGGGACAAGAGGGGGGGGCCTCTAGTCCCGGTTGCCATGTACCGGATGCCAATCCGGTACAAATGGCCTCTACCGCTCGGGACTAAAAGGGGTGTCCTCCACTAGTGACATCATATTCTAACTGAATTACAAATCTAACAACCTCCCTTAATCACAACCTTCTGAAAGGTTGAGATTATGAACAAACTCATGAAGGTTTTTGACTAGCAACACCTTTGTAAAACCATCTGCAACCTGATCTTTGCTGGAAATGAACTTGATGTCAAGTAACTTATCAGCAACCCTTTCACGAACAAAGTGATAGTCTATCTCAATGTGCTTGGTCCTAGCATGTAGCACCTAAGTTGTCACACCATATACATGGTTTTTCTCTTAGTTTAACACCAAATTCATTGAGAACAGCCTCAACCCAAATCAACTCGGCTGTAGCATTGGCAAGAGCTTTGTATTCAGCTTCTGTACTTGATCGTGACACAGTCTTCTGTTTTTGTGCACTCCAGGAGACCAAATTTGGTCCAACAAATATAGTAAAACCTCCAGTTGATCGTCTATCATCAAGATAGCCTGCCCAATCAGCATCTGAAAAGGCACTAAGCAATGTAGAAGAAGACTTCTGGAAGGCCAGTCCAACATGTAGAGTACCTTGAACATATCTCAAATTTTTTTTTGCAGCTGTCCAGTGAGTAGATGTAGGAGCATGTAAATACTGACAAACTTTGTTAACAGAGAAAGAAATATCGGGTCGCGTCAATGTCAAATATTGTAATGCACCTACGAGGCTTCTATAGTTTGTACTGTCATCAGGACCAAGGGGAGTTCCCACAGTTAAAGATAATTTTTCAGTGGAGGATAAGGGTGTAGGACATGGAGTGCACTTTGTCATACCAACTTCGGAAAGGAGATCTGCAGCATATTTTCCTTGAGTAAGGAGCAAGCCTGATTGTGTCTTCTTTACCTCAATACCTAGAAAATAATGTAAGTCTCCCAGATCCTTGAGAGCAAAGTCAGCATTCAAATCATGAAGGAGAGCCTTGATAGCTTGATCTAAAAAACTTGTGACAATAATATCATCAACATAAATTAGCACAAACATCATAACACCAGACTTATTGTAAAGGAACAAAGAGGTATCGGCCTTGGAAGGAGTGAAACCATGTTGTTGCAACTTGGTACTGAGTCATGAATACCATGCATGAGGAGCTTGTTTGAGACCATAGAGGGCCTTGTCAAGCTTGCAAATGTGATGTCGAGCTTGAGGATCTTCAAAACCTTGTGGTTGTTTCATATACACTTCCTCTTCCAGAACGCCATGGAGAAACACGTTCTTGACATCTAGCTGCCGCAAACTCCATCCTCTAGAAACAACAACTACAATAACAATGCGTATCGTTGCTGCTTTGACCACAGGACTGAATGTCTCTTCATAATCTATCCCATATCTCTGTTTGAACCCTTTTGAAACCAAGCGTGCCTTGTATCTGTCAATGGTGCCATCTGCATTTTTCTTAATACGATAAACCCATTTACAGTCAATGAGATTCTTTGTATGATGTGAAAGAACTAAGTGCCACGTTTTGTTTTGCATAAGGGCATTATACTCATCCTCCATCGCTTTGCGCCACCTGTCATCCCCAAGCGCCTCAGAAAACGTTCGTGGTTCTCCTGTAGATGCAAGAAGACACCAGCGAATAGTACCATCAGTGATTTTGCACGGCTGTTGTATACCTTTTTGAAGGCGAGTACGAGGTTCAGGAGGCGGTGGTGGAGCAGGTGGCGAAGAAGAAGGCGTAGACGACGTAGACGTGTGTACATGAGTGGCCACACCATAGCTTGATGCAGCAGATCCTGGCGAATTTGAGCCCCCATGTGCAGCGGACGGAGTTGTTGGAGAGGAGGGCTCCGTGTCGTGTGCTGACTCGTCAGCGTCTTCACCCCGCTGCGGAGAACGAGGCGAGGGCGGGGTCCGTGAGCGGGACCGCTGGGGCGACTGCATCCTGGAGCGTGACGCGGCGGTGCGGGAGTCGCCAGGCGCACGTGACGGCGAGCGGGACCACGGCTGGGTCCCCGACCGTGATGGAGACGGCGCTGTCCCGTTGCGCGATGTGGTGGTGTTGGAGTCGTCAGGCGTGGGCGCATCTTCGAAGTCAGCGTCGCTGACGTCTGACGCACTGGCGCGGGAATTTTCCTCGAGATCGACAAGGACCAGATCCACCTCGGGATCGATAGAGGACAGACGGTGTCTGTCCTGGTGCGCCTTGTTTTTCATCATATGGACAATGTTTTGAGCAGAATTTTTTTCTTGTTCTTTCTGCTTTGCACTTGCACCTGCAGACATACTTGTTTCTGCATGTGGATCATTAGTAAGAACTAGTATAATAGGCAAGGACATATAATCATCAATATTAGCATCCCCATGACTTGATGGCAAAAGAAGGATGTCTTTGCGAAGACGAGCACCGGCATTTGGATGAGGAGATTCGAAGGGAAAAACACTCTCATAAAAAACGACATCTCGTGAGATATAAATACAGCCGGTGGCAACCTCTAAACACTTGACTCCTTTGTGGCGTGGACTATAGCCTAGAAACACACAACGTGTAGAACGAAAAGTAAGCTTTCGTTTGTTATAGGGACGGAGATTTGGCCAACAAGCACAACCAAACACTCTAAGGGAATCATAGTTTGGCTTGGTATGGAGAAGACGTTCAACATGTGTATCAAGATTGATGACTTTGCTTGGAAGCAAGTTAATGAGAAACGTGGCGGTTAAAAAGGCTTCATCCCAATATTTGAGAGGCATGGATGCATTAGCAAGTAAGGCAAGACCAACTTCAACAATATGGCGGTGTTTGCGTTCAGCGGAACCGTTTTGTTGATGTGCATGTGGACAAGAGACATGATGGGAGATGCCATGCGTTTGGAAAAATATATTAAGCTTTTCATATTCACCACCCAATCAGTTTGCATGGTGACAATTTTCCTACCAAATTTTCGCTCAACAAGTTGCTGAAAATTAAGGAAGACTTGATACACCTCAGAACGCTTCTTGAGCAAATAAATCCACGTAAATTTACTAAAATCATCAATAAAGCTTACATAATATGAATGTCTGCCAACAGACTCAGGTGCAGGACCCCATACATCAGAAAACACTTGCTCCAAAGGAATAGTGGAAACACTAGTAGAGGTAGGATAGGGCAACTGATGACTCTTAGCTAACTGACATGAATCACAAATGTATGGGGTAACTTCAGGAGTGTACGAAATTTTAGTTTTCCTAAGGACTTGTTGAACCACAAAAGATGAAGGATGTCCTAGACGACGATGCCAGGTGGAGGACGACGACTTTATTGTAACGAAAGCATGTTTGGAGGACCTAGTGGAGAACGGCACTAGCGGGTAGAGACCATCATGGCAAGGTCCTTTAAACAGAATTCTCCTTGTTGCCTCGTCCTTAATTAAAAAGAAATGTGGGTGAAACTCAAAGAAGATATGATTATCAAGTGTAAGCTTATGAACAGATAAAAGATTTGTGGTAGCACTAGGAACATGAAGGACATTTTTAAGATCAAAGGAAGCATGTGGGGTGCGTAATACTGAATGACCAATGTTGCTTATTATCATACTGTTTCCATCCGCGGTGTGGACGCGATCACGTCCCTTGTACTTGTCATGGGTGGAGAGTTTGCTCAGCTCTCCCGTGATGTGGTTGGATGCGCCGGTGTCCGGGTACCAATTGGTGTCAACACCATAAGAAGCAAGGTGAGTCGTCTTCTCTTCATGGGTATCATCATCAGAGTCATCACGATCTTCATAGCGCCACCAGCAATCACTTGCTGGGTGCCCATGAATTTTGCATATCTGGCATGTGGTGTTGACATAGGGAGTGGGGGCACGGTCACGGTGTCCACCCCCATCACGGCGACCTCCGTTACCATCATCACGACGGCCTCCATTGCCGCCATCGCGGCGGCCTCCATTGCCGCCATCACGGCGGCCTCCATCATAGCGCCTGTCATCACGGCGCACGTCACAGCGGCCACCATCACCACCATCACGGCGGCCACCATCCCCGGAACGCCAGGGTGCACGGTCATCATGGAGCACCACTGCCCCCATCATCACGGCGATCACCCCCTCCATCACGGCGACTGCGGTCACCGGAACGGCCCTGCTCATTGCCACCACAAGCAAGGTGAGCGGAGGAGGTGAAGGTCTGAGCAGGGAGGGCGTCTTCTTCGTCGGAGAGCATCTCGCGGCGCATGTCATGTGCAGCAATTTGTGCAAAGAGATCATCAAGAGTGGTACCGTGCTGATCGTTTACTGCAGCAACAACATCATTATAAGAGCTATCAAGACTGTCAATAATGTACCCTATGAGTTCATCATCGTCGATCGGCTTCCCCTCAGCGGCAAGCTCGGAGCAGAACCCTTTCATGGTGGTGAAGTATTCTGAAGCAGTCATGTCCTTCTTCTTCGTCTTGTTGAGAGCCGTGCGGAGGTGAGTCACCTTTGATCTTGAAACAGTGGCGAACATGGCCGTGATCGTAGCCCAGACTTGAGCTGTGGAGGTGTGCTCGAAGAAGTGGGGAAGGAGATCCGTGGAGATGGTCTCGAGGAGCCATCCCATCACCTGCTGATCACGGACGATCCAGGCGGAGTACGCTGGGTTGGCGACGGTGGTTTTCTTCCCGCCTTCATCAATCTACATGGTCTTGGCGGGGGCGACGTCGGTTCCATCCAGAAGTCCGGTGACCTGTGCTCCGCGGAGGCGAGGAAGCACCAAGGCCTTCCAGATGAGGTGGTTGGACCGGGTGAGGGGCTGGCTCGGAGAGGAGCCCAGCGTGGTAGCAAGAAGAGCCGTCGAAGAAGAGGACGACATCGCAGCTGCGGGTCTTGGTCTTGAAGGTCTTGAGGCGGCGGCGGCAGCTGTTTTTAGTCGTGAGTTTGTAGATGCGGCAGCGGCGGCGGCGGCGGTTTTGGTCATCGGTTTTGGGGTTTTGGGGGCGGCGGCGGCAGCAGGGTATGCAGCAGCGGCGGCATTTTGATCTTAGAGGTCTTGAGGCGGCGGCAGCTGCAATGGTGCGGCGGCGGCGGCTATGTTTGAGAGCGGCGGCTAGGTTAAGCAAGAGTAGGCTTTGATACCATATTGGATTTGGTGGAACGATCGTTGCCCATCTGGGTCGATCGGTTTCATGTTATATGAGCCAGGAAGAGCCCCTGGCGTGGCCTTACAAGAGGCATACGTGAGGAGGAGTACTACTTCATGCCCAGGTACGTACACATCATATTCTAACTGAATTACAAATCTAACAATAATTACTCCCTCTCTTCTAAATTAGAGGATTTCCATTTAACCACATATGGATGTATATACAAATTTTATATGTCTATTTGAAACGAAATAACAGGTGCTCTGCTTTTGCATTATAGAAGGGGAATAAAGACGGGGTTACAAAGGATGTTGGTTTACACACACAAACCGGCCACCAGGTTTTTTGAACCCTCGAAACCACAACTCTACACACACAACACAACACATTAAGTCCTAGTCCCAGCTCTTGCAAGGACCAACATCTCCAGGTCTGCCTTGATCATGTTCGCCAGAACTGAGGCAGTTCATTTTATATGTATAGATACATCTAAAATTTAAACAAATGAAAGTCATATAATTTAGAACGGACCGAGTGCAGCTAATTAACGTTCCTCTGAAGACACTTTGAGCTCAAAAAATACATGGATCCATCATGCACGTATGACCAATATATGCACTGGACAGGACGGCTAGCCTTCGATCCACTCTTTCGTCTCTTCTCAGACACGTGCGCTCCCAATCATCCAAGCCAAGCTTCAAAAATCATGCTGGTTAATATTACTCGATGGCGCCAAGATATTTTGTCCGATCATTGCGATTGATCGGACGGCCTTGCACTGACGTGGGAACCATAGGACTTCAAACCATTCATCGACACTTCACATCGGAAGATACAAAATATCCAGCTCGATCTTTTCTCACTAGCTGGACCGGTAGTGCTGGGTTTTCATCATTTCCCAACGACCAACGATAAAAAGCTCAAAAGAACGAATACCCCCTTATTTTTTATACAATTTCTGGATACATTAAACAAGAAGAGCACAAATACAAGTAATACCCAGAAACAGCCCAGCTGTTCCACAAATTACAGAGAGGCCCCTACAAAACAAGAAATAACAAAGAAGATCCTGAGCCCAACTCTGCTTCTTCTTCGCGTCCGCTACCGCTCGCTCCGCCGCCGTCGCACCACCGGAAGGGGAAGCGAAGGCACCGAGAGCCGTAGCTCGGTCGCCGGACAGAACCTGTAGAGGAAGCACCTCTTTGAAATCGCCGCAGTAGCCACCCGTCGCAGACGGCGGGATCTGAAGACGGCGGAAGCCGCATCGGCGGGGGCGTCGCCCCGATTCAGTCCGACGGTCAGGCCGCGAACTCCGGCAAGAGCCAGAAAGCAGACCTGCAAGCAAACCTTGATGAACAGCTGCAGAAAAACTCCACTCGCGCCGGAGCAACACCACCGCGCGTGGAGCAGAGAGCCAGCATCCCTTCCACACCTCGCCACCACGGCCGGCCTGTGGACAGAGGCACCACAACCCTCGAACGCTCTGCTTCAGGCGAGCACGACCACCGACGACCACCGCCGGGAGCAGGCCGCACCCCCACCACCACCATCACCCCCAGATCCTCCGCAGACAGGTCAGAGCGCACCCGCCCACGACGAAGAGAGGAATAGAGGACAAAAACTCCACCAGCAGGCCGCCGTCTTCGCGTCGCCGACCCAGCTCGGAGGCAGAAGCCTCACTGGATCCGTCGATCCAGGAGGGACGAACACCGGGAACTCGCCGCCGGCGCCCCGGAGAGCGCCACCGAGGTGGGAATCGAGCTCCCGCAACTTTATTCCACGGCGCCGCCACAGTCACCACCTCTCCGGCGCCACCACGAAACCCTACACTACTATATACATGCCTCGGGCACAGATCCGGGGTCTCCCCACTCTCCCACCGCCGCAACGGCGACCGGAGAGGAGGGAGACCGCCGAATCGGCCGTCGGCGGGGACGGAAACGAGGGGGATTTGGTTTTCGCCTCTCTTGGACACTGTAGCACGGGGACGGGAGGGATGAGCTAGAAAAATGCAATTCTGAACGAATACCCTTTTCACTGTGCGCTTCGATGCCGATCGCAGCAAGTTGATCGTGTAGGGTCCAGCCGATCTACTCCACTTATCCAGCAGCAAAAACAACAACGATATATAACAACGACAACTCTCTCGCGATGTTGTGAGTCATCGCGCACCGATCGCTCCGATCGGCGCCGTCTTTTCAGTGGAGTTTTTGGATGATAAACCTTAGTGAACCACAAAGGCAAAAGGGCAAATGGTCAGCGAGCATATATATGCTTTGCTTATCTCGGTGGAGAAGAAGACGATTTCCTCCTTGGGTTCCCATCGATCGGTAGGAGGATTCCGCTGCGATCCATGGATGCATCGATCACCTTGGTTTTCTGCATGCCGTCAGCTGGTTGGTTGGAGGGTCCGATCGATCGGGTAGTAGGTATGTCGGGCCAAGGGGATTAGAGAGGGCTCCCATAGCGTGTAGTGGAGGATGATTAGGAGCTGATTGGACTCCTATGTGTACATGTGTGGGCATCTGAGCGACTTGTGCATGCTTTGCCGCTTTGGTTCTGTGGTCGCGCTAGTGGGAATACCTGCAGGCTCAATGTTCACCTTCGTAGAGCTCTAATTCGATTCGACCAGCACTATGTATATTTTGTCTTCTTATCTCCAGATGATAATATGTGGGTTTTACTAATTACTATCTTATGGCACAAAAATAGTTTTGTTTGAGATGCGGAGAATTGTACCAGAAAAACATGGTGTCAGCCGAAATGTAGGATGCCTTCTATGTTCATAACGAGGCCTAAATTTAGACGGAAGGCTCGCTGAGCCCAGCTTTGAATCAACAAAGCCAACAACCGGCTAACACTTTACAAGTTACAACACACAACACACGCACACCTCAAAGCAACAAAGAGACACACATGGAAAACAAGCTAAACCCGAAAAGGCGCCTTGTCTTCTGTTGCACGGAGACGACGACGGAGTTGTCCACACCAACCGACCTCCACCACACCTTCAACGCCACCACCGAGAAACGCCATCAGGGAAGAACTTGAGAATCCAAAAGACGGGGCCTTGCAGCAACGCCTCCAAGAAGGTGCACGGCGTGCAAAGACGTCATCGTTGCCGGCAGAGACGGAGATCCTGCATAGTTTTCGCCAAAGTCCCAACACTGCCCCTAAAATAAGGTGATTCACAAGCCGGAGAACACCGGATGAACACATCGGGAAGCAATATGGCACGGAGAGACGGGATACAGCAAGCCAGAGATGGGGGGCTTCACGACGATGCCTTCAACAAGGGAAACAACATAAGCAAGTGTGAGTCAAGAGCAGAAAAATGCATAGACGACAAATAATTTGGTTCAGAAATTGCAACAGAAAAAGCATGTGAGTCGCCGCATACAGAGGCTAGCGTACCTGGCCTGTCTGTCTCGGCCGATTCAGTCCCATGCTCAACACCGTGCAACTCAACACGGCCATGACTAGCAGAAACAGAACGAGCCGCCGTTCCGGCTCTGTCCATGCAGCCAGTCGAACTAGAGGATTGGGCAGTCTTGATCAGAGGAACGCTAGGTGATATAGCTGCTGTAGATAGCGACCTACATGGAGAAACAGCAGCCGTGACTACCTTACTCATGAGATCCTTCTTGACAGCCTGAGATACTCCTTCATCCTCCCTACCCAGCTCCCCCACGTTATCAGTACATGGTGCCGGGAAAAGCACCCTCCGAACCTCCTTTGCAGCAGACCTCCTCTCCCTCTCTTCATCTTCTTCAACCATATCACACCACCTGTCCGGGAAGCTACCAAACCTTATGCTTGGCTGCAAACAGACCATCTTAGTGGAAGTATCAGGAAGCACCACTCCTGGCGTTGCAGCATTGTCACTTTTGTTTTTTTCTTTGTATTGACTAGATCCCTCCTTCTCACTATTAGAATCTCCCTGGTGTTTTTCCCCTTCTCCAGCACCCCCGCTGCCACCATTATTGCCAGCATCAGGATCTCCATCCACCATATCGGCATCCTCGTCAGTCATCTCAAGCTCGATGGATAAACGATAACCCTCATCTTCATACATGATTATTTTATGATAAGGAATAGCAGCCATATCTGTGACCCTGACTAGAGCTCGGACCACCTCGTGCCTCCTAGTGTATGCCATATCAATTGCTTTTGTTTTCCCAAACATGCCACACATTCCCCATAGAGCTAGGTAATCGTCCAACAAACCTTCTGGCACCCCACTTATGAGAAGCCACACATTCTGTAGACGTTGTGTGGGTTTAACCTCGTTCTTCCACTCTGAAAATTTGATGCAAATCTTGCTGTTTTCCTTAGCCTCAAAAGACCCAAAACGCATAGCACGAATAAGCTCCATCTTACTCGGAAATTCAGCCTTAAACACATTATCCCCGTGCAATTTAACCTCCCACGGGAAATCATCATCCATCACAACCCAGCGTAGCACACTGATAATCTCTTCAGAAGTAAGTGTACCGCCGGTAACAGTAATTCTACCCATCCTACCACTGTTGGATCTAGGACGGTAGGACTCCGAATTGGATACAGAAAAAAACATCAGCTCTTCATGGGCATATCCAAAAATAGAAAGAGTAGGTTTGGGAGCATCATGCAGGGGACACTCCTCATTAGCATGATCAGCCGACCTACAGAAGTAACATAAAATAGCTGTGCACTCGATAGAATAGTGACCATGCAAATTGCACCTAAAACACTTGACCTTCTCAATGTTCTTCTCCTTTTTCTTCAAGTTCTTGTTCTCACCAGCTTGCGCCATCGTCTCAGTAGATGGGGTCGAGGCCTTAGCCACTGCACTCCTACCCTCCACCGTTGCAAGCGAGTTTACTGTATGTCCCGGCTGAGCAACTACCGCCGTTGTTGCTGGCGTTGTTCGCACCACCTGCTGCTCCAAAACCGCCTCCAGAACCCTAGACGCAGCAGCCGTCACCACCGCGTCCGACACCACCTCCTTGTCAGCCTCCTTTTCTTTCCCCTTGTTCCCCACCACCGGCGCCACCGGTACCACCATCACCACAGGTCGTAGCACTTCCCTTCCCCTACCTCTGCCTCCATGATAGTTGTTGAAACCAGCCCGAGTTGCTCTAAACTCATGTCTCCTTCTATTACGGTAACCGAGATTGTCGTAGAAATCATCTCCCGCTCCCGGATGAAAAACCCCATTGAAAGCTCCTTGGTTGCCGTCATGGTGATTGCCGAAACCACCATTGCCATCTCCATTGTGAGCTCCATGGCCTCCACCGTTGAAACCCCCACGCCCTCCGAAACCACCACGACCACGGCCGTTTCCGTAATCATAGCCGACTTCATTGTAATGTCTTCCTCCATTGGCTGGCCAATTGCTTGGACCAGCTCCGCCATTAGCCGGCCAATTGCTAGGCCCAGCGCCAGCATCGCTACGGAAAGTACGGCCACCGTACGCAGCGCCACGCCCAGGATTGGCGCCGGCATGACCTCCCGCCGGAGGAGGCGGACCAGCACCGCGTCCGAAGCCGCCACCCCCTGCCGCCACGATTCGCCATCGTAGCAGGACGTACACGCGGCGCAGCCCCAGCCTTAACTGAGTTGTCGATCGTAGATTTTGGGCTTTTTCGGTTCACTTGTCCTACAGCAAGCCCAACATGAGGGTCCGTGTGACCACTGCCATGCAAAAGCGGCCCAACATGGTGGCCCGTTTGACCGTTACCATGCTTCGAAAATTTGAAATTAGCTGCAGATCGGAGATCCGAGATCACCGGCGGCGATCCATGGCCGGTCTTGCTCCTCTCCGGCGTTGTCCGCCGGCGCCGCATTCTTGATTGCCTCTTGTTCTTCCTCCGCTGGACCGTGGTCCACTCCGCTGCGTCAAAAGCCTCCTCAACAAAGATTGACGGAGACAGTGCCACGTTCTTGAACTCCAGCGAGAACCTGCGCTGAACACGATAACGGTCAGGACTCACCTGCGGCGATGCGACCTTGATCCACTCCTTGACCGCAGCTCTCTGCTTGATCCTCCTCTCCAATCGCTTTGTCGCCCGTGCCCCGTCTGGGCTGATCTTGTTTCCCAGCGAGTGCGATCCCGCGAGGTATCGCGATGAGACCTCAACGGGAGATATCGCCGAGTCCTCTTCTTCACTCTCCGGCACCGACAGGGCCCAGAAACACCCCGCTGGGCATGCTTTGCCGGCGGGAAGGTCTTTAGACCCGGCGTCGCCCCAGGTAGCAGTAGAAGTAGTACTCAGGAAATAAGACAGACGGGGAATCCGTAATGCCGATAGGGCAATGCGTTTTTGAAGAGGCTAGGTGTAATTGGTATCATCTCGATATTAATATATACTCTTTATCTAAAAAAAATATAGCTGCCCAATGGAATCAGTAGCATAGCTCTTCAAGTTTGCGTCCTATCCTCATGCTATCATGCTAAAATCACCCTTGACTATCATGCTAAAATCACCTTGGCAGACGAGCATGGGAGCAGCGAAACTTTTGTCAGCCTATACTCAGTTGGTTCTTCTGTCTTGAGGCAGGGTGATCTTGTACCCGTCTCCTAACTATGGAACTTCAGTCATTCCAAGCATGCGTTTCTGTTCACACGATTCGGGCCTTGGTGCAACATCGAATAGCTCTCGTGGTACGGTGGTACCACCAGATTTTTCCCGATGAATCGGCTGAAGTATTTGCCGAAGATCTAACGCAGCCCCATGATATTTTTCTATCGCCCGTAGTAATACTGTGCTTTAATACGAAGTGGCTGTATCCTTCTGCTTTGGCAGCGGCCAATCCCATGACTTGTCCCACGTAAACGCGTAGAGCCACAGAATAACCATTACCTTCCCCCATCAGGCTGCCAAGTTAGATACTAGTGCCGAATCTCACATTTGTTAAGCACCTATATTGGGCATGGCAGCATCGTCGACACGTACTTGGACGGGGAATGCTTTGCAAGCCTAGCCTGAGCAATGTACCACAATACCAGAGTGCGTAGCTAACGCAGGTAACCCAAAGAAACATTGTGCCAACAAACTATAGCTAGGAGTACACCTAGCCACTCGACCTTAGCTCCGTTCGTTGCGGGCGCTCTCACTTCCGCTTGCTTTTCTGCACCCTCGTCTCCATCTCTTTTATCGCGGCCAACTATTACAAGACGGTTGCACGGAAATAGACACTTGGAATAAGTGTATTTATTTGGTTTACCCCAATGTCCCAACACAATCATTACTCATGCCTTCCCGGTAGAAAAATCTGAGATACATCGGTGACTTACAACTACGTCCATGATGTCTGTCATAGCGGCACCCTTTATATTTGAATGATGAGTGCTGCATTGGAGGTCCGAGTTATGCCATGTTCTCATGCATAAATTATGAAACTATTAGCATTTCCCGGTCCAAATTAAGAAGGAACCTGCGTCATTACAAAACCATGTGTGCCTGTTCATGCAATCTTTGACGACCCTGGGTAGTACTCCCTCCGTTCCATATTAGATGACTTACATTTGTACAAAAGTGAATGTACCTAGACTTGTAACATGTCTAGATACATCCACTTTTATACAAATTGAAGTTATCTAATTTGGAACGGAGGGAGTTCATCATAGTTTTGGTCTGATGTTGATACAGGTTTTGGTAAGGGTGATTTTTAGGTACTTTTACTAGTAGTGGAGAAAGGAGTAGTATAAAACTAATCCAACGATCGATCTGTCTGGGCATTTTAGACTTTTCAGAGTAGGACAGTTTTTTACTTCCACGCAGGTCGGATTGATTCCCAATCAGCCCAAGACTGATTAACCAGTAGTATCTCATACAGTACCTAGGAAAAAAAGATCTAAATCGTGGTTTCGAGTTGGCCGTGTCGTGCCGCCATTTGCTCTGATCAATTCGTCGCACCCGTCACATACTAGCTCAGCTTCTCCTCTAGAGAAATCTGATCAAACTTCAAACAAGGTATTCAGCAAGGGAGTGCCGCGTGAATGCCTCCATTGTCAGGTTCAACCAATAGAGGTCGGACCTAGAGCTCTAACACAAAAACTCTAGAGCAAACACTAAAAAACGCGACACCACACCGAATTCGGCCCGTGCTCCGCCACCACCTGCTCATCCATCATCGCACAACCACGCATACATGTCCCTGACGGTACTAAGCGATGTAACTAGAACCATGAGCACCCCACATGTCAGTGAGTCGCGCCTATCAACGCCCAACATTTTTATGCTTCATTTTCACTTTGGCGCCTACTTTGTAATAAACGAAGGAGCCAAGTGTGTCTGTGCGGGGTAGAGGCCCGGTGTAGTAAAATCACCTTCAAGGTCGAGAAATAATATCAGAATAAGATGAACACTTTCAAAGCATCATTTCTTAGACGTTTTGATCTGCCACTTCTACTATCAATATTACTTTTCTTCCTGCCATCATTAATTACATCGATTTCGAGATTCAACGCTTCAACAAAACTGGTGATCAGAAACTAGTAGAGTTGTGCGAGAAGTGCTGCAAAATGAGGCGCGTGGAGGACATGAACAGCAACATGTAGACCTTCCGGGATATACTGCAGAGAGTCAGATATTCCATGACTTATCTGCTGCAAAGATCGAGAGGAAGCTGCTGATGGTATTGATGCATAAACCATTGGTAGTACGGTCTGAAGTGAACATCCCAGGATCAGGTCCACAGGCCATAATTAGCTCTTTCAGGAACAGTTATTTAGTTGTTAATTTTTATTGTTGGGAAAATATATTATATGCTTTGTTAAAAGATAGATATATTATATTGTACATCAAGAAAAGAGTTCACATAATCATTCAAGCACATGGACTAATTTATGAGCAGCCATGTTGCAGTTTCACACAACTCTCTGCGCCTGCATAGCATAACTGACTCAGGCAGCAAGAGCTCCTTGTACTGCGACATAACAGTCAGTGCAGTAAACCAGTTCTGGAGCAAGCTTGAAACATCTAAATGAACAATCAAATAGGATGGTCACCAGACATCTTTCAACATAATCTAATGCAAAATGAAGACAAGTCTACATAGTCATTACCCTCAGCTAGCACTTACGTGAAACCTAGCCAACATCTATGCCCAAAAACATCCACTTGCCTCACAGCAACCTACAGGCTACAAGCGACACCTTATACATGTCCTCCAGTAGTCACTACGATCATCTAGGATTTTAAACATGGTATAGCATGCTCTAAAATTTTGACTGCAATCAGCAGAGAATGGTTTAACCTTCATGTCTGCATTCTCTTTTAGAACTGAGACATGCGTAATCAGCACCTTCACAACCAAATTAAATTTCAGAACCATGACCGCCTAATCTTACCAACAAACAAGGCCAAGTTTACCAAGCTGGCAGCTGATTCATGTTCATGGATTCACATGTTCAAAGCAGTGGTGCTTTATGCCCTTAGTATGATCTGAAAAGATAGAAATACAGACATATGAGATTGCAAATCTTTTAACTTCATAATATTGTACAAATAGATACAGCCAGCAAGAGCTCCTTGTACCGTGACATCTTAATGACAGTTAGTACCGTAAACCAGCTATGGAGCAAGCTTGAAACATCAAAATGAACAAACAAATAGAATAGTCGCCAGACATCTTCCAACGTAACCTAATCATGAATGAAGGCAAGCCTACATAGTCATTAGCCTCAGTTCCAGCCTAGTACAAACAGTTCAAGAACATACCATGATCAAATTATCAGTCTTTTTACAGTAATTCAGTTAGACCAAACAGAAGGAGATGACCCACTCTCTTGAACGCTATCCCTTATCTGAAACCTAGCCCACGACCAACATCCATGCCCAAAACCTCCACTTGCCTCACAGAGACCTACGCCTTGTCGATGCCATACCAGTAGTCACTACAATTATCTAGGATTTTGAATATGTTACATCACGCTCTAAAATGTTAACTGCCATAGGAGGGAGTATGGTTCAACCTTCATGTCTGCAGACTCTTTCAGACCCAAGACATGCATAAGCAGAGTCTTTAGAACGAAACTGGGATATCAGAACCATGAATGCCTAATCTTACCAACGAACAAGGCCAATTCGACCAAACTGGCAGCTGGTTCATGTTGATGGATTCACATGTTCAAGGCAGTGGTGCTTTATGCCCTTGTGTGATCTGCAAAACATAGAAGTACACACACGTGAGATTGCAGATCTTCTACCTTGGTAATATTGTAATTCTTGAGCACACGAACAATATGCATACTTTCATGTCGCTAACAGAAATAAATTACTTGCAATCTTACTAAAACTAATTATTCACAAATCACAAGTCTAAAGCGGGTACAAATATTAGTTATCAGCAGTTACATACCTAGAGTGTAGAAGCTCATGTAGGGGATGATTTTATTTGTCAATATCATGCTATTTAACTTTCTGACTTGGCCTGAGCTGATCTCAATCGTGTATGAATCAGTAATTCAGTATACGTGCTCAGGAAGATAACACCATCTGCCGATCCAACCAGTAGGCCGCCGCAGGTGTAGGAGTCGCAAAGGGGGCACGAACATATCAATGTCGAGATGGATGACCCTGTGTCGAGCCCACGCCACAGCTCCATCTTCACCAGCCTCCCTTGACCACACGTGGAGGCTGCACTCGTCCATGCTAGCAAACACAAGCACGCCATTATCCTCCGCCGCGACGAGGACAATATCCATCTGGTCCTCCTGGAATTGGGTGTCAAGCACCGTCAGCTGATCCTCAGCAATGTCGTACTTGAGGATTCTGGTGCTCATCTCAGAAGGGAAGTAGACTGTTTTCCCGAGTAGCACACTGAACGCTAGATCGTTGTCCATGTACTTTGTATAATCCATGCCAGGGTAGCCGTCGGTGGCATCCGGGTGCGCAACGAAGATGGTGTGTCCCCACTCACCGGCCGCCGACGGGTAGACGGAGGCGAACGCGAGCCCGTCGTAGTTCTTGAGGCCCGCGTGGACGACGAGGAAGGGGCCGCCGTGGCAGTCGACATGGTCGCAGCCGTCCATGGCGCAGAGCACCGTGGCGCTCCAGGATCTGCCCAGGAAAGCAGGAAAGGGAAACCTCCAGCGCTCGTCCGTGATGGGGTCCCAGACGATGAACTCGTACTCCGGCTCCGGCGAGGAAGTGTGGAGGAGGACGCGGCCGTGGCGGGAGTTGAGCGCGATCCAGTTGCGGCGGTGGGTGCCGCCGGGCGGGCGGAAGGCGGTGGCGGGGACAAGGACACAGTGGGCTCGATTCTCCGCGCCGATCTCGTTGTGGATGAATCCGAGCAAGGGCGGCGTCCGGCGGTGGAGCTCGCGGTAGGCGCGTCAGAAGGCCGGGCCGGAGAGGACCTCACGCCACGGCTTGCAGGCGAGCGACGCGCGGACGAGGCGCGAGGGGTCGTCCGGCGGGATCCAGAGGAGTATGTCGCGGATGGCGTCGTCGGGCAGCTCTGGCGGCGGCGAGTGGGTGCGGCGGCGGCCGGATGAAATCATCCTGCTCCGGCGGCGAGTGGGGAACAAATGTTTTCTCCTTTTGTCAATGAACCATGCCTACGGCCTACGGGTGTTATCACGTGAGAATTTTTTAATATAATATTTTTTAACACTTATTTGAAAATTAGCACACAAAAGATGGTGCAAATTGTTTAAATAATATTTTAGCACTTATTCAAACAATATTTGAAAGTGTGAGATCAAAGGCAAAAGCTATGAAATGATGGTTGCAAAATGTTTATCTAATTCTGACAAGATTTTTCAGCGGAGATTCTACTAGATCGGGCCTCTAGTGCCAACAAGCATACGTAGCTGCTCGGTGAGTAGGCTTTTGTTTCATCGAGCCTTTTGCTCGCTCCTTATTTAATGAGGCGAGTCAAAACTTTTGCCTCTGATTTATAAGAACATTTCTACTCCCCGTACGATTTTTGCAAAGCAGAAGTATTTTCACGTACCTGTAATTAATGAGACGGTAAGACTGTGCATATATATAGCTGCACCATCGGTATGGAGTTACCTATGCTCATCAAGTTTGGCCCTGTCCTCATGCCTTCATGCCGAAGCGAACCGCGTGCTGAGTGCTAACGAAACCTGTGATCGATTTCACGTGGTTTCTTTCCGACTAGTCATGGGATTGGTTTCTTAGCCCTGCAAGCAACGGATCGACAACTCCGACTCGTAGTTACAGTCGGACTCGCTCTAGTTCACGGTGAACTGTACTTGAGCGAACCATGCATACCATGGGAAACCTGTGATAGGCTCAGCTGGTTCTTCTTTCCGACTCGTGTATTTCCAACTCGGAATCACATTCCGACTCGGCCTAGTTCGCCGAACCATATATACCAGCAGAAGCACGTCGTTTCTGCATCTCTGCTCACGGAAAGACGAACTTGCGCCGCGTGCGCGTACATGACGCGGACGAGGAAGCTGGTGTTGATCGCGTTTTCGCTCGCCGTTGTGCTGCTAACACTGTGTAACGCCCTCGGCAACAGGACGGCCGACGGCGGCGCCAGGCCCAGCCGGAGCCAGCTTCTTCTGCGCCCGCCACGGTTCCACTACGAGTCCGGCTACCTCTACATCGCCGACGCTTACATGGGGCCGATGCGGGTCGGGCCTGGTGGATACCTCTACATGAGGCGGCATTGCACGCCATGGGCGCTGACCGTATGCCCCTTGGCTTCAGGGATGGAGCTGTCGTTGATCAGGGGATGAGCGTCAGGCCTAAGGGAGCAGAAACCACAAGCAGAAACATGCACGTTCATCTTTTACTTCTGTACTGATGCATGAGTTCAAGGCAAAAATTGTATGATGCGATTGTGCTGGAATGCCCCCGCGTCACTTACGTTTATGAAGAGGGTTTCTACGGACGAGCCATAATCTCTTCTCTACTATATAATATGGCTTCAGGTGATGGTTGGTCTGTTTTTCTAAATTCCGACTTTTACCCTTGTATTGGTAGGCTAAGTTAGAAATATTACACTTTTGCCACCGCTAAGTGAACTTACCGGTTCGTTGCGCTGCTCCACCTCGCTCACAGAAGCCAAATCTTCCTCGGTTATCTTGCCCGCCCCTCTTACGGGCTCCTCACCGGCGACGCGCATGGAGGAGGAGCACAGCCTCCTGGCGGCCCACATGCCTCTTCTCGCGCATAGAAGATGGGGCTCGGCTTCCCTTGAGAGTAGGGCTGGACATAAAACTCGATGCTCGACGAGCTAAACGAGCACTCGTTTGCTTGACTCGTTTAGCTCGGCTCGTTATGCTAACGAACAGAGCCAAGCAATGATTTTTGCTCGTTATTGCTAATGAGCTAAACGAGCGAGCTAATGAGCCTCGCGAGCAGCTCGTTAATTTGGATCCCATCTCTTTTTGAGAGTAGATCTCATCTAACTAGGAACCTGACAGGTGACGGCTCAACAATGTTTAGCAAGCCCATATTACAATCGAGATTTATGGTCAACCCATGTAGGCAACATCGAATCCCATTTACTTCTTGTTAATCGTCAATCACCTCGTCATCTCTAAATTCAGATTCATTTTCTTAACGAGTTGCTCGCGAGCGCTCGCGAACCCTTAATGAACCGAGCCGAGTTTTATATTTAGCTCGTTAGTCTTAACGAGCTTAACGATTTGAGCCTTAACGATCACGAGTCTTAACGAGTCGAGCCTTAACGAGCCGAGCAGCTCGTTAGTCCAGCCCTGCTTGAGAGGATCTGGCGACGAGCAAGGAGGAGGATGTCAGTTTCTCTGGCGGCGCACATGGTGTAGGAGGAGCTCGGCCTCCTGGCGGCGCGCATGGTGGATAAGGAGCCGAACACCACCTCCCAGCATCTACCGTCGTGGATTTTCTCTCCGGCGGCGCATGGAGGAGAAGGAGGAGCTCGGCCTCCTGCCGGTAGAGCATGGAAAAAAAAAGGAGAAGTTCGGCCTCCTGCCGGCGTCACATGGAGGAGGAGGAGCATGGCCTCACCTCACGCGTCGTGCCTGATCTCGTCGGAGGCGTATGTACGAGAAGGAGGAGCATGGCCCCCTACCGGCGGCTGCAAATCCTCTCCGGCAAACCGAGCCAGGAGCTCCTCTCCGAGCAGTTTCCTCCCAGGGTCCTGATTGCTTTTTCTTTTTTCAGTCCAGGGACCTGATTGTAAGAATAGTTTGAAGTGTCAGAAACTTGCAGCGACATCGTTTTAATGGTGTTAGCAAGTGCAAAGACATTTATCGCTGCAACATTGTTATCAAGAAGATAAAGAAGATAGAGAAGAGGGTGTTGAACTGAGCGGAGGAACTGGTCTGGTAGCATTGTAGCAACATCTCTACTGTACTGTGTTTGTCTAATTTATGAGGTGGTCACGTGAGGTTATAAAACCGTGTATGCACATAGCTTTAAATGGATAATATGTTTCCAGTGGCGTTAAGCTGTTCATATCCAAAATAATGTTGCTTCAAAAAGAGAGCAAGAGCATCCATTTTCATGTAGGGGGAGGTTGTGTCGAGCGTCATTGGCTCAATGTGTTTTTATTTCTTAAGATAAGATGTTTCTACTACATGATTTATGAAGAAGGTACTAAATTTAAATTTGTCCACAAATTACATAGATTTTCCAAAGAGGAATTTATCATGCTAGGTGTGTATCTTCGCAAGATAATATATCTCTAAATCGATTTCGTATTTTTGTGATAATCCGTACCAACGCACGGGTAGTTTGCTAGTAGCATGTAATCTTAATTATGTGCAAGTACCTTGAGGTGAATATTCTTTTATTAATCATGTCGCTTTGAAACCATCGGGATAGTCCGATAGGGACCAACGACGCTGACGCCAAACATGTGAGATAAACTATGAGGACGAAGGGACGGGTCACAGCGTTTAAGTCTAGCCCAAAGAAGCATCATAATCAGGGTAATGACCTGCGCCAGAACCATGATGCCTAGCCACTCGACCTAACCTCCAATCTTCGAGGACGCCTTCACTTATGCTTCTTTGTCTGCACCCTCACACCTATGATCGCCAGCTACTTTCAATGTTTGTATTCTTGTATGTTGGTTGCACGGAAATAGGTAACTGGAATATGTACATTTATTTGGTTTCCTCTAATGTCCCACAACTATCATAATCCATGTCTTCCTAGTAGGAAGATTCAGAAACATTGCTGAACTATGACCATGCCCATGATGTGTTCTATAGCTGCACTCTTTATATTTGAACAATGAATACTACATAGAAGATCATCCGACTTATGCCATCTTATCATGTATAAATTATGGAACTTTTGCGGTTATCTCATGAGTATTTGCAACCCAAGGAACCTGAGTCATTACAAAATCATGTGTGTCTCTTCATACGATATCTGACCCTGGTACATCCATCATAGTTTTGACCTCATGCTGATACATGTTTTCTTAACCGTGACTTTTATGTTTCCTCTTACTAGTAGTGGAGGGAGTAGTATAAAACTCATGCAACCATTGTTCTATTTGGGCAATTCAGACTTTTCTCAGGTAGAACAGTTTTTTACGTCATCAACGTGGTTAGATTGAGGCCCAATAAACACAAGCATAATCTTTCTTAAAATGAGGTAATCAAGAAGAATATTCACTACATAATGTAATAGGTGTCACAAATACACAATGTTTTGTGCATTGTAACAGGAGAAAAAGTACAGATGGGAGTATCTTATTCTAAGAAACAAAGGTACAATGCGAGATAGAGGTGAGGCCAAAATCCTAGGCATATCATAATTCATTGCTATATAAATACACTTTGATGTCACTTCACTGGAACAGGTTTAGATAACACGTAGGGCATTGCTTTCAGTTGCAGGTCATGTTTTTTGCTTACTGTCAACCCAAATTTTTCGGACATGTCAACCGAAGCCAGGGTAGCCCATCAGTGAGCATCCAGTCAAAGTGGTATATAAGGTTTGCCAATACGATTTCCACAGTCGATGTTTCAAACCGCATCCCAGGACACTTCCGTCGCCCAGCTCCAAAAGGAATGAATTCAAAGTGTGTCCCGCTTCGATGTCACTACTCTGAAACCTCTCCGGTTTAAAATCTTCAGGATTTTTCCAGTACCTTGGATCTCTGGAAATCGCGAAGACATTAACATATAGGGTGGTTCCCCTGAACATGTCATAACCCATTATTTTACAATCCTTTCGAGCAATGCGTGTAGGCAGAGAAGCAGGTGGATGCAACCTAAGAACCTCTTTGATGACCATTCGCATGTAGTGGAGTTTAGTAAGGTCTGTGTTAGTTATGACGGCTTTGTGGTTACCAAGTACCTCCCGGATCTCTAGTTGAGCCTTCGCCATGACTTCAGGGTTGTTCACGAGCTCTGACATAGCCCATGCTAAAAGAGTTGTCGTGGTATCTGTGGCAGCTGCAAATATGTCCTGAAAGTAATGACGATTATGCATTAGATGTATGAAGAGGTATTTCAGAACTATTAAACCCAGTAACTTGAATAGGCCATATAGAAATAAACATTTAAATTTTTGTAGGGCCTTTCCTAGGATCCTAAGGTAATTTTCAGATACCTAGTTTAAGATTTTAGGATTTTTTTTCTTGTATATTTGTTTCAAACCATCAGTGCATACAAACATGAAAAAATCACATCTGCATCCCTCCAACCTTGATAACATTAACAAGAGCAATGATCCATGTGATGTTGATCTTGAGGGATGGAGGTTGCACAAATCTGTACGATGAGCATCCAATGGTGACCTGCAGTTAATGTGTGTGTGTTGTGGCGGGGGGGGGGGGGGGGGGGGGGGGGGGGGGGGTTATACGCAATGTCAGTAAAGGATCATGAGAAAAATGATGAGTGTGATACAACATTATACAGCGTAAAAAAAGAGGTAGTAAATATATTATTCATCAAAATATCTTCACGTGTGGTTCACTACTATGTGTGAAGTTAGGGTACCAGTTCAGTACTTCTAGCGTTAAAAAATGTACTTTTTACTAATTATAACGGTCTGTAATATCCTGAAATTTCATGTATCTATTGGTAACAGGATCGACCATTTTTCTTAGGTAAAAATGTATTGAGGAAAAAACTGAATGCTATTAAGATATAAAATATAAAAGTTAAACACTGTAAAAACAAAACAAAAAATACTTACAAACAAGACAGCGCCTATAACCTCTGCAGTTAGAGGAAACTCAAAGGAGTCCTCCAGCTGCAGCCTGAGCAGCACTGCCAGCAGGTCCTCATCGTCGGCGTGGCAAGCACCATCTCCAAGATCCTGTCCGGCCTTGCGTTTATCGATGATATCAGCGATAATTTGCTGGATGCGGCCGTAGCTCCTCCTCATATGGCCCTCAGTGTTGCTGAGCCACCACACCAACCGGGAGGACGGGAAGAGGTCGACGAGACTGAAACCAGCCACCAGCGCGAAGGTCTCTTGCAACTCCCGGAGGTAATTCTCCTGCTGCGTGAACTTTCCGCCAAAAACGGCCCGTGTCACAATGCTGTTGCTCAGCGCCGCCATCCTCTCACTGACATTGATCGTGGCACCATTCGAGGCGGTGATGGAACGCAGGAGGTCGCCCACCTCCTCGGCCCTGATGCCCTCCATGCGACTCACCTGCTTCGCGTTGAGGAGCTCCATGACGCAGATCTTGCGCATCTGGCGCCAGTGGTCGCTGTAGGGAGCGAAGACGATGTCTTTGCCGCCGCAGCTGATGATGTCCACCGTCGCGCTGCTTCGGCGGCTGGCAAAATCGACATCGTGGGTCTTCATCACCAGGGCAGCAGCCTCGGGGCTCGAGACCACCACGACGGGGACCTATTGCCTAGCTTGAGGAAACGTCAGCGGTCCGTAGCGGCGAGACAGCTCCATCATCCTGCGGTGCGGCAGTGTGCTGACGACATGGTGGAAACTGCCGATGATCGGGAGGGTCCATGGCCCCGGGGGTAGCAGATGCTTCTTGACCTTGCTCTTGCCGCCAGAGAACTTGAAGAAACAAAGGATTAGTAACGTGGATAGGGTTGTGAGGCACTGTCTTAACCAGTCGTCCATGACAGGCAGCTTGTCAAGACTCAAGACTAGTGATAACCGATGTGCTGTCTTTGTAGCTTGGAAAGACAAGGTATATATATGCATGCAGTGAACCGCCTGGGCACGTTTGGTAACATCTGGAACTAGCTCAAACAGTGCACAACGCAATTTATCATCTACTGGTATCTTGGTTGGACGTCTCGAGTTAGCTCGAGCAGTTAATTTGATAGCAATTTATGTTCTACTAGTATTTTGGTTGGACGTACCAAGTTAGCTCGAGCAGTTTGATAGCAATTTATTCTCTACTGGTATTTTGGTCGGACGGCTCGAGCTAACTCCAGCAGTGTGATAGCAATTTATCATCTACTACTACTCTGGTGGCAAGAGCAAGCTATGGAGAAGACTATGAAGTCACTACCGGAATCAAGCAGATTGTCAAGTGTAGAAGTATCAAGCTCTTTGTCGTGTTTCCTGATACTAAGTACTAACTGAGTGTGGCGGATAAGCACTCGATATAAATACGGCACTCGGTAATTTAGATCTTAAACATCATTAGGGAGACTTAAACATGCACTGATCATCCATTAGAGTACCTAATGAACCTTTAGATAGATGATTAGCAGATACGCTTACGCTTATACAAGTTGTACTAAATCTGAGTCAATTAATTCAGAACTGAGGGAATAAAAATGAATGGTCCAATGCAAAAGGAAAAAATCAGTGAGGATTCAGATTTTAGAACCCTACCCGTGAGAAAATTTCGCCACCCGCGGTCCCGGTTCCCGCTGCCTGCTGCCGGGTGCCAACGGCGTCGCTGCAATGGCCGCCGCCACCGAAATCTGCAGACTGCAGTCCCACGCTGGTCCAGGAATCCCCTTGTGTTCCGACTCCCGCTCCGCCGGCCGCCGCCACTGAATCGTCGAATCGATTGCTAGGAGTTACAGCCTGGAGCGAGCCTGAACAGGCCACGATCCTGCAAACTATGGCTACTGAGGGCCTAAGGGGCCGCTGTTGGCCAGAACAGTAGCGAAGAGCAGCATAGAGTCTCTTCTCTCAGGAAAAAAACAGCATAGATTCTTGGAAAAAAACAATGTGGAGACAGGTTTTGTGTGAGCCTCAAACATGCGGCCTATGTGTAATCTCCAGACGTTAAACTTGTTGACATGTACGTGCAACGCACGTTTCAACAAGGCAAGTTATAGTAGAAAAATACCTACCATGTAGCATTCAAATCTTAGACTAAAGCCAGCAGAACTAATGCGCAACTATAAAGACGTGCTCATTGGGCGGCTTCTCATACTAACAAATTATGTCATATGGTAAATATCACACCCATATCCTTAAGCACGAACTTCAATAACGATAGCCACTTGGTCATCATTGCCTCCATATAAAAGTGGGTGCCATCCTCATTGCAGCTGTCGCGGAATAAGCCCTCGGACCAGCGGAATTCATGCGGCGCACCCCGAAGCTACACCCGCAAGAATCGGAGGAGCTTTAGAGTTGTCAGCGCGAAAGATGCAACTTTAGCTAAATTAAATGGAATGGGAATCACAACAATTAATTAAGAGGTTTCTTTTTTTCCACCATCAAGTTAAATGCTGATTAACATGTCAATAAGTTATGGGTGATCTATATACTTTAAAAAAAATTATCTATACAAATTAAATGCAGTACAAATATCATTTATATTAATATCCCATATATTCCATATTTAGTTATTTAGATGATAATGCAAACGACCGCTAAGTTACAAGCTAGATGATGGAAACATGATCATAGATGTCATATTAAGAAAGAAAAAATCACATTTTTCTGATAATTATAAAATATAATTTGCTGCATTTGGTGTTATACAAAAAGTTATGAATATAGCCATAATTGGCAAAATAGAAGGAATTAAGGATACACAAAGATGGACATGGGCTGGATCAGGTACGCGTGGGCAGTGGATAGCTTCGGAAGCACCGGGCGATGGGCTGAAGATGTGATGTTGCAAACTATCACATGGGCCCTACTGCTGGCCGAAAAATAATGGAAAATTTGCAATCCAGGGAACCGAGGCGAATGTCAATGGGCTGGGCTGGTGTTTGTGCAGAAAAACAAATGCGATGGAGTACACTTAACTGAATTTGATGGTAAAGCTTCAGGCTTCAGATTCAGAACTTCAGAGGCCAAACGACAGCGATGATGTGCGGCAGGCCGGCAGTGGGCAGCGCCGGTGACCAAAGAGGGGCGGCGGGCGGCGTCTTCAGGTGTTGGAGGCAGGAGGCATGTTGTTGCCGTGCGCGTGTGCTGCAGGAGATAGGGAGAAACATAAACCAAACCTGCTCCACGGCAAACCCACGCGCAACCGTCCCGACCTCGCGACCCGCTTCTCAGTCCTCACCGCCGGCAGCCGGAAGGACACGTCATCGCCCCGCCTCCCTCGCCGGAGGCAGCCCGCGCGCCGCCCCGGCATCTCGGCCGCCGGCATACCCCGCGCGCCGCACGGCTTATCCGGCGCCATCAGTCCCCGCGTGTCGCCCCCGCTTCCCTGGAGTTAGAAGGGCCCCCGAGCCGTTCTGCTTTCTCCGCCGCTGCCGTCTCCCTGTCTTCTCCGTCGCGGGCAGCTTCTGCATTCTCGAGCTCCACTACGCACCCATCCCCAACCTCCTATTCCCGTGGCTCCTAACTGCCCCGCGCGGCATGGCCCCGATTTTCACCGGACGCCGCCGCTGCCCCAGAGTCCCCCGCGCCGCCCCTCGAGCCGACCACCGGTGGGAGGACACGACCTTGTCTGCTTGCCGCATCGCCGGCGGGAGGCCGCGCCCGCGCCCGTGCCCCTCGTGCTCCCCGTCTCCTGTCTCCTTCCTATGCGTACCCGGTCGCCGGCGAGGCTCCCGACTAATGGATCCCTTCCACCAGCGCTATTCCCATCCCCCAATCGTGTCTCCTGGCCGCCGGTGCGGCTTCTGCCATGGCGGTCTCTCGGGACCATAAGGGTTAAGATGCAAAACACAATATAAGAGCAAATAGCGTTTCGGGATTTTGATGATTTGTGTTGAGTTGCAATTTGAACCGTAGATCTATATTGAACACCTGTAATTTAATGTATCAACATAGCACAACACAAGTTTGCTCTTTTCTCTACTACTAGTTGGCATGTACGTGCAACACACGTTTCACAATTATAGAGGGCGATTTACAAGTAGAAAATACTGCACGTGTCGACAAGTACATACACAAAAATTAGTCTAGTTTTAATAAATATTAATGTACACAAATAATTCTTAAGCCAAAAAGTAATCAGTTATTTGCACAATGTTTTCATCTAGAAGGGCTGATTGTCAACTTTCTGTAGTACTATTTTGTGCATTATTGGAAAACATAATTTTTTGTTCATTACATCCATGTGTAGCAGTTGACATTATTTATATGCTTTTAAAAGAATTAAAATTCTACAATATAATTTAACAACATTAAGGTAAAATTCAAAATTTGAATACATTACTACTACATCAATCATCACTCCGTATGTGGCTCACAAAATGTCCGGTAAATAAGTCCACCACACGGCATTCAGGGCCGCCATTTTGTCTAGTCCTTCAATTAACCAAGAAACAGATCATCAGGAAGCTGTCAACATAAGCCGACTTGGCATGCATTGCAAATCTAAGAAAAGTCTAACAAAACAGGTGTTCCAACCGTAGGTTCTACAAGGAAAATATTTCTTCCTCTCGGTGCCAATTTTCCTAGATGTGTATATCATAATAGGAAATTATTTTAAATCGCATCAACAAGACCATGATAAATGTGAATGATTCATAATATTTGTCGAGGTCTGAGTTGTTAATTATTGGAATTTCTACCAGAATAATCATTTCTCCCGGGAAGTACTGCATGGAATTTAATATCAAAAAACCACATCATGACCTGCATGATTACCAAATTTGGATGATACAAATTTTAGTATATCAAACAAAGCATATTTATATACTTTTTTAAAGACATTAAAAATCATCAAATAATTATTTCATAATTGTTTTTATCAAATAATCATAATAGGATTTGTCCCGACCATAATTGTTTAATCAAATAAACATGCTCATGCGTTGTAGCGGGAGTGAAAAAATAAGTTAGGTCCGCGTTGGTGTCATCTGATTAAAAATAACTTTTGTCCCAACCAAAATTATTTTTATCAAATACGTCGCAGAAGCGCACAAAGTAAGTTCCTATTGACACGGCGGGCGCTAGACACGACGTCCTTCACAGGAGTGTTATGCAGTATGTCAAGTTGTGAAGATCTCATATATATTACTGTGATGAAACCAGTGCATTGAAATAGTTTTTACACTACAACACACTAGGCACGTAGAGACGCTAAATTTAGGGCTTGAGATGCGATATTTCATCTCTAGATGACTATACAGCCGCTTCTATAAAGCGTCATTAGAGCGTCTCCTTATCCACCGTCTCAAATTATATAAAGACCCTTGACAATGCGTGCCTACATATGTAAAGACGCTTCAAAGAGACGCTTCAAAGCATGTCTACGCATGTAAAGACGATTTAATAGATACGGCTTACGAACGTCTCTACTAATATAGACACGCATTATTTGTGTCGAAACAAACATTAGAGATGTTTTTCGGTGTACACATTAAAGTATTATACATACATGAGTTTATATGTATTACCTACACATGATGTACATCCATCTTCTACACCGTATGTATATATCTATGAAATTTTATACATATATAATTTTAGTTTTGCTTTTGATAAAAGCGTCTCAGACATATGCCTTGGTATAATTTTTTATTCCGCAATTTAAGGGAAACTGATTATCTATTTTCCGTACAAGGCAGGACCAATATAAGCAGCGAACAGTGCAAATTGTACAGTAAATTCAAATAATTGCAATAATGAAAATCAGAACTGAACAAAATATTATATTAATATGTGGAGATACATCGGGACAGATCGTGAACAGGAAAACCATATATTCATCAGCTATGTTTCTAAACTGATAGTAATATCAGTCCACAGTTTTTTCTTGAGGTATAAACTAATGCTTTATTCCCTCCATCTTCATTCAGTTCAATCTCGTTAGCTCCACGATTAACCTGAAAAGCACATCAAGACGAAGCTGAGACATTGCATACTCGTTGAACATAAATGCTCGAGTTTAACAAGAACAAAGACTGCATGAATGTAAAAAATATTACAATGCAAACTTGCATAGCTTCTCCATATCAGTTATCACGTTCATATATGCTTATTTTAGTTTTCACTCAGGTTTTACACTACTTGCTAACCATGCGCACAAAAATGTGTATACATAACTTCTGGCTGATATTGATCAAACTGAGAAAATGAGCATGTTTCTCTTTTGCCTCAAAATTGATTAAAAGCTTAGGTATGTACTAGTCTTCCCCTTCAGAACAAAAATAAAAATAAATGAAACATACCAGGTTGTTGTTTGTATGGTTTGAGCTAGATTTCTTCCTTTTACCTACAAAGCACAAAGTTCTTTAGGAAAAAATGGCATCAAAAGTGACAAGGGAATGAAATCTAGATATGGTCTTGATGATGGAGTGAAAGTTCTTTTGCACAGTAGCAATTATACGTCGATGTCCTCATGATGAATTGCCATAATTCTCTTTGCTGTAATTTTCAGGACATGGTTGCTACAATTGTAAATGAACAAACATAATTAATAATATTACTTGTGGAAAATACAGCCACACTGATTCCAAAATGCAGATTCATAGTAGAGATGAACATACCTTAGTACTCATGTCCTCATGTGGTAAGAATGAATTCGCACAGACCTCTTTTTTCTAGTACAATTCCCAGGAAGCAATTCCTGCTTACAACATACAGTACTTTGAATGCAGGATCTTCCATTAAATACTTGTTAACTATGAAAATATTAAATATTTGTCGCATGTCTCCATTGGGCACTGCAAATAGGAATATAACAATGATGCATAGAATGTTGGCAAAAGACAGCCATGTGTATCCTGAAAAAAAATAGCAAAACTTATAAATTATCTTAATTTGGCCCGTATATTCATGAGGCAACCCAGGTAATATATTATCGATCTCCGGAGGACCTTGTACACCATCTTCATTCAACTCTACATATTCTGCATCATGTTCTGAAATTTTGATTTTTCGCAGTCGCCGAGGTATAGTTGACATAATATTTTCCTAAAGGAAGGCAAAATCAGTCAGCATTTCTGTAGGTAATACGTTCACGTTGCCCTATGTTAAGCAAATAAATTCCTGCAAACAGTAAAAATGTTCATTGTGCAGATTTCCGTAATACAAAAAAATCTGAATCTGCTAAGATATTTTGAGATCCAGTACTGAAAAATGATCTGAAGGCTGAGAACTATGGTCTATTTCATTGAGATGTAAGAAGAATAATAGTCGGAACTAAACATGTACAGGACAAAGTTCTTCGATCCTGTTTGAACCAAACTTCGTGGTGTGGTCGCATCAAAATAAATAAGATCTCTACATTCAGATTAGACACTATTATCCACATACAGATGAATTATTCAGATTAGACACTAATATTCAGTTAAGGCATGCACTTGACAACGAAATCCAAGTCTGCTAACAAGGAACTCAGTTTCAACATGGTGTTCGTTTAGATCGATCAACCAAATCCGCACCCAGTCCCCATGGTACACCCCACCGATCGCACGTGCACACACACTGACGCCCACCGCATCACCCGCAGGCCGCAACGCTCCCTACCTCTTCGCCGTCGTCGACAACGGCACCGGCGGCGCCGCCATCACCGGCCGGCCCTAGATTGACTTACAGTGCAAAGTAACTTGTAAACGAGATGGATTTGAGGGAGCACAAACATGGGTGTAGGCACACTTCAACAGATCCAATCTTTGATTAGCAGATCAACAAACGGGGTGGCGGCCGGCTGGAGAGATGCAGGCGACAGATCCCCTTCGAAAGATGCAGGCGAGGGGAAAAGTGAGGGACATTATATATTACAGTTTATTAAGGATTTTTTTTCTCAGAAGATAAGCGGGAATATGTTTTTATTTACCGCTAAAACTACGAAAGTTATTGCCAGAACGAAAAAAAGGCGGGGTAATTTTCTTTATATAAAGCGGTAAAACTAACAAAGTTAGCGCAAAACGAAAAAGGAGGCGGGATTATTTTTTAAACGTATATTACTCTCTCTATTTCCCGGTGACACACTTTCTAAAGCATCTCAAGCGTGCGTCTCATAAATTAGCAATACTATCTATTTGGTTGCCTATTAAAAATAAAAGACGTGACGTTATATGGAGCGTCTCAAGATACGTCCCTACATAGAGGTGGTCTAACACTCTAAAGACGAATAAAAATGTGTCCCATGAAACACGTCTCTACGTGCTAAGTTTGTTGTAGTGTTAATGATTTCCTATTTGGCACATTTAGTACCATCAAGTATGAAGATGCATTCTCACAAGATCGGACTCAAATCATCCAGCAGGTAGAGTTAGGTGTGCACTGGTGTCATCTGATTAGAAAGGAAGAAAAGAAAAGTAACCAACAAAGCAGCGGTATTCCAATGTCCATAAGAAATT
Source organism: Poa pratensis (assembly GCA_947311845.1). Lineage (NCBI taxonomy): Eukaryota > Viridiplantae > Streptophyta > Magnoliopsida > Poales > Poaceae > Poa > Poa pratensis. Next base: position 59,585,016 of record CAMZMU010000074.1, on the reverse strand, counting down.
GATGTGAAGTTTAATCTTCAAATCAACTACAATTGGAAGGGCAACGGGACCAGAAGTCATGCTGATAGGTGATAGCCGCAACAAAACAGATGGAATCGTTGTGAGATAAGCAGACTAATTAAGATGACAACGCAGCTAGCATTATTTCGTTCAGCAACTCAAGCTAGCTGCAACATCTCGTTTCAAAAAAGCTAGCTGCAACATGAGCGAAGGGTGAAAGGAACCTGGAGTCGTCCAGAGGGATCCAGGTCTGCGGCGGGTCGCCCCTCGTGATGGATAGCTTCCTCTCCGACAGCATGCAGAACTTGGCGACGGTCTCCGTGACTCCCTGTCCAGGACGCGCACCAATCCATTAGCGATCAACCAATTCAGTTCCAGGGGATACGCACGCCCGCGCCACAGCCGTTTGTACGTACATACCAGGAGCCTACCAGGAGACCGCTGGGCGAAGCACCGGGCTAGCGGAGAGGCGGCGGTACAAGTCCTTCTCGCGCGACGGCAGTTTTCTATCAGGATCAACGAACCCTTTTTTTAGGCGGTGGCAATTCTTGTAATTATCATAAAACTGAAAAGGTGCGTGGCATTAGCAGTATTATGTGATTTGGTTGGAGGGTAAAACGGGCAAAAGTGGATTTGTGTTGAGTTGTCAAACATTGGAGCGATCTGGACCGTTGGCCAAATATTGAAGGGCTCAGATTCAATGTATCAACACAAGTTTGCTCTTTTAATAGTAGTATCTAAACTATAATGCACGGTAACGACCGTACGTACGTCGTGGCAGTTTTGCAGTTTAGTCCCTCGAAAAGTTGAGAATCAACCCGTAGTCTAATAATAAGTCGTAACTTTTACGTTGTACCCCCTGAAGCCTATCCAGCTGCCCAGCACATCCAGAGCAGCGCGGCGAAGTCGCTCGGCGCGAGCTCGCCCGTGAGCTTTCCGTTGTCGTCGGGATCGAAGCGCAGGCGGCGGCGTAGACGCGGAGGAGGTGCGCAAGGGGCAGCGAGACCAGGGCGCGCGCGCAGCAGGCGTTGAAGCCCCGGAGGAAGGCGAGCCAGTCAGGTTTGGGGGAGAAGAAGAGGGAGGAGATGGTGGGGCCGAGGGCGGCGATGAGGGCGTGGAAGTGCGGGGGCAGCGGGGAGGCGGAGCCGCGGTCGGATCTGTCCCGGAGGTCGACGAGGCGGCCGCATATGGGGAGGAGTAGGGCGACGAGCGGAATCAGGGGCTTCCTGGCCCCAGCGACGACGACCTCGCGATTTGCCAGCGCGCCGCAACCTCCTCGCCATGCTCTGTGCCAAGTAGGGAAAGTAAGATTCAGTGTTACCCTGCGATTTACGAACTGCTTTCTAGGCGTGCTATTTAGCAGACGGCTAACATCTTGTCTTTGCTTCCTTTTCTTGTAGAATTTTGAGAAGATAACTCTGCGTGTCCAGAGCAAAAACAAGGATCAGGTACCTCATCTCCTGCCAATATGTTTCTGTGGTTTTGAACAGGCTGTACAGACCTAATTAGAATTTTGGAAGGCGAGGAACATACATGTGGAACTGTAAGTTTTGGCTACATACAAACTGCCCTAAAGGATTCTCATTTGGATGAGAATCTGGTAGCAACTTGAATCTGGTAGCAACTTGCATAGGGGAAACCAGATTTATTACGAAGGTCTTTGTTGTCCGTTGAAATAGCATCGATATCCCTTTAACATAAAGATTGGAAGCCATTATTGCTTAGGTTGCCCTTGCAGTAGCTGGGGAAGGTGTTCACGGAGGGAGAATCACAAGTTTCATCTCAACAAACAATGAGGATGAGATCCTTTCACTTGCAGACAGTCTCCCCTCTTTACTTACAGCCATTTACACTCCTCACCTGCAGCTGATTTTACTTTGTAATGTTAGTCCCTTTTAAGTTTTGTGGTCATGGACAACTCCAAACCCCAGATGCATGTCACTTGCTTTTATTCTGGGGGGAGGCTTCGGATGCGCTGGAGCAGCTCGGGAACATCGACCAAGACATCTATGCCTTCAGGAACGAGCAGGTAAGTACTTCGTTGCATTTGCTTTGCTCCATGATATTTTTTATACGATTGGTAGCGAGTTTACAACCGAACTTAACTAAATTGAAGTTCTCCCCCGCATTTTTTTAAACTGAAGTTGTTTGAACTGAATTGATGCAACGTACTCTGAACTATGCAGGGAGGTGAACATCTTGTACAAAAGAAAGGTGGGAGTGTTCGGGCTCATCATCTCAAAGATGGGGTTCTCAAGTTAGGTAATCAGGTATTTTTCTAGCTCGATTTTCTTAGCTGTACACTGTACACTGCATTTCTTTTCTTTATGTTTCGTGCGGTAAAAAACGTCTTATCTTTGTCACCATCGGAAAATATAGAGACACAAAATTGTAGTTTTACTGTGTGCATCTTAGGTTATCTACAAATTAGTCCTCTCGTGCAAGTGACAACCATTTCACTGTTTCACTTACAAATCAGACATACACCGCATCATCATCTCTCATAGTACATGAGGGCCACTACATAGATGTGCTAAAGTTTAAACAAGATGCTCAATCGATGGCAAGACCAGATAAGACTTTTGAAACGAAGACAATGCTAGAGTAATAACGGATAAAGAAAATGAAATTGGAAGGAAGGAGGGATGAGAAGTATAACAATCTGTCTTTTTACAAGGCGAGGTAGGTTTAGGGAGACATGAGTACTAAGGATGCGGTAGAGAGAAACGATATTTTGTCAAGGTTGCACTCAATTTTCTAGATTTTTTTGGTTTAACTTTCAATCAGCCCGTAGCAACGCACGGGCAAATTTGCTAGTCTCTACTATATAATACTAGCAAAATGCCCGTGCGTTGCTACGGGGCTGATGAAACAATTCCATTATTTATTTTCACATAGAATAACTCTCTACGTTCATCAAAATATAGTAAGAGTAAGATAATATCTTGTAGGTGCGTATGCATACATCTCATTATGCCTCATGATCATAGATACTTGCTTCGAAAAGTTTTTCTTTTCCATCATTGTAGATGGTAGGAAATAAATGCCTAACTGGAAATGTGAACTCAAGTAAACACCACTCTTTTTCCCCTTTATACTAAAATTTGCACATTTGCAAATGTGAATTCAAGTAAACACCATTCTTTTTCCCTTTGTATTAAAAATTGCACATGTGTAAATGACGTAGACCTCAATACACCCACGAACAAAGTCTTAAACGCCATGGAAAATTCATACGGCTTCAATTGAAAGTTTTTTGAGACATTAAGTGAAATGGTCATACTACGGTTGCAGATTGGAAGTCGCACGGGTATCAATCGACACAAATAATATCAATATGGTATATCCACTGAGCACCCAAAAAAGTTCTTATATTCACCTTCCTGTTTTCCTACCTACAGTATTTAACTTCTTCACTTTGTATCAATAGGTCAAAAGGAACATGATCGATTGCAATGTTAGTCTATTTCATCATGATTTTTTTTGCATCTACAAGGATTTTGCGCATTGACCCACGGTAAACATTTTGAATAGCCAATCTCCTAATTCAGCTCACCTAATAGCACAATCTTTAATGAAACCATACAAAACGATCATGTACACTTCTGAAGCCAGTTTCTCAAGCAATCAGAGGATGTTATAACCAATACATGTGAAGAACAGTAAAGAAAAATCCACATGCTTCCTTGCGACCATGTTACAGACAGACAGTTTACCCCGAATTTCCAGATATCTGCTCCAAAAATAATATGCCAAGCAATGTACTTGTACATGACACGAGTCAACTGACAAAAATGCATCCCATGCTCCTAGTATTTCCCTTCGAACAACTACAGTTTGTCTAATCATCATATGCAACAACGTAAGCCGGCCAGATGCATGTTGTCAAATGCTAACAGAAATTGCACTTGTATCGCACCTTGAAGAATGCCCCGCCGGTCAGCCCAATGATCCAGCATGGTGCTCATGGACTGAAAACAGCAAGATCATGCACGCAAGGTCAAAACACCCAGCAGCTCATCACAATTCGAACTGAAGAACCTGTACAGCGTGCTCGGGGGCGAGCTTGCGCAGCTGACCATCTCGTCCAGCGTCGCCGTGAGGCTCATGCGGATGGCGGAGCGCTGGCAGGCAGTGGCCATCGACAGTATCAGAAATCAGAACACCCTAAACGGCAACTCGGCAAGCGACGTGTCCCAGGAGCTACTAACTACGGCCTCCGGCACCTCGACCCCGCCTCTGACCTGGACCACCCCACGGCCACCAGCCGCCGTCACCTGCACCAGCACGACCAACCATGGGCGCGTCACAACGCCCACCACAGCTTCCAGCCGCCACGCTGCCCGCTCCCTTCCAGCCGCCTGCCGCCGTCGGGATCGGCCTCCCTACCGCCGGCCGACCCCTGCGCGCCACCGCGGCCTAGTGCCGCCGGCCGACCCCCGTGAGCCACCGCGGTCCACCGCCGCCGCCCCGCTCGTCCTACCCAGTGAAAATAATTTCGTCGAAATTTCGAACGAAATTCGCGAAATTAACGATTCTCGCTAAAGGGCGAGAAAATATGATCTCGGACGAAATTTTCGTTTGAATTTGAATAAACCCAACGGGTTACACTACAAAAGGATGTATACCATTTTACAAACAAATACTAGCCTCTGTCCTGCTGGTTGAGGACGTATGTAGTTGATTGTGAGGTCCTGGGTTCGATTCCTGCAACCCCTTTTTTTATTTTTTGCAAATAATTTGAACGTCAGAGTATAAATCTGTCCGAGATTTTTGAAATATTTCTTCGAAATTTCGTTGATTTCTCGAAATTCGCGAATCTCTGTGAGGTGCGAAAGAAATTAGGAAAACGAAATGTTAAACCCTGGTCCTACCTCGCCCGGCCGGCTACACCGCGCTCCGCCGCAAGCGACTCCCCCGCGCTCGCCCGGCCGCGACCCGGCGCGCTGCCCCGCAAGCCACGCACTCGGCCCGGCCGGCTACCCCGCGCGCCGATCCGCACACGACCTCCGCACGCCGCACCAGCCGGCAACCTCTCCGCGCCGCCCCAGCGAGTTCGTCGCCCCCGTGCTCCTCCTGGTCCTCTCTATCCGGAGCTCCCCCACGTCGAGGTCCCCGTGCGCCACCGGCTCCATGGCCCGGCTGCCACCGGACGCATCCCCGGTGAGGTCGCCGCCCCGTGCGCCCCCTCCTCTCTGGCCGCCTTGCCGGCGCGCATCCCCGACGAGGTCGCCGCTCCGGCGCCCCTCCCGCACCCGCTCCCGTGCGGCCGCAGGGGATGCACCAGGGCGCCCCTGCCAGCTCAAGCAATCCCCTATGCGCCTCTCCTCCTTACCGGGCTACGCGGCGGCGGCGGGACTCTCGGTCGCTTCAAGCGGTGATATCGTGGGAGGGGATCGATGACCGTCTTGTTCGGACGAAGAGGTAGGGGCGAAAATGCAAATTAACCGAAGGACGAAGTGAACTGCGGGTTGATTTCCACATTTCAGAAGGAGTAAAGTGCAAAACGGCCGACGACGTACGAGACGTACGTACGGTCGTTAGGCCGCATTATAGTTTAGATGGCTTCAGGTGATGGTTGGTCCGTTTTTCACTTTCCGATTTTACACTCTGAAGTTGAAATAAATTACTCATCATGCCACCTATAAGTGAAAAAACGATTTGTGCCCTGTAAAAATAGAAATAAAGAGCTCACGCACGTGAAAAAAAAGAGCACGGGAGAGCTGGGACGCCAACGCCGGCGGCAAGCCGCCCCTCCCTTGCCGCCTCTGTGGCCCCGCCTCTCACCTCCGCCACCATCATCTCCCTCACGGCCACCTTCTGCGCGCTCTCCTCTCTCTTGGCCTTCTCCGCCTCCACGCGCTAGCTTGACGAAACAGAAACGAACCTCGATCCATCTTGATTATCTATTAGGATCAGCGGCCAGCGGCGCTATGGCGGCCAGCAGAACTCGCACGCGCGTCACTGTCGGCAAGACCCCCGGCCCCCCGGGCGCCGAGTGGCACATCGGCATCAGCGGGAGCCGGCAACCACGCTCCGCGGCTGCTGCGCCGCTAGGTCCCTCCACCCAGCCCGAGTGTCGTCGTCGACTGGAGGCCGTAGTCAGGTTTAACTCAGACGCGGCTAACGGGCACGCAAGACACGGCCGCCACCGCTCTCACGCGCGGACGCGCATCCAGGTCTCAGCTGGATTAGTCAAAGCACGGTGTGGTGTGCTTTTGCTTGTTTTTTTCTTCTTTCAGCTGGGTTAGGCCGGCAGTAGCCTTGCGAGTTGCGAAGCATGCAGGGTGTGTCACACATTTTTTATCAGCTGAGCTGTGAGCTGCTAGCTGAGCTCCACGCGTGTCTGTCTGTTTTGTGAATGCAAGAGATTCCGTCTTATATTTCTTTCACTTGTGATTTTTTTCCCCAAAGTAGAATAATAAAATAGCCATACTAAATTAATAAATTAGTTCGTATTTTTTTGCAGTGTTTTTTACTAAAGTTTTTAAATAAATTAGTATACTTGGGCCCATCCACGATCAGACCGGCCCACCTACAAAAATAACGGAATATAAATGTACACGACTCAGTTAAAACTTCTGATCAGCCAACAATAATTGATATGCCTATACCAGAACACAACAATTAATCCAGGGAAGAGACTGATAAAATAGCCCACAGTTTTTCCAAAGGAAAATACCAATCCACTACCGCACTGTTCTGTCAACTCGGTCGCCGTCTCGGCGTTCTGCGCCTGTGTTTCTACGTGGGAGATGGTGTGTAGAAGTACAAAGAGACAAAAGAAAAGCACAGGAGAAGCGTGTTGAGCGTGGCGCTGATGTCTGCCAAGTGTGTGAAGGGAGGTAGAGGATGAAGAAGATGAGCAACGAGAAGCCAAAGGTCATGATGCGCACCCACAGCAAATGATAAGCTTTAATTAGCTAGATGCATACCCTGATAATATACGGTACAGAGCTCTTAAAAATTTAATACAACAAAGAACAACACTAATGATCCGTCGTGCTTTCATTGAACTAATCAAGAAGTGGAGTAGACATAACTTAGCAAAAACAAACCAGGTTAGGTTGTGTAGCTAATGCAGAAAACAAAATCCTAGGCAGATTACATCAAAGAAATAACGAGAAAACAAAAAAAACAAGGGCCACTGCAGTTCCCACCTATCAATATGCATATATCGGATCAAGGATCCTCAATGGTGAAAAGATGCACTTTCATTATACTTTTACCCAGTCCGCGATTTCATTAATTGAGTTCGACACTTAAATTTGAATATCACGATACCAGATCATATTTGTATTGATGATTTCTCTTAATGATGTGTATAACTACTTTGCTATCTTCCACTTCTATGAGATACATGCATTTGCAGATGCACCTATTGGCTAGATAGTGACATTATTCTTACCATATTTGGAGATAGTTATTTCGTGTGGAAAATAAATTATTAAATTATTTCATCAGGCCGTAGCAACGCACGGGTATTTTGCTAGTCTCTACTATATAATACGAGGAACGTTTCTTCCTCCCAATTCTTGGTACGTTTTTCGTCCGTTGGTTTGGTACGTCGTATGTGGATTTGCGCTCGATCGGTTTCGTATTGTGAACGGATCCCTTCTGCCACGCGAGATCAAGACGGATCCCTTCCTCCCTCCCATATAGCTAGGAACGAACCAGGGCAGGTCTCCTCTGGACATCAAATCGATTGTCATTGAACGAATCCGTCCCACGCCAAGTACCTCGTGGAGTAGCTCAGGGAAGAGAACCCGATCAGTCGGGCCCAGACACAGATGGCGTCGTCGTCGTGGGCAATCCTGGGCAGCATCCCGCGGGTCGCCGCCCCCGCAGACGGCGGCGCCGCCGAGGTCTCCCTCGCGCTCACGCCGCCCCCGCGCGTCTCCATCCTCACCGTCTCCCCGCGCGTCTTCCCGGAGGCCGTGACGCCGCAGCGCTTCCCCTTCGTCCTCGCCGCCGACCCTCCGGCCTCCTCCTCCTCCAAGCCACCCTGGGCCGCCCCTGGACCCGCGAAGTCAGCCCTGGCGGCGAGTCCCTCATGTGGCACGACTCCGTCCCGCGCTACTTCGTCCTCGACCCCACCGCCGCCTCCGCGTTCCAGCTCCCCGACCCCGACGACGCCATCCTGCACCAGGCCCTCCTCGGCCTCATCGCCTCTCCTGCCGGCGGCGGCCGCTACATGGTCGCGGAGCTGCGGCCGTCTTCGGCAGCGACAAAGCCACGCTCCTCTGCTTCGCGTCCGAGGCCGGGAAGTGGGTCGAGAAGCCCGTGCACTACCCGCTCCCGCCCCGCCCGCTGGGGCACCGCCGCTTGGGGCCGGCTGCCGTGACTTAAGGGGCCACCGGGAGTGAGCTCTGGGTCGCGCCAGCCAAGGGACCACCGGGAGGGGGCAGGCGCAGGACGCCGCCGCCGCCTCATGGGCGGCTTCTATGGAACGCCGGTCACTGGCTGCCGTCGAAACTCCTGGTCTTGAGCATTCACGCCCAAATACTGCTGCCCCTGTTCCTTTATATGTTTCAGATTGGTGATGGCGGCAACAGAGGCAGGGGCGTCATGCCGGACGCCAATTGGGGCGCGCGCTCTTGCGGCGGGCGATGAGCTTCTTGCCCAGCATTTTCGTGATGACATTGCCATGTTCGCCTTCAAGGTATCCCCGCAGCCTGACAAGGCGTTCATGCATGACGAGGCCATTGAGTATCTGAAGCACCTGCAGCTGCAAGTGCAGGTCCGCAACGCAGATGCATGCCTGGATGATGTAGAGATTAACTTGCTAATGCATTTAGTTTCATTGACCCAAACTGCAAACATTAACATCAGAGTTGTATTGGTAGTATCTGGCCTTACAGATTCTTACTAAAAACCTGAAAACGTTCCTCCATGTTGTTGAATATAGTTAGGATATGGGTAGCCTTAAAAGTTAAATCACATGGCTATATATATGATGTGTCGAAGAAACAAAAAATGGTACAAGCAAACTTATTTCATGCTTGGTACCTTTCGAAGAGGATCAGTCCAGCATGGTGTCCCATGTGTCCAGTTTTACAAAACACAGGGGATTATGTGGATCTTTGTTCGTCTTCCAAAAATTGTGGGGTATGTATACTTCTTAAAATAATTAAAAAAAAATCAACTTTAATTCTTAATAATCTGTCTAATAGGTCGATGTTGTTGTTTACTTGGTGGAAGCTGCTAACACGGAACGGTTCGTATGGATGTCTAAGTACACAAGTGAATGGCATTTCTATTGTCTTCATTGCAACGTTCAGGTTTGATTCTTTATCATTCATTATCCTTTGGAGAAACCTGCAGCTGTAATAAAAACGTCTATCTAAGTGGCAGGGAAAGCCTGTAAGTTGACAATAGTCCTACATATACACCGCCAAACAGTGGCTCATGTCTAAAGTTAGTCTTAGAACTAAGTTACATTCATGCATGTCTTGCTTTCAGCTTCAGATGTCACTTAACTGTTAGACCTACAATTTTAACAGTTTTGAATATATGTTTCAGTTTCACTATGTAACTTATGAATTTAATAAACATGCATGGTTCATAACCTCATTGAGAATATGCCTTTGATCATCTATTTTTAGAGAAACTGAAGGCGAATTCCAGTAGCGCAACTAAGGCTGATGACTTCCGTTTGGTTGTCATATATTTTTATTTGGACAAGTAAGGCTAGGTGATATACATTGTTCGTTTTGTATAATTGTGTTAATTTAGAAGGTGAGAGAGTATGTTTAGTTCTTCAGCAACTTGGACATGCAGTCCATGCATGAGTTGAAATATAGTCCTAGCGATATTGTTGCCTGTATATGTACTTGTATAAACATCAATGCCAAATTGTCACATCTCTGCGAGTCGAGTTGGTTTTTGATGCTTGCACAATCTATATAATCAATTCGATGCATCATTGTTTAGCTATACCATTTCCATAACAGTCAACCACAATACTTCAGTCGTGTTCTGTTTAGTCTGTGCTAAAGCTGGTACCCTTTGTAAGACTTATGAACTTGACAAAACTGGGAGTATGAATCAAGATAGCTGGCTATGTCGCCTGGGACCAGAAAAGTGTGGAGACAACTGCCGGGAGCCAACTCTGGTTCAATTGGGTAATCCGACGAATAAACGGTGGTAACATGATCAAAGTCGTAATGGCCTGACAACGACGCAAGATTGTACATAACACGAGGGTTGCATATGATAGCTATTACTTGAAGTTGTCTCCAAGAACGAACTTAGTCAATACTCAATAGTAAGAGATACTTGGTGGGTTGATATCTCTTTCTATATATATAATGTTGAACTATACATTTTTATGGAATTACATTGTAAGCAAAGAATAGGCTACCTTTTTCTATCATGTGAATTTTTATGTGTATTTTGTTTACAAACGAGAAAACAAAAATTGAGTACCCGTTGCAACGCACGGGCATTTTGCTAGTCTCTACTATATAATATAGCTAGAGGTGATGGTTAGTACGTTTTTTAGTTTCCCAATTTACCCCTGCGTCGCTTGACAAATAACACCTTATGCCGCCGCCATATGATCGGTTGGCTATTCTACTTTTACACAAACCCCCCTAAACATTCTGAAATCAATCTGCAATCCACTACCTCCCAGCTTATCCCCTCACCCGGATCTTGGATCAGCTAGGCCCGACGGCGCGGCCATGGCGTCTTCCTCCGTGGTGCTGGTCACGTGGAGCGGCCGTCCTCTTCGTCTTCCCACGCGCTTCTAGATCGCCGGCCTGTGGCCCTGCTCGCGCCCCTCGCAGCGGCCGCACTGGCGGTCGAGCTCACAGTGCACCGCTCTACCTCTGCACCTTGCTCCGTGGGGCCGCGACCTCTTCCCCATGTACATCTCGCTCGCAGGCCGGCCTCGTGGCCCTTCTCGCGCCCCTTGTAGCGGCCGCCTGGAGGTTGAGCTCACAGTGCACCGCTCTGCATACGCACCTTCCTCCGACGCGGTCGCGCGGCCCGATGCTCGCTCTCCTCCGTCTCCTCGCTGCAGCCTCCTTGGCGGTCGAGCTCGAGCTGGACAGCTCCACCTCCGCCCCTTCCTCCGCACTACGCCAGTTCAGAGGTACTGTTGTTCAATGTCCGCGATTTGTTTAGGCGAGTAGATTACCCACGCTGTGAATTTGGTCTTCTGCAGAAGAAGAACGCTTGCAGATGAGCTCCACTTGCTGAGGAGATGAACGTTTGTATGTCAGGTAGATGCGGTTCTCTCGCAAAAATCTCTTGTGCGAACTACTCAAAACGAGGTCGCCCCCTTTTTCTGTTTGTGGGTTGCCACAATAGTCAGGGCATTAGGACAACTATGTCCAGTTGTTGATTTACAAATCTGATTCAGCAACTTCCATATTTTCCCAATCTTAGATAGAAAAATCTCAAATCAATTTCAGTGGCGAAGAAGGTCCAACCATGGAGCTTGTCAAAGGGTGACATGACCAGGTTTTCGTGGGGAAAGACCAAGTCCAAACACAATGCATATTAGATCGTTCTTCTTCTTCTGATCATCGCTCTGGTCATATCGATTGCAGGGTAAGCGTTGTTACAAAATTAACACCTCATACAAATTTTAATACAAATTTTAATAGAAGGCAGTGCACTGCTTGTCTGGTAACTAATATGAAGCCAACCTATGTGCACAGGTTTGTTGTTGGATTGCTGATGGTGTCCCGGGGAGTGAACATCAACGACCATTGCAGCTGCTGCCAGGTCATGCCTAAGTCGAGCTGGCCAAGCCGGAGTTGTGACCACTTAGATCAACGCGCTGCCAGCCTCCTACATCGTAGAATGAACTGGTGCGATCAATATGCACTAGCTAGCCTTCTTGCACATGCATGAAACAGTATAGTTGCCACACAACTCTGATCAGATCATATAAGTTAGCTCCTATGCAACTAGAATGTTTATTGCAAGATCGACCATGGTTGCAAGATGTTTCAGTACGTGTGTTCTGTGATGGCCCGAGTCTCTATACATGTTCCATTACATGATTAATCTTTAAAGAATTCCTTAAATATGAATGGTTGGAGGCGCATAACCTACTCAATGTTGAGTGATTGTGCTTAAACTCTTAAGTTTATGTGTTCTATCTTGCATATCGTGATGTAAGCAGAGAAGATTGAAGATAACCGATATTCTTTTTTTTTGGAGACAGTTGTTTGGAACAATATTGGATTGAAATAAACATATTTGTAAAGAACAATACTTGATTCCAATCAAACATATTTGTAATTGTCTTCAGAACCACATGCATATAAATTTCTCTACCCGTTGCAACGCACGG